>SJXQ01007509.1:0-92056 GCA_006408695.1 Aepyceros melampus
ACATTATTAGTGCTCAGAAGAATAATACATTAGATGATCAAATAAACATCTGAGCAGAAATTTTAAAGCATTAAAAATGTTAATTAAATGGATGGGTGGGCATCAAGCCTGGCAAGGTTCTGTCCTTGGTGCTGAAACAGAGGCAGGCTTCATATGCATGTAGTTTGGAAAAATTCTGCTTTCCATAGGAAGTCATTTAGAAACTACAAGAGAAAATGGTGGCTTTTTTATAAGGGACTTTGGAGTCAAGAAAAGACGATGACTGTCACATCCTGAGTTCATCCTGTGTAGTTACCGGTGCTCTAGACATCAAAGAAAACCAGAATTTCTGGGTTCTCCCTATCTCACAGTATTGTGAATAAGTAACAGCTTCTCAAGCTCCATTACTGCCACAATTTAAGCATCTAAACAAAGGGCATTGTCATTAAATGCTGACGTGGGATTCCTTGGTATTTGGGTTCTTTGTATAGAGGGTTATGGTTTCTTAGGCCCATGTAAAGTAGATATGCCTGTGCTGGGCTGTTCTTCATGACTTTGCTGACTTGGATTCAATCAAAACAAGTTATAATCATTTCAGGATTGAGACAAATTGAAATGCCACAGGAAAACGCTGCTTTTGCCTAAAAATGGACATTTCTCTCTGAAATTCAAAACAGATGTTGGAAAACTAATAGCTCAGTGAGATCCAGGCAACAGATGCCATCAGTCTGGGCTGCTTCCACTCAATTCAGAAAACACTATGGAGGGTAAGACACTGCTAGGTACTGTTGATGAACTAGCTGGGGACAGGATCTGAATAACTGCAGTAATAATAGTTATGCCTTATTAAAGACCTTTACTACACATTCTCATATTCTCTCCCCTACCAAGCTGTGCAAATTTGGTAATATTTTCTTCAGTTGACAGAAGAAGAAAACTGAAATTTAGAAAAGTTAAATGATTTCCTAAGAGTCAGGGTTTTGATTCAGGTCTAGTCTGGCTCAAAAGTCTGTATTACTTTTCCTTAAGCACTATTCTCTAGTACTTCCCAAACATTTGCTAACACAAGGCACTATGTAATTAATGCTGCAATAATGATATGAAGCTCAAGGAAGCATCAAGTGGGTAAGAAGTAAAATGAACAGGGAAGAAGTGAAACTAGGATGGAGTAGGGTTAGGGCGGGGACTGGGGATGACCTATGAAGGAGGTGGCATTTGAGATGGGCTATAAAAAATAAGTAAGGTTTTGAAAGGCAGACATGAAGCAGGCAGGGTATTCTTAGAAGAGACAGGGTGAACCACGATATGGAGATAGATGAGCATCCCAGGACCTTTAGGCAAAGTTAGAACCAGAGAGTAGTCAGAGCCAGATTTGGGGGGGTACTGAATGCCGACTTAAGGACATTGATTTCAAATAGTTAAAAACTTTTTCTGAAGTAGAGTAGCAGAACCAGGTCTGTTTTTTAAAAGTCACTCAGGCAACAGAATGGAAGAGAGGTTAGTATTAGGTCAGATTTCAGGTAAGGGCACATATACATTATACTCAAATTACTCTAGGATTAGCTTAAATATTTGGGGAAAACACTATATTTAGGAATCAATTTCAATGGGAGATTTTCAGCCCAGCCAGAGTAGCCACATTTTTTTAAAAATGAAAAATTTGGAGCCTGAGTCTTCCTGGTGTGGCTTCTGCAAAAGTAACATAGAGACAGCATTTTGACTGAGAACCAAGGGAGTGATTTCACTTAAATTTTTCCTGTTATTGCCACACTTGAGAGATTCCCCAGTTCATTCTTGCAGAAATTGTTTGGTTCTCAAGTGCTATTGAGCTAATCCTGCTTTATCCTTACATGTATGATATGCAAATTTATATATGCATGTGGTGGTGGTGGTTTAGTCACTAAGTGGTGTCTGACTCTTGTGACCCCTGGGACTGCAGCCTGCTAGGCTCCTCTGTCCATGGGGATTCTCCAGCCAAGAATACTAAGTGGCTTGCCATTTCCTTCTCCAGGGGATCTTCCTGACCCCGGAATTGAACCCAGGTCTCCTGCATTACAGGCAGATTCTTTACTGACTGAGCTTCAAGGGAAGCCCCTATATATGCATAGGTGTATATATTGATCTTGTATATAAACATATACACACATGTATTCATCATATGTACACATTCAAGTTAACAGATAGAAGCATGTTCATTCTTTGACCACTAGCCTCAAATTAAATAGAAAAAAGCAATCCAAGAGATTGCTGGCTCCTGGATTTCCACGAGAGGTGTTTTTCACCACACATTTACATCAATCTCCTTTATAGGTTTTTATGAGTTCAGAGCATCAAACAATTCCTTTTTTTTTTTTCAAAGGGAAACTATTCCATTAAAAAAAAAAAAAAACCGAAAAAGGGAAAAAATCTAATTCTCAAACTTGAGACCCATTACTTTCTCCTTGGCAGTCCTTTGATACCTTATCTGTTTTTTTCTTAACAGATTTCAGGGCTGGGTTTCCCTTTCCCTGAGGAATAAGTGGGCACTGAGCCATCTTTGAAGACAGTTAAGAACAATGAGGGGCTTCTTCAGAGCATTCCTTGATCTTACTTCAGGTGCCACATGTGCCTGAGGGTGCGAGAGCACAGCCTCAGTAGAGACCGCCCCATCCAAGCCTGTGCTGTAAGAGCCCCTCCAGACGCAGGAGGACAGAGCTCCATTTCTGAGTGTGCAAAGCAGGGCCATGTCCACAGTTCTTTGTTGTAACAACTCCTATTTTGAGTACCTGCTATGTGCTAAGCACTGTCCTAGTCACTTCATGCATTTTATTTAAATCTCCACAATACAACCCTTCAGATAAGTCACTCCTATTTTAGAGAAGAAGAAACTGAGGTGTATGGAAATTAAATGATTCTTTCAAAGATACAGAGCTAGTAAGTGAGTCACTCTTATTTTTAACACATCTAATGGTGTAACACAGTTGTCAGAGTCATTGGATACACGAATACAAGTAAATCAGAAGATAATGCCTTTCTCCATGAAAATAGCTCTCAAACCAGGCTGTATGTTAAAATCACCTGAGGATCCCTAAGCACACTGAATCCCAGGCCTCACTCCAGACCAATTAAGTCAACATCTCTGGGGGAACTCAAGAATCAGCATAAGTTAAAAGCTTCTGGGGTTCAAACATATATATATATATATATATATATATATATAGAGAGAGAGAGAGAGAGAGAGAGAGAGAGAGAGAGAGTCAAAGTTGAGAAACCGCTGTTCTATAATGTGGTTTTATTAGTAATAATAATAAATTAGAATGCTGCTGAAAATGTTGGATAACCATTGCAAACGGGAAAAAAAAATCTAAAAATGTGCTTGGCTAATATTCCTTATTGTTTAAGTGGACAACATTAAAGAGCTCCACCCAACAAGTCAACTTACTCAGCTGTTGGCAACGTAGGGACACATTTTATATTAACTCACTATGGCAGGACCATCAGCACACAGTTTTACCTGAAATCAGAAGTTTAGAAGGCTCTTTGCTGTGATCAAGGTTGCTAGCTGTAACAACTGCTTTAAGAAGTTTCAGTCCAAAGTTGTTTCTTAATGCCAAGAATTCTGAGATCTTAACCAACCACTTGTTCCTAGTGTTTGAGCAAATTCAGATTTGCTCAAATCTCTCTGTTTAAGGAGAGAATCTGGCCCTACTCAAGGCATCTCTGATGCCATGTTTGCGTGGGACAGGGATGTCCTCTGTCTGAACAGACAGACACATCTGGAGCTTCAGTGTTCACAGCAGAATGTGAGCTGTGCTGCCTGAACCGGGACCCAATGTTTATGCGCCATCTTCTAGTTAGGAACCCTGATGACACTAATCAGACACTGATCAAGTTTCCATTAAACTTGGAAATAACTATAAAGCAACATTTTAAAAAGAGAAACTGAAAACCCATAGAAGAGAGTGAAAATCTAAAGTACATGATAACTCTCCATTCTTTGAAGTTCCCAATCCATACAAGTGGACTGCCTGGGGATAAGGTTAGCTGAAGCTCCAATACTTTGGCCATCTGATGTGAAGAGTTGACTCACTGGAAAAGACCCTGATTCTGAGAAAGACTGAGGACAGGAGGAGAAGGGGGTGGCAGAGGATGAGAACATTGGATAGCATCACTGATTCAATGGACAGGAGTTTGAGCAAACGCTGGGAGCAGTGGTCAGGGAAGCCTGACGTGGTGCAGTCCATGGGGTTGCAAAGAGTCGGACATGACTGAGAGACTGAACAACAAGAAGGTTTAAATGCAGATTCTGATTCAGTAGATCTGGATCACTGCCTGAGATTCTGCATTTCAAGGAAGGACTTGGGAGACACCAATTATGTAGGCCCAAGGATCTCAGTTTGCAAGAGCAGACCTGAAGCAACCTGTACATTTGCATCTGACTAGTAAGGCTTGTCTGTCACAACACACACATGAAAATATGCTGCTGAGTCTAGAGGAACATATTCCACAGACCGGGAAGATAATAAATGACTCTCAACCCAGGGAAGAACAGACACAAAGAGGGAGAAGGGAACACTGAAGAATGAAGGGGGAAAACCCTAGATTTTCCTTCTTCCAGGGGGGCCTGGGATGCATGAGAAAGTTTTATAAGTACCCAGAAAGTCAGGAACACAGTAAGCTGCACAAAAGTAAGAGTAGGGTTTTCCAAGGGTGCTGGAAAGGAGGAAGATGATGTCAGAACAGAGATTCCAGGTCAGCCGCACTGCTTCAAAAGGCCCACCTTTGCAGCCAGGACGAGTCAGGCCCTGGGGTGGAATGTGGGAAGCACGTGGAGGAGGTGCAGCATCATAAGCATGGGCCCATTCTCCCAGTTATGCTTCTTTTCTTGTCCTGCTTCTCCTCAGCATGTAGCCCACTGCCTGATACAAAATTGATGTTCAATAAAAATTCATGGAATAAATGAAGGCCAGAAAAGGGATTGGGCTTGTCATGCTAGTTCCATATGTCCTATATTCACAGAGGCACAGGGAGAAAAGGAAGACCAGTGGTTCTCCATCCTGGCTGCATGTTGAAATGACCTGGGGAGCTTTGAACATCCCTGATGTCTGGGTCTCACGCCTACAGGTGATAACTAAATGGTTCAGAGATGGGGGAATTTGTGGGCAGGACATCACAATCATTTAAAGCCTTCCAGGTATTTCCAACTTGCAGCTAAGGCTGAGAACCACTGGGCCCACCAAGCTAACTATTTGGGGAAACCCATGGAAGTGAATGTTCTGCTGCACTTCTGAAGGTTATATATAGAATAAGAGAAAAATACATTATCAGCCAAAATTCCCACTGCTTCAAGGTAAAGAAAACTCTCCTCAGGATATTAAGACTTTCTGATTTATCATAAATGACCTGAATGACTGGTATGGCTTTTTATATAAGTAGAATTTGCATTGCTAGCAAGATTTCCCACTTTTTCTCCAAATAATTTGGTCTCATCAGTCACAGGTGGAGGAATGCAGGAACAGCTATCTTCTTGCAACTAAAAGTGTGGTCCCTGGACCAGCAGTATCAGCATCACCTGGGAGCTTGTTAGAAAGACAGAATCTCGGAACAAGCCCAGAACTACTGATTCAGAATCTGCATTTTAACAGAATCCAAGGGCTGCACAATCACTGTGGATGGTGACTACAGCCATGAAATTAAAAGACGCTTGCTCCTTGGAAGAAAAGCTATGACAAACCTACACAGCATGTTAAAAAGCAGAGACATCACTTTGCCAACAAAGGTCCATATAGTCAAAGCTATGGCTTTTCCAGTAGTCATGTATGGATGTGAGATTGGACCATAAAGAGGGCTGAGCACTGAAGAATTGATGCTTTCAAACTGTGGTGCTAGAGAAGATTCTTGAGAGTCCTATGGACAGCAAGGAGATCCAACCAGTCCATCCTAAAGGAAATCAATTCTGAATATTCATTGGAAGGATTGAAGCTGAAACTCCAATACTTTGGCCACCAAATGTGAAGAGCTGACTCATTAGAAAAGACCCTAGGATGCTGGGAACGATTGAGGGCAGGAGGAAAAGGGGGCAACAGAGGATGATAGTTGGATGGCATCATCGAGTCAATGGACATGAGATTGAGCAACCTCTGGGAGACAGAGAAGGACAGGGAAGCCTGGTGTCCATGGGGTGGCAAAGAGTTGGACACAACTTAGCAACTGAAAAACAACAAAGATTTATGTGCACATTCAAATTTGAGAGCACTGTTTCAATGAAGTCCCTCCCTATCATAGCTTCTGTGACTGCTTGTAGGCAGAGTTCCAGTCATTACTAATGAAAAGAAGGCCAGCTGTACCAAAAGAGACATGTGTGAGAAATAGCTGTGATTATCCCTTTCAAGATGGAAGCACCTAGACACAACCCTTTTTGGGCCCAGGGTTCCATGAACATTTGATTAAATCTCACTCTACTGGCCCATACAACTAGCAAAATTTCAAGAAAGCTTACTTACAGCCTTCCATTGTTCTACAAATTAGCCCTAAACATTTTCTCTGATTCCTATATTATATGGACAGGTTTGAAGTTTGAGCTATAAATTCTCTACATTTTAAAGTAAAAAAAAACTTTGCCTTAATTTGATTCTACTGAAAATACTTCTGAATAGCACAATTTACTGATTCAATCTTTTAAAAATGTATTGAAAATTTTTGTTCAGGAAGGAAGAGTCTAGCAGGGCTACCCAACACCAAGTACCCTGATTATCTGTTGGAATTCAGCACCTGAAAACCAGCATGGGGGTTAAGCTTTCCTGCCCAGGAACCCTGCCTGGGGATCTCTTTCTTCTCATTTATTCCCACTATCCTGAGGTTATGGAAGGAAGAATATAGGAGGAAAAGATCTTCAGATTCTTCTGTCAAGACCTAAATAGAATAGAAACATAAAGTTGCGGAGGAGGCGGGGTGTCCCATCTCAGGGCCTTAGAAGGTCACTGAAGTAAATCCCAGTTTTGTCTCTATTTCTTTGTATGTCACTATTATTTTTAAAGTTCCCTAAAACTCAGAAATAAGAAAAATAAGTGGGCAACACATCTTTTCAATGTCACATGGAACAAAGGCTATCTAAGGACTGCCTAATGAAGGTACTTAGTTTACTCACTGTTTACTATTGATTAAAACATATTATATGTCCCAGACTTAGTAAAGTTATATGTTAACTTACAGATTTTTTTTTCCAGCAGAGATGCACAGAACTTCTGTGAAACAGATAACCCTAAAGATTAGGGTTGTTGTCCTATAACCATTTTTGTATCTAACCAAGCAATCTTAATTGGAAAAGACCCTGATGCTGGGAGAGATTTTGAACAGGAGGAGAAGGGGATGACAGAGGATGAGATGGTTGGATGGCATCACCGACTCAATGGACATGAGTTTGAGTGAACTCTGGGAGTTAGTGAAGGACAGGGAAGCCTAGCATGCTGCAGTCCACGGGGTCACAGAGAGGCGGACATGACTGAGCGACTGAACAACAACAAAGCAATCTTATCCTTGCATTTATTTATGAAATTGCCTAACTAGGAATTTATGGATTTGATCTGTATCCATCCAGGGACCATATCTTACTTCTCAACTTTAATGCCTTACTGGCCCCTCCACTAATTGAGCTAAATAAAATCTTTGGCAAAAGTTTATTAAAAATTTTGTTCTGTTAAAAATATATATATATTCTTTATCAGTGTATGGTTGAAAGTTGAGCTCCAATGAGTAGCTTCTGTTTAATTTGTTGGAACTGAAGTGAAACAAATTAAACTTGACCTCAAATTGAAAACCTTGGTTCTCTATTCTTATTCTGCAACTGATTTTCTGCGTGACCTTTGGGAATCACTGAGCTCTTCTGAATTTAGTGTTCTCATTTGTAAAATGGATGGTAGTTGGATTTGATCATGGCTAAGATCTCTCCTAGCTTTAAAAAGTCTACAAAACGAAGCAACCACTAACTGATGTGGGAAATGTTTGGCTTCATTTCTCAGAGAATTAGAGGTGAAAATGGATGTTTTATCAGGATTTTTTTCCTTTTTTGCTTTATGAATAAGAGGATAATTTCTGTCCTTGGTAAATCATGGGGAAAAAAACCTCCCCCCAAATAACAGGATCAGGACAATAAGCCAAGTATATTTCTGAAGCTGTTAGGAGGCGGGTCAGTAGAAGGCATTTCCAAATGCTCATGTTCTCCAAAGTTGAAAGAGAAACCTGTTGAAACATAGAAACTAAGTATTGAAAGGGCTAATGAAGGTCATTTAATCAACCAGCAGCTAATGCTCCAATCTCTCTAATGTCTCAGCCAACTCTGCTCAGACAGTTCTAGCAAAAGGAAACAGTGGTTTTGAGTCCATTCCGTTCCATCTTAGACAAGTTTGATCATTAGGAAGCAATGCATCCCTTAAAGTCTTTCTTCTGATGATTTCTTCCAATTTATCCTAAAGCTACTTCTTAAAGCCATTCACCATTAACTTTACACCCTTTTCCCACAATAGTACTGTGGCTATTTTTAATACAACTAGTGCTCCCTCACTCTTCCCTGAGTCTCCCCGTTTCCAGCAAATATTCATAGTGTTTTCATCTATTTCTTCATAACTAGGCCCTGAGGACCCTCACCATGCTATGGGCACTTCCCAACAAGTTCTGCTTTGTCCATTGTAAACTGTAGTAAACTGTGATGCCCAGAAATAAATCCAGTTCTCTAGAGAGGCCTGATTAGCGTAGGAGAGAATGTAGATATTTGTTTGCCTTACTAGAAATTATAAGTCTATTAATACATCCTATGATCACAGTTGGGCTTCTCCAGAGGCTCAATGGTAAAGAATCTACTTGCCAAGGCAGGAGATGCCGGAGACGTGGGTTCAATCCCTGGGTCAGGAAGATCCCCTGGAGTAGGAAATGGCAACCCACTTCAGCATTCTTGTCTGGAGAATCCCATGGACAGTGGAGCTTCATGGGCTACAGTCCATGGGGTTGCCAAGAGTCAGACATGACTGAAGTGACTGATCACACAGGCAAGGTCACAACTAGTATCTTGGTTAAATAACATAATGTATATGCACTCAAAAGAAATCGCTATAAGCCTAAATCTCTATAAGCCTAATCTCTATAAGCCACACTAAAAGCCATGCTTCTGAAAAGTACTAGGTGATTCAGAAATGCATCCTGACATGCTGTGTGCTAGGCAGTGTCCAGGGATGGCTCTGTCAGTTTTCCTCCACTATGTGAGCCAGTGTTCCATGAGATGTGGAGTCCATTCCTCTACCCCATCAAGTCTGGCCCAGGTCTGTGATGCTTTGACCAATGGAATGCGGAGAGAGTTACCGTCTAGCACTCAACCCAGGTATTGAAAAGGTCTGCTGCTGTGTTTATATCCTGGAGCTCTTAGCCATAGGCACAAGGTCCAAGCTATCCTGCTGGCAAGAGATGCCGCATGGAGAGGCCCTGAAAAAAAGTTGAAGGATTAGTTGCTCGTCATGTCCAACTCTTTGTGACCTGGACTGTAGCCCATCAAGCCCTTCTGTCCATAGAAGTCTCCAGGCAAGAATACTAGAGTGGGTTGCCATTTCCTTCTCCAGTGGATCTTCCCTACCCAGGGACTGAACCTGGGTCGCCCACACTGCAGGCAGATTCTTTACCTTCTGAACAACCAGGAAAGATGAGAAAGTGCTTGGAGGAACAGGCCCCATGGAGGAGCACCAAGGTACCTGCAAGTGAGTGAACAGGCCATACAGGGTCATGTGAGGCATCCCAGCTGCAACCCCAAACACTGTGGAGCAGGAACAAATCTTGCTGGGCCCTGGCCAGGTGCCCAAGCCACAGGATCATGGGAACAAAACCAAAATGGGTGTTTCGACCTATCATGTTTTGAGCCTGTTTTGACACGGCAATGGATAACTGAAATATTTTGTTAGAGTGAAGAAAACAGCACACAAAATAGTCTAGATGTTTGTTTCTTAAATATATATGTGTGTAATATATATTTTAATATTTATATTTATGCATAAACATACGAGTTGTGGTTATCACTGAGAGAGAGGATCGTGTGTGTGTGCCCGCGCACATGCGCTCGGTTGTGTTCAACTCTTTGTGACCCCATGGACTGTAGCCCGCCAAGCTCCTCTGTCCATGGAATTCTCCAGGCCAAGAATACTGGAGTGGGTTGTCATTTCCTCCTCCAGGGCATCTTTGCAACCCAGGGATCAAACTGGCACCACCTGCATTGCAAGCAGAATTTTTTACCCACCGAGTCATCAGAGAAGTGTGATAGGATCATGAGTAGCTTTAAATTCCTCTCTTCACTTTCAAAATTTTACATTTGTTTTTATTTGGTAACAAAAAAGCTTGTTAAACTGTCATGTTATTCTTTTGACAAGCACTCTTAATTCTCATTGCACAGTGGTGAAGAATACACCTCCTGACGTAGGAGATGCAGGAGACCTGGGTGCTATTCCATCTCTGGGTCAGGAAGATCCCCTGGAGTAGGAAATAGACACCCTCTCCAATATTCTTGCCTGGGGAATTCCATGGACAGAGGAGCCTGGTGGGCTACAGTCCATAGGGTCACAAAGAGCTGGACATGACTAAGCACACGTGCACGCCATGCCACTGTCAGTTATATAATATATACATGTGTGTGTATATATATATAATATTCAAGGGTAGTTTAACACAGCTTCTCCCCTGACTGAAGCACACCAGAGAATGCAGGGTTTATGCTCTTGAAACAGCATACCGAAAACCTCTTGTCCTGAAATTCTTGGCCTCTCCTACCTAGAACTCCACTGGAAAAAGTTCTCAATTTTCAGCTTGTACACTTCAGCTATTCTGCTGTTGTAAAGCTCCTGTTTTTATGGTTATGGAAGAGCAGTTGCTATGGCAATGCAATATGACTAAATGCCAGAAAGTGTCTAAAATTGGTAGAAGTGCCTTGTTCAGGGTTTCCTCTGAGGATGAATCATTTTCTAAGAATCATATCTTTTTTTTTTTTTCTGTTAAAACAATGGTGCTAGAGCCCCTGTCCTGTCCTGGGACACAGACAAAATGAGGATGGATCCAAGAAGGATAAAGCTGATGGTTGAAAAAAAGACTACAGAGGAGCTACTTCCTACCAAATACTTAAGTTTCTTTTCACCTCCTGCCTCCACAATGGCTTTGCCACATGTGGATCCCTCTGTTCCTTATTGTGCACAGATTCACAGGCTTTGAGGCATCTCTGCTGGCTTCCTTTTGTTCCACAAGTTTTGAGGATACTTCCTCAGTAATTCCCCACATACTAGCATCTGTTCATTGCCACATTCCCCATTTCAGCTCTGTGCCTCAGCTCAGATGAGAGATTCATCCTTCATCCAAAGGACTCGTCTGCCCTCCCTGACCTGGCAACTTTCTCATCCAGATCACCCTGCACTCAGCCATCAGACCCATGGCTCTACATTTTGCCACTTCCGTCCAAGGGCCACGCCTTGACAGGCAGGGCCCCAGGCCTCCTGCTACCCCCTCCCGCCCCTGTCTGCCTCCCCCCCCTCCTGCTCCTTTTCCTCACCTGGCTCAGAAGCTCTCCTTACCCCCCCGCACAGACAACCTCCCCCTTTGTTCCCCTTCACCTTTGCCCCCCTGTTTCAACTCCTCCCCCCACCATCTACTATTCACGTCTTAAACTCTTTTTTCCACAGACTTCACCCAGATGAATTCTCTGTTACAAGTTGTCTCCCCTGCAAATTGATATGTTGAAGTCCTAATTCCTCAGTACCTCAGCATGTGACCTTATTTGGAAACAGGGTCATGGCAGAGGTCATTAGTTAAGATGAGGTCTTACTAGAGTAGGGTGGGTTCAATCCAAAACGACTCTATCCAGACACAGAGAACAGACTTGTGGTGCCATGGTGAGGTGGGGGAGGGATGGACTGGGAGTTTAGGATTAGCAGATGCAAGCTATTACACACAGGATGATAAACAACAGAGTCCCATCGTATAGCATGGGGAATTGTATTCAATACCTTTTGATAAATCATTATGGAAAAGAAAATAAAATTGAATGTGTATATATGTATAACTGAGTCACTTTGCTGGACAGCAGAAATTAACACAACATTGTAAATCAACTATATACTTCAATAAAAAACAAATATAAAAGGTAAGGATTTAAAAAAAAGGCTTTCCACATAAAGAGGGAAATTTGGACACTGGGACACATGCATAGTGAGAGCACCACGTGAAAACTAAAGGGAGAAGACAGTCATCCATAAGCCAAGGAAACAGATCCTTCCCTCACAGCCCTCAGGAGGAGCCTGGATTTTGGACTTCTGGCCCTAAGAACTGTGAGAGACTTTCTGTCGTCCCGTGTGTGCTGTGCTTAGTACTCAGTTTTGTCCGACTCTTTGCAACCCCGTGGACTGTAGCCCGCCAGGATCCTCTGTTCATGGGGATTCTCCAGGCAAGAATACTGGAGTGGGTTGCCATGCCCTCCTCCAGGGGATCTTCCTGACCAAGGGATGGAACCCAGGTCTCCCATAGAGCAGGTGGATTCTTTACCGACTGAGCCACATCCTAAGCCACTCCCTTCAGTCTCCTCTAGATCTAAACTCCCTTCTCCTTTGTGTATGGTTTCCCTGCTGCCTCGAGTCTGTTCTCTGCTTGTGTCAAAGTACATTTCTGATGCCCTAACAAGATTCTAATTCCTCAGGCAAAGCCTTATCTCTCTGCTTCTTTTTCCTCCCTGACAGGGCCTGATATTTTGTTGACCCACAGAGTGGACAGAATTAGATGAGTTTACCCTGCAGGGTGATTCCTCGCTCCTTATCAATTCATTTCAGAGGTCTCTAAATCTACTGTGGTCATACAAGAGGACCCAGGCTCCAGAGTACCAGGGAGAGACAGACTGCAAACCATGAACTATATAACCCCATGAACTTTGCAACCCCTGCCAGGCTCTACTGTCCATGGGATTCTCCAGGCAACAACACTGGAGTGTGCCATTCCCTTCTCCAGGGGATCTTCCCGAACCAGAGGAACCTAGGTCCTCCTGCGTTGCGGGCAGATTCTTTACCATCTGAGCCATCAAGGAAGCCCATGACTAACACTTACCCTGGAGGGTGATTCCTTGCTCCTTGCCAATACAATTCAGACTTCTCTAAATCTACTGTGGTCATACAAGAGGCCATGGGCTCCAGTGTACC
Source organism: Aepyceros melampus (assembly GCA_006408695.1). Classification (NCBI taxonomy): domain Eukaryota; kingdom Metazoa; phylum Chordata; class Mammalia; order Artiodactyla; family Bovidae; genus Aepyceros; species Aepyceros melampus. Next base: position 13,161 of record SJXQ01007509.1, read on the forward strand.
AGGGAGAGACAGACCAGTAGTCCTACAGGAGGATCACATGGAATCATGGGGTGTTAGGCCTGGAGGGACCACAGGGAAAGATCCAACCCTTTCATTTTGCATAAGAGGACACTAAGGCTGGGCATGTGGGGGAGGGGACCTAAGGGGTGGGGTGGATGTTAAGGGCTGTCACATCACAGGGACAACGCCAGAGCTGGCACTGAGCTGGCTCCCTGACTCCCAGACCAGAGCCCTGTGGAAGTGGGGCAGGCTGCCCTACTTCAGAGGATGATCTGCCTGGGCAAGCGCTGCAGGGCAGGTCAAGGAGCAACAGATCGAATGACCTACAAAAACACCAGCACAATTAATGCAAAGGGAGAGGAGTTAGAAAAATGGGGTAGGGTTGGGAGTGCTGCTGAGGGCTCTGAAAGACAAAGGGCTCTGTAAAAATCAGTGCCGTTGCAGTCATGACGGGCACGGTGTGTGCAGAGTGAAGCAGTCAGCCCGGACCAACTCCTGTCAACAGTCAGCACTAGGAGTGGCCTGTGCGGGGCACAACTGTGGGGCTGGGTGTGTAAGTGGGCCTTACCACGACTGTGTGCTGATGCACTGACATTCTTCCTGGATGCAGCTAGTGAAACCGAGAGCCCCATATGAAAGCCCAGGCTTTTCAATACAAAGTGAAGGAAGTGACATGCATCAGAATTCTGTATCTTACTGACAGAAGGGCTTGGGTCCAAACACAAGAGTATATTAAAGCAAATGACTGAGTAACATTGTAACCAAGCAGCCTGCAGCCTTTCAAAAGGTAGGCTAGAAAGAGGTTTTGACAAGCTGAGAAAACACAATCTTATGTTATTAAAAAAAATGAAGACTGAAAAGGAAAAAGGTATACTCAGGAACTCGACCAAGTAAAGCAATATACACAGGACGGGAGTGTGATAAAATGTTCATAGTGTTTAGCCGTGGTTTTTTAACCTACTTTTTATTTTTCTTCCCTGGATATTCCAGATTTCTCTCGTGAGAATGTATCATTTATAGAGTATAAAGATAATTGCATTTTTATGTTTAAAGACACAAATTCTATCTCTATAAGGAGAAAATAAGTTGATCTCATTCTCTTTGCTTTGCTAGTCTGCTCTCCAAAAATGCTCTCCCCAACCAAGAGGAAATCCCACCCGAGATGGGTCTATCCGTTTACTCACATTCCGCATATTTCTGGAGTTGGCCAAATTCTTCCGGAGTGAGGACACCCACCGATCTTCACTCATCTTCCCTGAGTGTGAGTGCTTGAGGCTTGGGAAAGAGTTTTGTTCACCAGGCTGTAGCCGTGGCCCAGCTTAGGGCCTGGCTCATTGCAGGTACGCAACAGACAAGCCCTTCAGGAAATTTCTCAAGGACCCAAGTGTCTGTGGCAGCAGCAGGTTATCGTTGAGCAGATGAGAGAAGACCTCTGCTATTCCTCAGGCAACAATATCCTTCTATCTGTAGTCAAGGTATATTCAGAAATCCTTGCTCTTCCTAGGGTGAGTAGAAAAGATATTGTGAATGAGAACGTTAGAATACATGTCATCTTTTCTTATTAAAAAAAAAAAAATCTCAAATGTTCTTTGCTGAAAGCTCTATTGGAGACAGTGGTTTTCAAGCAGTGGAGGAATGCCACCCCAAGGAAGTCAGAAGAGGACGCACAGACCAGACAAGTACAAGTCCAAACAGCTGGATGGCTGGGATGGGGGCTGGGTAGCCCTTATAAAGAGGCAGCCATATTCCTAAACTCTGGGAAATTTTAAATGTCCCTAGTCAGAAGTGGTAGTAAGGCCACCTAAGAGCATCCTCCCTCCAGGCATGAAAATACTCCAGGTTGTCTCATGAGAAAGTACAGGGACAGTAGCCCACAGCGTGTGATTTGAAAGGTAAGCCAATCTCTTCTCCACTGATTTCTAAATTCCACCATTAGAGCTGCTTACCTTCCTCTGATGAGTCATTAAGCCACTCTGGAAATTCAAATACCAACCCTCCCCCTCAAGGCTGGCTGGCATCTTAGTGACTGTTTCCTCTAAGAACCATAAAAATATAATTAGAGGGAAGGCCTGCCTTCCTGGTGCAGATGAGCCTAAGAGAGGAGGGAGTGGATTCAGACAAATACTTAATATCTTTTCCTTTGAGCCCCTCCTGGCTCCATCAGTTCTAAATCAGTTTAATGGGTTGTGAAATTAATGTGGCAGGCTAAGACCAGCATCTAAAAACATGATATAGAATAGCACAGAATGAATGGAATGATGGAATTGAAAATAAGAGTGCGTCTCCTTTCAGTTATACACAGATGTATACACCTAGCACAATGCAAAATGTATCTCTTATTCTGAGTTGAGGTTTAAAAATGTTGAAAAGTCACCAGCCTAATAGGACAAGAAATAAAGACTGATGTTACAGAAAATCAAGCCCAGTTTTAATAAAAGAGAATCCACTGTAGAGAGTCAGGGTTGAAGGCAAGTCTGCAAGTCTGGGGATCTGAGGAATGGTGAAGGGGCTGGAAGAGATGATGGAGTGAGGAGGCAGACTGGACGGTTCTCTGGGGTGGCACATAGACTTGGCTGGTATGGACCTGGAGGGCTGAGCTAGAGCCAAGGAAAGTGCACGCAGAGATAGATGTTCTGTAAGGAGAGCCCCTGTAAGACCTTCCATTAGTCAGAGCTCGCCAATAGTGGGAAGAAATACATGGCAAGGGAGTGAGATGCTTGTATATAAGGGAGCATCAAAACTCTAGTTTCTCTCCTTAAAAAGTTTAATTTTCTTCTTAATCCACTGGCCAACTGAATTCTGTTTCTGGGCACCTGGTCTTGCCTAGTTTCCAGTTGTGAAACTCACTAAAATGGAGCGGGGAGGCCAGAAGGGGGAGCTCTCATGCAATTATCACAGAGGTCAATTACAGGAGCAATTGTCAATCATAGACCCCAGCAGTTCAGTTCAGTTCGGTTGCTCAGTAGTGTCCGACTCTTTGCAACCCCATGGACTGCAGCACGCCAAGCCTCCCTGTCCATCACCAACTCCCCAAGCCTACTCAAACTGATGTCCATTGAATCAGTGATGCCATCGAACCATCTCATCCTCTGTCATTCCCTTCTCCTCCCGCCTTCAATCTTTCCCAGCATCAGGGTCTTTTCAAATAAGTCAGTTGCATTGGGTGGCCAAAGTATTGGAGTTTCAGCTTCAGCATCAGTCCTTCCAATGAATATTCAGGATTGATTTCCTTTAGGATGGACTGGTCGGATCTCCTTGCAGTCCAAGGGACCTCAAGAGTCTTCTTCTGCACCACAGTTCAAAAGCATCAATTTTTCAATGCTCAGCTTTCTTTATAGTCCAACTCTCACATCCATACATGACCACTGGAAAAACCATAGCCTTGACTAGACTTGACTAAACCATTGCCTTTGTTGGCAATGTAATGTGTCTGCTTTTTAATATGCTGTCTAGGTTAGTCATAACTTTTCTTCCAAGGAGCAAGCGTCTTTTAATTTCATGGCTGTAGTCACTGTCTGCAGTGATTTTGGACCCCAACAGAAGAAGTATTAATGGGAAAGAACCATCAAGCACAGGCCCAACAGGAAAAGATATACATTGCATTTCCTACAAAAAATTGACTACCCCAGGGACTTCCTTGGTGGTCCAGTAGCTAAGACTCTGCTCCGAATGCAGGGGGCCTGGGTTCAATCCCTAGTCAGGGAACCAGATCCTACATGCAGTAACTAAGACACAGAACAGCAAAATAAATAAATGAAAAATAGTTTCTTTGTAATGGTCATCACCATGAACTCTCACTTTTCTCCCATGGACTTTTGTTCAAAACACCTTCTCAACTTCCTCCTTTTTCTTGATAAAATAACATTCCTCTCTTTTATGTGTTGGACTTGCCTGTGGCTTTTGCCACAGCTCACTTGTTCCAAAGTGCAATTCCTCTGCTATGCCTGAATAAATCCATTTGCTGTTAAAATAACTGGCTGTTTTATTTTTAAGGTCAAAACCACTGACCCAATTGCCAAATCCAACAGGCACGTTCAAGCCTTCCTTGCGTTCTTTGCCCTCTCCGTGGCCTCATCCTCAGCAGAAAACAACCCCCTGGAAACTCTTCCATCTTTCTGAGTGTTCCTCCTCAGTCTCCTTCCACTTCTTTTGCCACTGTTAAATACTGTGTATGGAATCCTACCCTACATCCCTTCCCTGAGGGACTTCATCCACCTCCATGACTTCAATAACTCCCAGGCACGCTGCTCATTGCCTCAGTCACGTCCAACTCTTTGCGACCCCATGCACAGTGAGCCCATCGGGCTCCTCTGTCCATGGGATTCTCCAGGCAAGAGCACTGGAGTGGGTTGTCATGCCCTCCTCCAAGGGATCTTCCTGACCCAAGGATCAAACCTGGATCTTCATTGCAGGCAGATTATTTGCCACTAGTGCCACCTCCAGGCCTGCACGCTCCCTTCACTCCAGATCTGCATATTCAGCTATCTACTGTGACTTCCTTGTTTGTCCCAAGCTACCTTGAATTAGCACCTTTCCATGCCTCTAACCTGCCCCTCCTCTGCATTCTGATCATGCCCAAGAAAAATCAATACAATACCCAGGCCAGAGGTCTGAGGCTGAGCTCCTCGTTCTTTTTTTCCTACAAACCCAGGCACGAGTCTGAGAATGTGACTGTCCACTGTGTGTTCCACATCAGTCCCCCACCCCCCATCATGCCAGCTGGTCTGTTAACTCAGAGCTTCATCTGCCTGGTCTCTGACTACAGCCTCCTGCCAGTCTGCCTGCCTTGGCTTCTGCTTTCTTCTCCTTGTTCGGCTCTAAATTGCCAACCAAATCACATCTTCCCAGGTCATAAAATTCTTCAGTGGTTTCTATTGCCTGTAGAATAAAACGTAGTCTTCTTTTCATGATACATAAAGCTCTTTACGATCTCGCCTCTGATTATCAACTCAGTCCAAAAGTGAGGCCTTTAGAAAAATTTTCCATCATACAAGGGAATTCAGCATTGCAACTGCTATAAACACTGATGCTGGACGCTTACTTTACATTGTGCTCTTTGCTTTATATATGTCATCTAATTTCATTCTCGTAACAACCATGGAAATTAAGCTTTGCTTTCCCTATTTTTAGATAAGGAAAATGAGGCAAGATGTTTAGGAAATATGGTGAGAAGAAAGAAGGAATCCCCCGATGCTTTTGTTTAAAAATGCCTCTCTGATCTTGCCATCCTGCATACTTTCAGAAACGCAGAGCTCTAAGAGGACCCAGAGACACACTGTATGATAGAACACCAAGGAACCTGAACTCAAAAGCCAGGGATTTGAGTCCTGTTTCTGCCTCTTATCAACTGTTGGACTTGAGACAAATTTTCCATTTCCTGAACTTTGGGCTCCTCATCTTAAAAACAAGAATAACTAATAAAAAAATCTCACTGAATTAGTATTAGGATTGAGTTAATATATGCAAGGCACAAACATACCCCGCCCCCAAACAAACTGCACCTGGTATAATGCCTGTCACATACTGGAGCCTAAATAAATCATTATTGTTACCATCCTATTGCAAATACAACACTGAGCAATGTAACAAGCCATCAGCTGCCAGCAGCTGGGTGCCTTGTGTGGTGCTGTAGATTTCTGAGCTTGATATCCTGCTCCACGTTGTAGCAATTTTGTAACTGCTCATCAAACTTTTATCCACTGATGGTTTTAGCACCCACTGATGGTTCTTTCTTGGATTAATCATTACCATGATAGTGAATTTCTAATTCCACCCTCGCTTCTATATTTATTAGCTGATTATACTGTAAGAGAGCCTTCTCTTATTTTTTATACTAGACTATGGTTTTTCCTGTGGTCATGTATGGATGTGAGAGTTGGACTGTGAAGAAGGCTGAGCGCAGAAGAATTGATGCTTTTGAACTGTGGTGTTGGAGAAGACTCTTGAGAGTCCCTTGGACTGCAAGGAGATCCAACCAGTCCATTCTGAGGGAGATCAACCCTGGGATTTCTTTGGAAGGAATGATACTAAAACTGAAGCTCCAGTACTTTGGCCACCTCATGCGAAGAGTTGACTCATTGGAAAAGACCCTGATGCTGGGAGGGATTGGGGGCAGGAGGAGAAGGGGATGACCGAGGATGAGATGGCTGGATGGCATCATGGACTCAATGGACGTGAGTCTGAGTGAACTCCGGGAGTTGGTGATGGACAGGGAGGCCTGGCGTGCTGCGATTCATGGGGTCGCAAAGAGTCGGACACGACTGCGCGACTGAACTGAACTGATACTTTATACTATAAATATGACACATACCATAGATATAAAAATGTTTATGTAAATTACATGATAAATATATAAGTATAATATGCTTATTGCATTTCCACATAATGTATATCTACTTATATTCATGTATTCTTACTTTATTCAATGGGTTATGATCCATTACCATCATTATTTGTTTTGATTCCAAATTGTCCCAGATCTGGCCAGAGCAAGCTCATTCAAAGTGATTCCTTATTCTTCACACATATTCCTATCATTTTTTGATCAATCTTTATTTTCTGGTATTACAAAATATTTCAGGCTCATCTTGTACTTCCTCAGTACTGGTCCTAAAATCAGTCATTTTTCTAGAGAGCCCTGATTCCTTTTAGTGGAGAATGGTTTTTGAAACCAAGGTTTGGGTACTAGGTATGCTCTTTGCTACTAAGGTGTCACTGCTTCTAGGCTCTGTCAGCTACAGAGCTAGGAAATAGACGCATGTATACACACATAGCTCATCTCTGGCTATTTACCTTTCCAACCATCCTTCCATCCTCTATCCATGTTAAAAACCCCAAATGCATACTCATACACTACACAAAGTCAATTGTAGCCTCCTCTCATTCCATACTAAACTCTTTTCTCCAACAAACTGTTTCTATTATCTACAATGTACTTTTCTCAGTTCTAAAATATACAGAAAGTGATTTCAGAAGTGCCAGCCACACCTCTGTGAAAAACAGAGTTCAAGATTTATTTAAAGCTCCTTTGTCTTTAGCCAACAGCATACCCTCAAAGTACTATTTTCATAAGTTACTTAGGTAGTTCTTTCCCACTCCCATTCATTCTTGTTTGTATTTCACTATAGAGATTTTTCTCCATTCCCACAGATTCTTTTTTAGTATGGTTTCAAAAGTCAGAACTATATATATATATATATATATAAAAGTGTCTTGCATTCCTGTTTCCTTTACTCTGTTCCCACCTGCCTCCTTTTCATCTTTTCTCCCACCCAGTCCTTATGTTTTCTAGTTTATCCTTCCTGTTTATTTTCACATCAGTGAGCAGCTACATGGATATTTTCTCATTTCCCGTTCTCTTGGTAGCACACTGTGGACTGTTTTTTTTGTATACTGTTGGTTTCACTTAATGATATATCCTGTGAATCTCTTCATATCTGTGCATAGATAACCTCTGCATTTAAAACCAAATTTGACTCTAGCATTTACCTGCTTAAACCCTTTAGAGGCCTCCTTTGGCTTCCGGGATTAAAGGCAGGTTCGTCAGCCAGTTCCAGAAGATCCTTATCTGTGGTGCAGCCCATTTCCCCATCCTTACTCCAATGACCTCCTGCTCCACATACTCCTTGTTGCAGCCAAATCAACCTACCATGTAACCCCTGCTGCTGTTGCAACTGCTAAGTCACTTTAGTTGTGTCCAACTCTGTGCCACCCCAGAGATGGCAGCCCACCAGGCTCCCGCATCCCTGGAATTCTCCAGGCAAGAACACTGGAGTGGGTTGCCATTGCCTTCTCCAATGGATGAGAGTGAAAAGTCAAAGTGAAGTCGCTCAGTCGTGTCCGACTGTTAGCGACCCCATGGACTGCAGCCCACCAGGCTCCTCCATCCATGGGGTTCTCCAGGCAAGAGTACTGGAGTGGGGTGCCATTGCCTTCTCTGACCATGTACCTCTAGCGCCTGGCAAAGTACCTGACACGTGGCAGGACCTCATGAACATTAGTCAGTGGACCGACAAACACTCCATGCCTTTAATCTACCTGGAGTTCCTTTCACTCCTTCCTCCTCGTAACAAACCAATACTCATATATCTGGCTTTAGATACAAAGGTCATTTCTTTTGATAGCTTTTCAAAAACTTTTTGAGCAAATCAAGCTATTCTCCTAGCTGTATTCCTACAGAACACATAAATCATCTATATTTTCCTATTGTAGTAGCTGATGGTCCCAGGTGGGAGACAGATATCTGAACAGATAATGAACACACAAGCTGGTAAAAGGAGTGATACAGATACGGACAGGGAGATATGAGGCCAGCACATGTGTCTGTAGCAGGCACAGGGCAGATGGGAAGATTTCTGAGGAAGCTGAGAAGGAGTAAGAAGTAAAGAGGTGCCTGTTGCAATAACTCAGGAAATACTTCTGTTATTATAACTGCTGTTCCACTGCAGCTCAGTGCTTGGCTTCATTGTGGAAGACACTGGAACATTTTTTTAAAAAAGTGTTATTTTATATTAGAGTTGATTTACAGTGTTGTGTTAGTTTCGGGTATACAGCAAAGTGATTCATTTATACATATACACATATCCATTCTTTTTCAGATTCTTTTCTCATATAGGTTATTACAGAATATTGAGTAGAGTTCTTTGTGCTATACATTAGGTCCTTGCTGATTATTTATTTTATATATAGCAGAAGGAAATGGCAACCCACTCCAGTGTTCTTGCCTGGAGAATCTCAGGGACGGGGGATCCTGGTGGGCTGCCATCTACGGGATCGCACAGAGTTGGACACGACTGAAGTGACTTAGCAGCAGCAGCAGTGTATATTTGTTAATCCCAAACTCCTAATTTATCCTTCCCCCTCCACATCTCCCACTTTGGTAAGCATAAGTTTGTTTTTGAAGTCTGAGTCTGTTTCTATTTTGTAAATAAGTTCACGTGTACCATTTTTTTAGATTCAACATATACGTGATATCACATATTTGTCTTTGTCTGACTTATTTCACTTAGTATGATAATCTCTAGGTCCATCCATGTTGCTACTAATGGTATTATTTAATCCTTTTTATTGCTGAGTAATATTCCATTGTATATATAGCACATCTTTATCCATTCATTTGTTGATGGACATATAGGTTGCTTCCATGTCTTGGCTACTGTAAACAGGGCTGTAATGAACATTGGGGTGCATGTTTTTGAATTATAGTTTTCTCCATATATAAGCCCAGGACTGGGATTGCTGAATTATGTGGTAGCTCTATTTTTAGTAAAGCTGCACCATTCTTTATTTCCATCAGCAAACACTGCCTGACTCTCCAGATAGTCACTGCTGACCATGTTCCCACATGCCAGTCCCCTCTGGTTGTCTGCCTTTTGACAGAGATGATGGCTACCACACAAGAGGGTTGTTCCAGCTGACCTCTCTCAGCATTTCCCAAGAGCAGCCTGCTCTATCACTCCCCTCTTGGAGGCTCTTTACAATATGAACAGTCTTCTTATTACCATCCTCAACATCTTTGCTGACAGAAAAAAAAAAATGTAATAGGATCTTCTAAATAGCACTCAGATTGGATATTGTCAGGCTTGGGTGGAAGAAGAGTGTTTTATGTTCCTACAACTAAGCCACTCCGAGCAGTCGCTTGAGCTCCCCTGGCCTCCGTTGCTTGTCTAAAAATGAGGGGGTGGGAATAATGCTTTCGAACACATTTTCTAGCTCTGCAATTTGGCATAGTGGATCAAACCCTATTTGTTCTGTACAGATGTCAGCATGGAAATAACAAGTCAGAAGGAAGACGGCAAATTCAATGGGTATTGAATTGCACCCCAGGTCTCTCTATTCATTCGAATGAATCAGCCACAGACAATTATCCAAGAACAAACACCTCTTCATCTCCTCTTTGCTCTCATAATAACATTAATTCATGAATACAGCATCAGATTGGGGGAGCTTATTTATATGTGTCTGATGACTTATAACAAACTGTAATGAGTATATTTTTTAAAGGGAAGACTCACTAAAAACTAGTGATTTTTTTTGAAAGATATGAACCCCTCTCTTTTCCCAGAAGGGTTCATATCTTTCCAAAAAATCACTAGTCAGATCTTGATAACTGTACCATCTCTGGGCTTTTGCTCTTGCTGATCCTTGTTCAACTTTGCAACTCCTACACAGCCTTTGGAGTTCAGTTCAAGTATCACCTTCTCTAAGAAGCTCCCTTTAATTGCTCACACTGGGCTAGACATATCATCTCTACTCTCCAATAACTCCTTGGGCTTTTCTACTGTGGCACTCACTACTCTGCAGTTTCTTTATCAGCTCTTCCCTGCAAGACTCCGGGCCCCTGCAGGGCTGAAACAGTGCCTTGCCCACTGTATACCTCTAGTTATTAGAAGATTCCTAAAGGTTCATTTCTTGACCACTAGAAAATGGTTTTCAACTTTTTTTTTTTTGACTGAGACCATTTGCCTGGAGCAATCAGGTGTTCTGTGACAACCTAGAGGGGCAGCAGGGGGTGGGAGGTGGGAAGGAGGTTCACAAGGGAGGAGACAAATGTATACCTATGGCTGATTCATGTTGATGTATGGCAGAGACCAACACAATATTGTAAAGCAATTATCCTCCAATTAAAAATAAATAAATTAAAAAAAAAACCTACATGCTAACGAAGAACTGGAGAGGCAGGAAAGACACTAGTTGATGTAAAACTGGTAATATTAGTTCTGAGTCACTTATAATTAAAAAAAAACATGAATCAGTGCATATATTTTAATATTAAAATAATGACTCATATAAAAAGACCCTGATGCTGGGAAAGATTGAAGGCAAAAGGAGGAGGAGGCAGTGGAGGATGAGATGGTTAGATAGCATCACCAACTCAATGGATATGAATTTGAGCCAACTCCAGGAGATAGTGGAGGACAGAGGAGCCTGGCAGTCTACAGTCCACAGAGTTATATGACTTAGTGACTGAACAACCACAACAAATTACCCATAAATTTATAACTATAATCTATAAACTTATAACAGTCACCTTAATATGCTTAAAATATAGGATGTTAGGGGTTATTTAACTTGCTTGAATTCGTCCATGTCACCTGTGTCATAGTCTATTACACTGATTGGTCACACCTCCTGAGATTCACGCTTTTTTTATTCTCTCCCCCTTGAATCTGGGCTGCACCCGCGACTTGCTTTAACGTGCAGTAGAAGTGATGACGTGCCAGTGTTAGGCCTAAGCTTCAAGGCCTGGCAGCTTCCACGTCTGTGTTCTTGGAAGCACTGAGTTGCCATGTCAGGAGTTGAGCCATCTTACTGGAGAGACCACAGAGAAACCACGTGGACAGAGGGAGGAGAACCCAGAAACCCAGCTGATGACTACAAGCGAAACTCCTGTGGTAAGATCCCAGTCAAACCATCCAGTCCCTGCAGTCACGTGAGCCCCCCTAGCTCGAGGAAGCACCTAAAACCACTTCACATGTCACAGCTTTAGTAGGCATGATGTAGAGCGGTCATGACTGTCCCTGCTGAGCCCTGTCTGAGTTCTTGATGCATGGAATCACGCAGAATAATAAAACAACAGTTGAGCCACTCCATTTTAGGGTAGTTAGTTATGCAATCATAAATAATCCAAACAACTTAAACAGGCACGTTTAGGTTTGGATTACATATGTATCTGTTTAGCAAGAGAATACCATGATTCATGCTTGAACTGAAGCTTGTTCATGTCTTAAAATCTAGTAATTGGAAAATTACAGGCCTAAAATATGTTTGATGCAAATATGTATCACTGCCTGCTATCAGGTTAACCAAATGTCCTCCACAAACTAATGTGATAATGATGAAGTTAAATGAACTACCATTTCTAATTAAAAAGCAAGAATAGTGGTAGCTGAACACCAAAACTGACTCAAAGCAAGTCTGAAATTGCAATGGTAACAGCAGGACTTTACTCCGTGTCACAGGAATCCAACCATCTGGCTGAGTGAGGAGGCAGTCACTGCTGAGCACTTAGAGGCAGCCTGACTTCAAAGATAACTGAATTAGAGCCCCCGTGGAACTTGGTAATGATCTAATTTGAGTCCATGAATAGCAAGTATGAGGAATCCCTAATAACTCACTCAGTAAATTGCCAGCATATAGTTCTTATACATACATAAACATGAAAGTCTCAAATTTGCCTGCTACCCAAAAGAATTCAGAGAGGACTTGCATTTGAGGACTTCGTATCTCTTAGTGGCCTCAGAGTGACTATAAGAAGCCCTGCTCTTGGGGAGGTGTGAAAATGTCAGGCTGAACAGAAATGTCTAGGTGCAGGGGGCTGGTACCGAGGAGAGGCGTGCAGTCTCCTGGGAGAAGCTGAGACCTGCTACTTGAGGGGCTGCCTGTGCTATCAGACTGGGGAGTGTTTACATCCCAAGGTGTTCACAGCTCATGTGGGCTCATTCATTCATTTATTTGTTCTCTTGTTCTAACAGTCATTAAAATATAAGCCATGGTGGCAACCTTCCCTTATAGACTATCACACATCTGGTGCTTTGTACACGGCATCTGTAATATTCACCAAACCCTGAGAGGAAGATACTTTATAGCTGTAAGAAACAGCCCCAGAATGATTTTCCTAAGTTCATCCACCAGTAAGTGACAGCACTGATATTCATACTCAAGTCTGTTTAGTCTCAAAGCTCATGATCTTTCTTTCACCATAACACCTCTGGATGAATACCTACTGAATACCTAAGTGCTAGGCTCTGTGCTAAGTGCTGATACCATCAATAAACCCACCACGGAAAGCCTAAACCCTCAGCCTCAAACTGGAAGGTAAATTAGAAGCCAGAGGAAAAACCAAGACACGCACTCAGAAAGCTGATACTATTTGAGGAGGGGAGAAATCTGTAAAAAACGTGAACAGAGAACGTGATAGACTGCAAAAGATGCAGAAAGTTTGAGGTAAAACATGAGACTTCAAAAAATTTTTTTCTCTTTTTCTTGCCCTGGGGCCACCTTTAACTTTTCTCAAAACTGTGGGAGAGCATTCACTTGGCTCTGCCAGTAGGTGTGCGCTACAGTGAAAATGCTAAACAAATGGGGCTGTAAACAGCAAGACCAAGGTCCAATTCTGGACTCCAGAGCTAAGGGGGTGATGTAGGGATAAGAGCACAGAGGAGGCCTCCTTCACAAAACTACCACCTGGGGAAAATGACTTACATCCCATGTCAGGGAGCCTTCTTCCCAAAGCACCAAGCACAAGTCTGGAAATGGAATTAGAAAAGAATGCAAATCTTGGCTCTACCACTTACAACTATGTGACATTAAACCAGTGTTTTCATTTCTAAATGGGAATAACAGTAGCAGTAGTACATCTTTCCATGGTTGTTCTGAGAATTATTTGGATAATGTTTTATGAGAGTCACAGCAAGAAAAATTTCCTACCAGTGGTTCTTAAAATGTGGTCTTCACACCAGCAGTACCAGCATCAACTGGTAAATTCACAGACCATTGCAGATCTACAGAAATTCAAGGTGGTCCAACAATTCGTGTTTTGTAGAGCTCTAGGGATTCTGATACATGCCAGTGTTTTTCAGCGCTGCTTTACATTAATGTAAGGGACAGGACATCTTTTTTGGGTGTTAGTTCTAAAAGGTCTTATAAGTCTTCATAGAACCATTCAACTTCAGCTTCTTCAGCATTACTGGTTGGGGCATAGACTTGGATTACCATGATGTTGAATGGTTTGCCTTGGAAACGAACAGAGATCATTCTGTCGTTTTTGAGATTGCATCCAAGTACTCTTTTGTTGACCATAATGGGTACTCCATTTCTTCTAAGGGATTCCTGCCCACAGTAGTAGATACAACAGTCATGTGAGTTAAATTCACCCATTCCAGTCCATCTTAGTTTGCTGATTCCTAGAATGTCGATGTTCACTCTTGGCATCTCCTGTTTGACCACTTCCAATTTGCCTTGATTCATGGACGTGACATTCCAGGTTCCTATGCAATATTGCTCTTTACAGCATTGGACCTTGCTTCTATCACCAGTCACATCCACAACTAGCTATTGTTTTTGCTTTGGCTCCATCCCTTCATTTTTTTGGGAGTTATTTCCCCACTGATCTCCAGTAGCACATTGGGCACCTACTGACCTGGGGAGTTCCTCTTTCAGTATCCTATCATTTTGCCTTTTCATACTCTTCATAGGGTTCAAACAACAGAATGGGAAAGACTATAGAGCTCTTCAAGAGAATTAGAGATACCAAGGGAACATTTCATGCAAAGATGGGCTCGATAAAGGACAGAAATGGTATGGACCTGACAGAAGCAGAAGATAATAAGAAGAGGTGGCAAGAATACACAGAGAACTGTACAAAAAAGATATTCATGACCAAGATAATCACAATGGTGTGATCACTCACTTAGAGCCAGACATTGTGGAATGTGAAGTCAAGTGGGCCTTAAAAAGCACCACTACAAACAAAGCTAGTGAAGGTGATGGAATTCTAGTGGAGCTATTTCAAACCTGAAAGATGATGCTGTGAAAGTGCTGCACTCAATATGCCAGCAAATTGGGAAAACTCAGCAGTGGCCACAGGACTGGAAATGGTCAGTTTTCATTCCAATCCCAAAGAAAGGCAATGCCAAAGAATGCTAAAACTACCTCACAATTGCACTCATCTCACACGCAAGTAAAGTAATGCTCAAAATTCTCCAAGCCAGGCTTCAGCAATACGTGAACCATGAACTTCCAGATGTTCAAGCTGGTTTTAGAAAAGGCAGAGGAACCAGAGATCAAATTGCCAACATCTGCTGGATCATGGAAAAAGCAAGAGAGTTCCAGAAAAACATCTATTTCTGCTTTATTGACTATGCCAAAGCCTTTGACTGTGTGGATCAAAAGAAACTGTGGAAAATTCTGAAAGACATGGGAATACCAGACCACCTAACCTGCCTCTTGAGAAACCTATATGCAGGTCAGGAGGCAACAGTTAGAACTGGACATGGAACAACAGACTGGTTTCAAATAGGAAAAGGAGTACGTCAAGGCTGTATATTGTCACCCTGCTTATTTAACTTCTATGCAAAGTACATCATGAGAAACGCTGGGCTGGAAGAAGCACCAGCCAGAATCAAGATTGCTGGGAGGAATATCAATAACCTCAGATATGCAGATGACACCACCATTATGGCAGAAAGTGAAGAGGACTAAAAAGCCTCTTGATGAAAGTGAAAAAGCTGGCTTGAAGCTCAACATTCAGAAAACGAAGATCATGGCATCTGGTCCCATCATTTCATGGTAAATAGATGGGGAAACAGTGGAAACAGTGTCAGACTTTATTTTTTTGGGCTCCAAAATCACTGAAGATGTTGACTGAAGCCATGAAATTAAAAGACGCTTACCCCTTGGAAGGAAAGTTATGACCAACCTAGACAGCATATTAAAAAGCAGAGACATTACTTTGCCAACAAAGGTCCATCTAGTCAAGGCTATGGTTTTTCCAGTGGTCATGTATGGATGTGAGAGTTGAGACTGTGAAGAAGGCGAGTGCCAAAGAATTGATGCCTTTGAACTGTGACGTTGGAGAAGACTCTTGAGAGTCCCTTGGGCTGCAAGGAGATCCAACCAGTCCATTTTAAAGGAAATCAGTCCTGAGTGTTCATTCGAAGGACTGATGCTGAAGCTGAAACTCCAATACTTTGGCCACCTGATACGAAGAGCTGACTCATTTGAAAAGACTCTGATGCTGGGAGGGATTGGGGGCGGGAGGAAAAGGGGACGACAGAGGATGAGATGGCTGGATGGCATCACCCACTCGATGGACAAGAGTTTGAGTGAACTCTGGGAGTTGGTGATGGACAGGGAGGCCTGGCGTGCTGCGATTCATGGGGTCACAAAGAGTCGGACACGACTGAGCGACCAGACTGAACTGAACTGAACTGAACGGACAGGATGAAGAGGAGAAGCTTGGACTATGTGGAGCTATTCCTTCTCCTTCCAGGGGCCTGAAAGCAGACACATTCTGAATCTCTGTCAGTTCTACTTTCTCAAGGCAGAAAAACATAACGGAGTTATGCCAGAGTCCCCTGACTGCCAGATGGCTGTCATCGTGCTGAGCTCCTAAAATTCTCATGTTATGATATATTCCCTGTGGAATTTCCCTTTCTTTACAAGCTGGATCTATCTTTCATACTCCTACTATGACATTTTGTGCCAAATATATAATCCAGAGAGGGTACAGAACAGATAATAGGAGTGTCCTACCATCAAGCGAAGGGCAAAACTCAACAAACAAAAAAGCCTGAGAGGGTGAGAAAAAGACAGTTCATGCAAACCACAGAGAATCCATGTGTCAGGAATGGAATAGTCACAGAAGAGACATCTCAAGCACGAGTATGAGTCTCTGGCAGGACTAGAAAGACAGCGCTGTAAAAACACCGGGTATTGTGGAGGCTGTGTTGTTGTGGTGTGCTGTGTGCTTATCTGTGTGTTAACAATAACCAAAACAAGACCACACCAAAGAGACAACACTCAAGTTTGGAAGTATACGAAACCACATTCAGCTTGAAAGTTCCTGTGGGCCAGAAGGAACTTGCGGTAAGCCAGCTCACGAATATTCTCAGATTCACAAACCCCCCTGTCCCTCCTCTGCTACCTGGCCATCTCCATTCTCTAATTGTCCTCTCCCTTTCCTTCTTCCCACTTCCTCCTTCCCAGAACAATCTAAACAATAGCTGCTATTTATTGAGAATATACTGCCTTCTTCACATTAATATAATCTTTTGAGGTATGTATTATTATGCCATTGTATCTAAGGTCAGACTCCTTGTAGACAGCTTGAGCCATTATTATTCAAACTCATGTAAGCCTCAGGCAAAGCCCATACTTTCTCCAGTACCGGTGCTGGATTTCAGATCTAGGAAGATAATTAATACTATCTTTAGATTGTAGACTGCCTGAGGATCAATTTTCTGGCTCATTTCAGGAAACCAGGATTCAGTTTACAGAAGACTCTGGACAGTTCTCTTCCTCCATCCATAAAGCAGTAACATCCTTCAGGCAATTACACAACAATGATTCAGTACCATGGACAACAGCACCTAGGCATGGCTACACCTTATACTGACACCTGACAATATGTCCCTAGATGGCCTCCTCCCACCTCAGTGGTGTTCAGGCTCCAATTTGAAAAACACCTTATTAATGACAGTTAACCTTATTCTGGACAGTCCTAAGCAATTTATGTGAATTATCTGGTTAACTACTCTGAATAACCCTATGAGGTAAATACAAATATACCTATTTTAAAGATAAGGAAACTAAAGAACAGAGGGTTACAGTAATTTGTCCTAATTCATGTAGCTATGAATTCATAAATACAGGATTAAAATCCAGATAATCTTATGCCAGGAATGGTTCTTCACCATCTTATGCCACATGATTTAACAAAGGCACTGAAATCATATGGGAATACTTGGCATTAGATTGGTCATCAAGAAAATATAAAAATATTTATAACAATTTTAAAATATTCTGATTTGAGTAAAAATACAAGATCTAGAACATTTCATAGGTGGCTCATCATTTCCGATTCAGAAATACCACAGTTTGATGGAGTTTTGGAAACTGAGAAAAAAGGTATATTCGTTTCCCAGTCAAATAAGAGAAGGTGAGATGTGTGACTTGGAACCCTTGCGTGGAACCCTGGTTCTGATATTAAGGAACAGGTGACCTTGAGCAGTCAATTCTGCTCTCTAGACCTCAAACTCCTCATCTGATCCTTGAGCAGTCAATTCTGCTCTCTAGACCTCAAATTCCTCATCTGATAATTGCAGACAGTGGGATAAGGTTCACTCTAAAAGTCAAAGCTATGGCTTTTCTAGTAGTCATGTATGGACATGAGAGTTGGACCGTAAAACAGGCTGAGTGTTGAAGAATTGATGGTTTTGAACTGTGGTGTTGGAGAAGACTCTTGAGAGTCCCTTGGACTGCAAGGAGATCAAACCTGATTCAAAAGGAAATCAACCCTGAATACTCAATGCAAGGACTGATGCTGAAGCTGAAGCTCCAATACTTTGGCCACCTGGTGTGATGAGCTGACTCATTGGAAAAGATCCCGATGCTAGGAATGATAGAAGGCAGGAAGACAAGGGGATGACAGAGGACTAGATGGTTGTGTGGCATCACTGACTCAACAGACATGAGTTCGAGGAAGCTCCAGGAGATGGTGAAGGACAGGGAAGCTTTGTGTGCTGCAGTCTATGGGGTTGCCAAGAGCTGGATAGGACTCAGTGACTGAACAAAAACAACTAAAAGTAACTACATTTTCCTTCTGGAAATGTTAGACATCAACTCACACCTGGTGTGATGAGCTGACTCATTGGAAAAGATCCCGATGCTAGGAATGATAGAAGGCAGGAAGACAAGGGGATGACAGAGGACTAGATGGTTGTGTGGCATCACTGACTCAACAGACATGAGTTCGAGGAAGCTCCAGGAGATGGTGAAGGACAGGGAAGCTTTGTGTGCTGCAGTCTATGGGGTTGCCAAGAGCTGGATAGGACTCAGTGACTGAACAAAAACAACTAAAAGTAACTACATTTTCCTTCTGGAAATGTTAGACATCAACTCTTTGCTCTTGCCACATGGTATCTGGTGCCAATATTTTAGGATGGGAAATATCATTTGTTTTTATACTCATTAAAAGCATACTTCATTGGATAGAAACAATAATAAGACATTATTGCTACTGTATCAAATTGTCAACAATTTTAAAATAAGGAACATCCTTGTTGGTAAGAAAGCAAGGAGACAGAAACTCTCCAACACTGCTCATATTGAAGCATATTAGCCAAAACAGCACTATATATCAACAGCCTTAAAATGTACATTCCTGTGTAATTTTACTTCTGTATATATTTCTTAAAGTAACTATGGATTTCAGAGGTAGGGGCCAAGATGGCAGAGTAGAAAGACCCTGAGCACATCTCCTCCCATGGACACCCCAAAATTACAATTATTTACAGAGCAACTATTGATAAGAAAAGCCAAAAGACTAGCAGAAGAGATCTTCTACAACTAAATAAAGAGGGAGCCACAAGAGAGTCAAAGGAGCAGAGATGTGATATAGTCAAGATTCATACCCCTGGGTGTGTGACCCACAAACAAGAGGATAATCAGAATTGCAGAGGTTCTCCCCAAGGAGTGAGTGACTCGAGCCTCACATCAGGGAGGCTCAGGGGAGGGGTCCTGCACTGGGAGGATAAGCCACAAAAACATTTGGCTTCGAAAGCTAATGGCCTTACTTTTGGGAGACCCAGAGGACCGTGGGAAATAGAGACTCTACTCTTAAAGAGTGCACACAAAATCTCACATGCTCTGGGACCCAGGGCAGAAGCAGTAATTTGAAAGAAACCTGGGTAAGACCCACTGACTGATCTTGGAGAGCCTTCTGGAGAGGCAGGAGGCAAGTGGCACTCACCCTGAGGACACAGACACAGGCAGGAACCATTTGGGGAGCTTGTTCTACCACATGGACACTGGTGCTGGCAAGGGCCATGTTGGAATCCTCCCTTTATCTTATTAGTGCCAGGACCCAGTCCTGCCCACCAGCCTTGCAGCACTAGTAATGGCATACAACCAGCTGCGGAGAGATACAGCCCCAGGCACAAGCAGGGCTGCTGCCCTAAGACCACCTTAGTGCACTGCTGCCCCAGGAGAGGGCCCAAGACCTGTCTCTGAACACCAGCGGGCAGCACCAGCCCCAGGATCAGCACAGCCCCGCAGCCTGCCATATCAGCACACAGCACCCCCACGAGGCCAGCACTGGGCCTACGGGCCCCAGCCCTGCCTAACAGCAGGTGAAGTAAGCCAGCAGTCGCTCTGGGACACCTTGGGCCCCTCAGCCAGTCACGCTGGGAACTGGCCCAAACTACCAGCATATTGACACCCATTTGAGACACGTCAGTCAGCCACACCAAGAACTGGCCATGCCCACCAATAGGCCACTCCTGGCCCCACAACCACCTGCTCCAGAACTCAGTTCCGTTTACCAATAGGCCAACTCTAGTCCTGGCAACCCCCAGGACCTCAGAGCCAGCAGCCTCCTAACCAGGCCTCTCTCACCATTGAATAGTATCCTCTGCACAAGGCAAGGCCTGGGAACCAACCAGAAGGGGGCTAGCCATGCAGTCAGCCCACCACAACAGAAAGACCCACACAGTCTAAACAGGGTCCCACCTAGAGCGTGCAGCTCTAGTGATGAGAAGGGAGTGAGACACACGAGATGTCTCCTACGAAAAAGCCACTTCTCCAGGATCAGAAACAACCAACCTACCAGATACCTTGAAATAAAAACAGCAAATTAGGCAAAACGAGGCAACAGAGGATTATGTTCAAAACAAAGGAACAAGTTAAAACCTCAGAAGACGAACTAAATGAAGCAGAGAAAGTCAGTCTACCCAACAGAGAGTTCAAGGCAATGACTGTAAAGATGTTCAAAGAACTTGGGAGAAGAATGAACAGAGTAGGAGGTTTTTTTAACAAAAGTTCAAAAATATAAAGACAAATCAGAGGTGAAGAACACAATAACTGAAATCAACAGTAGATTAGATAAGAGACAGGAACAAGATCAGTGAGCTGGAAGACAGAGTAGTGGAAATCACTGAAGCTGCAGAGAAAAAAGAATAAAAAGAAACGAGTGCAGTTTAAGAGACTTTGGGGACAACATCAAAAGTATAACATTCACATTATTAGGGTTGCAGAAGAAGAGAGAAAGAAAGTGGCAGAAAACTTAATTACAGACATAATAGCTGAAAACTTCGCTAACCTTGAAAGGCAAACAGATATCCAAGTCCAGGCAGCACAGAATCCCAAACAGATCAATCCAAAGAGGACAACACCAAGACACACACCAACTAAAGTGGCAAAAATTAAAGATAAAGAGATAATATTAAAAACAACAAGGGAAAGGGAATACATTATATACAAAAGAACTTCCCTAAGGCTATCAGTTGACTTTTTAGCAGAAACTGCAGACAGAAAGAAGTGGCATGATATATTCAAAGTGGTGAAAGGGGAAAACCTACAACCAGGAATACTCTACCCAGCAAGGCTTTCATTCACAATTGATGGAGAGATCTAAAGCTTTACGGATAAGCAAAAGCTAAAAAAGCTCAGCACCACTAAATCAACTTTACAAGAAATGTTAGACTTCTTTAAGTGAAAAAGGAAAAGGCCACAACTAGAAACATGAAGATTGTGAGAGGAAAAACTCATCAGGAAAGGCAAATATACAGTAAAGGCAGGAAATCAATGTGCTGATCACTGTGAAATATACAGAAATCCAAGTTGTGTAACAGGAATTAACACAGTGTTGTTGGTCTGTTATACTTCAAAAACAAACAAACAAAGTCATAGAAAAAGAGATCAGATTTGTGGCTACCAGAGTTGGGGGTGGGGGGAGGGGGAATTAGATGAGGGTGGTCAAAAGGTAGAAACTTCCAGTAAAGAAAATAAATGAATACTATGGATATAATGTACAACATAAATATAATTAATGCTGTTGTATGTTATACATGAAAGTTGTTGACAGTAAAACCTAAGAGTTCTTATCACAAGAAAAAAATCTCTCTCTTATTTTGTATCTATATGAGATGGTAGATGCTCACGAAATTTACTGTGACAATCATTTCATAGTGTATGTAAGTCAAATCACCATGCTATCCACCCTAAACTTATACATTGCTGTATGTCAATTGTATCTCAAATTTAAAGAAAAAACAAAGTAAAACAAAAAAAAATGAGGTATTCCTCATGAACCATTATGGACAACTTATCAGGATTTATTACTAAGAAAGAAGTTAAAGTTGTAGAATAGTGAATACAGCATAAAAAGGTGAGAAGGAGTAAATAAATAAATAAATAATAAAAAAATAAAGTAACTATGGACAAAAACAGCAGCACTACCTCTGAGACTACTGTTAGTACTTCTACAAGATTTCAACTCCAAGGATATCTTTGGCAGCATTGTTTATAATAGAAAATAATCCCAAGCAATTTAAATGTTTCACAATATGGGACTGCTAACTACATTTTGGCATGTGCATCTAATTAAATACTCTGAAAGTCACTGAAACTCAGTGTATGTATGTATGTGTGTGTATATATATATGTAAAGTGAAGTCACTCAGTCGTGTTCAACTCTTTGCGATTCTANAATTGATGTTTTTGAACTGTGGTGCTGGAGAAGACTCTTGAGAGTCCTTGGACAGCAAGGATATCAAATTTCCAGTAGTCACGAAAAGATGTGAGAATTGGACCATAAAGAAGACTGAGAACCAAAAAATTGATGTTTTTGAACTGTGATGCTGGAGAAGACTCTTGAGAGTCCTTGGACAGCAAGGATATCAAACCAGTCAGTCCTACAGGAAATCAACTCTGAATAATCATCAGAAGGACTGATGCTGAAGCTCCAATACTTTGGCCACCTGATGGGAAGAGCCGACTCACTGGAAAAGACCCTGCTGCTGGAAAAGATTGATAGCACAAGGAGAAGGCAGTGACAGAGGATGAGATGGTTGGATGGAATCATTGACTCAATAAACATGAGTTTGAGCAAATTCCAGGAGATAGTGAAGGACAGGGAAGCCTGGCATGCTTCAGTCCATGGGGTTGCAAAAAGTTGGACGTGACTGAACAGTGTTTATCCTTTAAGCATATATCCCAATAGCCAAAATTTTTCTATGCAGGTATGTTTATTGGTTAAATTAATTGTCCATTAAATTATACTTATAGTCTAGTTTACCTTTTATTTATTGATCTTAGAATTGTAGTCTCTATATTATATAATAATTCAACACACCCATATTTGGCATTACACACAGGTCCATATTTATGAGCATGGTGGTATTGATTTAGTTGCTCAGTCATGTCCAACTCTGTGACCCCATGGACTATAGTCTGCTGGGCTCCTCTGCCCATGGGATTCTCCAGGCAAGAATACTGGAGTGGGTTGCCATTTCCTTCTCCAGGGGATTTTCCCAACCCAGGAATTTAACTCTGGTCTCCTGCATTGTAGGCAGATTCTTTACTGACTAAGCTACAAGGGAGACTCCATTTATAAGCATACGGCTTAATATGTCAAGCATTATAATTGGATATATTCTTTCTTATACTCTGTATTTATCCTAGTCCAACTCTGTGACCCCATGGACTATAGTCTGCTGGGCTCCTCTGCCCATGGGATTCTCCAGGCAAGAATACTGGAGTGGGTTGCCATTTCCTTCTCCAGGGGATTTTCCCAACCCAGGAATTTAACTCTGGTCTCCTGCATTGTAGGCAGATTCTTTACTGACTAAGCTACAAGGGAGACTCCATTTATAAGCATACGGCTTAATATGTCAAGCATTATAATTGGATATATTCTTTCTTATACTCTGTATTTATCCTGTGACATTTCTCTCTTTAGGGATTATCAACAAAAGAACCAGAGTACAAAAGTACTTTTTAATCCTTGAACACAGCGAGATTGGAAAAGTCATATTATTGGTCGGAAACATTTTCTCCTCATGCCCGTTTATGGACTGGATGAAGATTCCAAGAGCATTTAGATTCCAGTCTGCCCTCTGCCTCCCCACCTCCCCTCTTCCCCTTGCCTAACTGTGGTGGGAGGTCAGAACTGAAACCTGAGACGGCAACACAGCCCTCAGGTGAGCTTGGGCTGCATTTTGATGGTTCTCAGGCTTATTTCCTGTGCCCCAGGGGTGGGGGCCTCAGTGTAGCAATGGTTGCCAGGGATGTGAGGGCATCCAGTGTGGTATCCTGAAGTAGTCTGTTGCCTCCAAAGGGAAGCAGAATGGACAGTCTTCCATGAGACCCTCACACTGGCCATGGATATAATCCAGGACAGAGAGAATGTGCTGAGTTACCCTGGGGAGTGACTGCAAAGCCGACTGCTCTGCTGAACTTACTGCTGTTGCTAGTCAGCTCAGAAGGAAGCGCAGAGGAGGCCAGTTACCTCTTGAGAAAGTGACCCTACCGAAAAGGCAGAAGCTGTGCCAAGGCATTCAATAAGCCTTGAGCCAGGCATCAATGCTGGTGGGAAAGTGTGGGGCAGTCTGGAGGGATGGAAGCTTAGAACAGCATCGCCTGAGAAAACACAGAAATTGACAGAGCTCACTTGAAAATAACTAGATTAAATTTTCTGCATTAAGCAGATGAGAGGTTTGAGCCCAAAATAAAGTCAGACAGAAATATTTAAAGAAATATATATATACAAATAAAATTATATATATAATTGTGATATTTAAGGTATGACTATGATATTCAGTTCAGCTCAGCCGTTCAGCCATGTCCAACTCTTTGTGACCCCTTGAACCGCAACACACCAGGCCTCCCTGTCCATCACCAACTCCCGGAGTTTACCCAAACTCATGTCCATTGAGTCGGTGATGCCATCTAACCATCTCATCCTCTGTCATCCCCTTCTCCTCCTGCCTTCAATCTTTTTCAGCATCATGGTCTTTTCAAATGAATCAGCTCTTTGCATCAGGTAGCCAAAATATTGGAGTTTTAGCTTCAGCATCAGTCCTTCCAATGAACACTCACGACTGATTTCCTTTAGGATGGACTGGTTGGATCTCCTTGCAGTCCAAGGGACTCTCAAGAGTCTTCTCCAACACCGAAAGCATCAATTCTTCTGCACTCAGCTTTCTTTATAGTCCAACTTTCCATCCATACATGACTACTGAAAAAACTATAGCCTTGACTAGATGGCCCTTTGTTAAGAAAGTAATGTCTCTGCTTTTGAATATGCTATCTAGGTTGGTCATAACTTTCCTTCCAAGGAGTAAGCGTCTTTTAATTTCATGGCTGCAGTCACCATCTGCAGTGATTCTGGAGCCCCCCAAAATTAAGTCAGCCACTGTTTCCACTGTTTCCCCATCTATTTGCCATAAAGTGATGGGACCAGATGCCATGATCTTCTGAATGTTGAGCTTTAAGCCAACTTTTTCGCTCTCCTCCTTCACTTTCATAAAGAGGCTCTTTAGTTCTTCTTTACTTTCTTCCATAAGGGTGGTGTCATCTGCATTTTTGAGGTTATTGATATTTCTCCCGGCAATCTGGATTCCAGCTTGTGCTTCTTCCAGCCCAGTGTTTCTCATGACATACTCTGCATAGAAGTTAAATAAGCAGGGTGACAGTATGCAGCCTTGACGTACTCCTTTTCCTATTTGGAACCAGTCTGTTGTTCCATGTCCAGTTCTAACTCTTGCTTCCTGACCTGCATACAAGTTTCTCAAGAGGCAGGTCAGGTGGTCTGCTATTCCCATCTCTTTCAGGATTTTCTGCAGTTGATTGTGATCCACACAGTCAACGGCTTTGGCATAGTCAATAAAGCAGAAATAGATATATGAAATTTGAGGTAGAATGAATTATATCAGTGTGAGATATGTAAGATATCATAAATTATTAATCATAATTATAACTATGCATGTGTGCATGGTGAGTCATTTCAGTCATGTCTGACTCTTTGCCATCTCATGGACTATAGCCTGCCAGGCTCCTCTGTCCATGGGATTCTCCAGGCAAGAATACTGGAATGGGTTGCCATGTCCTCCTGCAGGGGATCTTCCCAAACCAGGGATCAGACTCATGTCTTGTATGTCTCCTGCATTGCCAGGCAGGTTCTTTATTATTAGCACTACCTGGGAAGCCCAATTATAACTATAAGAGAAGATAATCATAATTGAATATATATATCACAACACTGTGAAATTATTTACATATTTTATGTGGTTCACAAGCTCTGATATAATGTAGAAATACAGATATATAATTTATGATGTACCTGTATAGCTGTATTGTACTAGGGCCTGTGAACTCTTAAGACCATGAAATTCAAACTTATGACTGTTACAAAAATGTTCCACAATTTACTAACCTAGTTGCCTTTATTTTCATGAATTAGGCAACATCTAGTCTAAAGGCAATGGCAAGCCACTCCAGTACTCTTGCCTAGAAAATCTCATGGACTGAGGAGCCTGGTAGCCTGCAGTCCATGCAGTCGCTACTAGTTGGACACGACTGAGCGACTTCACTTTCACTTTTCACTTTCATGCATTGGAGAAGGAAATGGCAACCCACTCCAGTGTTCTTGCCTGGAGAATCCCAGGGATGGGGGAGCCTGGTGGGCTGCCGTCTATGGGGTTGCACAAAGTCGGACATGACTGAAGCGACTTAGCAGCAGTAAATAGAAAGGAGCTTCAGAAGAGCTGTTCTAAATGTGAAAATTTTACAGACCCAAGTGAACAGAAAGAAGCAAGTTATACTGAGCATTTGCTAGTTGGTCAAAGCAGGTTACCCTCTTTCCATCTGGCCAGTCTTGGAGCCGGTCAGATAACTTGTATGGAGCAGGCCAATGCTGACTGGTAGACCTAGGCCTTCCTCTTCTGGGAGAGCCCAGCATAGAAGCTTCAGTTTTGGTTTGCTGATGGGGACTCAGTGTGAGTGAATCCATCTCTGGTCTCATCTGGTTATTTTAACGTGGCATACATTGCAAATGAAAACACACTGTTCTCCAAAGGGAGAGGATAACATTGCTTGTGAGCTCTTTCTTATGGAGATTCTTTGTAGAGAAAGAAGCCTCTACCAAATATATTGATCTGGGACTAGCTAAAAAGAAAATCTCTTAAGACAAAGCTTCTTGGTGTTTTACTGTCTAGTTATTTGATCTTGTCTGCTCTTTGTGTTAAAAAATGTAAAACTAGATGGCAAGGGAAAATGGCTATTTTCACTAAAAAGAAAAATTGGGACTATTTTGTTATTAAGAGTGAGTACATCTGTTAAAGGTTTTTCGGTTCAGGAAAACACTTTAATGACTGTTTGTGCAAAGTTAGGCTTTTCTGAAATGCAAGCAGAGGCCTCAGCTTAGCCTAGAAAGGAAAATAATAGGAAACTTCAATTTTCCTCTGACAGGCAGCAGAAAAAGGGAATTAGAGGTGTTGTGCCCAGAAGAGAGATCAGAGTGAGGAGGGGAGTCCAGAGGGTGAAAATTAGGGCTTCACTGCTCTCCTGCCTTCTGGCCTCAAATGCCAACAGACAGGATACCCTGTCTGACTTGAATCAAAAAGCAGGCATGTGACCCAACTTAACTAGTTGGAATTGTGATTTCAATAGAGTATCTGGAAATGGTTGAAATAGATTGATTCTGGCAATGATGCCCAAAAGATGCTCCCAGTAGTTTCTGCGTCTTAACAATGAGGAGGCTGCCCATTACTAAATCTAGTTCTCCAGCTTTCTCATCAATTTTATAAACTTCTAGCCCTTCCAATATACTTCATTGGGAACCAGCATACAAGGGGTTATAACTATGGCTCTATTTGACATTATTCTCAATCCTAAAACTTTCCAGTCTGTGTTTCTATCAAGTGGCAATTATAATGCCCTTACATTACAGGACTGTTTTGAGAATTGAATGGAGATGATACAGGAAAAGGCTTAGAAGAGCATCTGCCATGCATCAAGTTTTCAGTGCATTTAAGCTGATAGTAAGTTTGCTGCAGTTGGTTTGCAGATGCAAAACAGCATCCCAGCGATTCAATGGTGATGCCTAATTTTTAAGTAAAAGTTGTTTTCTCCACTGTGAGGTGCCACCCTACCTCTCAGTCACCTCTCAGGTGTTCAGACCAATTCCGTTCTACCCACCAGCCTCAGGCATAGTGTTTGTAGACTGAAGGAGAGTCATCATCTCCCATGAGTAAAGCTGAGCTGAGAGAAAATAAACAGCTACTGAAACAAAATGAGATCTGTTATTCAGAGAGAAGGGTGATAGACGGACATAGGCAGTATCCCGTCTTCCCCACCACAAACTGGGATCCTCAGGGATCTTGAGAAGGGCAGAGGATTTCTTCCCATGAGGGAACTTGGAAGACAGGAAAAATTACACTAGGGTCAAGTTTTATATCTTCTTTTTCTCTCCATGGCACTCAATAGTCTTCAAGACACAGTTGTAATGGCAGCATAAAATCCCATTGTATGAATGTTCCATAATTCATTTAGCCATTTAAAAATTATTAGACTTCTACCTTACACAGTTTTTTAGCTTATACCAATAATGCTATGATTAATATCTTTAACATAAATCGATCTCAATTTTTTGACATCATATTTTGTGATAGAAGCTGTAAAATGTCTACCATATCTTTCACTTTTTCCTGCTAAGTAACAGAAACCTGATTGTTTTTCAGGGAAAGTTGAAAACACATGTCTCTTTCCCTCCCAGTTAGATCATTTGGTATACTGTTGATTGATTCCCCAATATTAAACCACTTTATATTCCTGGATAAAAGTCTATTTAGTCCTGGAGATTAATTTTTCAAACTATTGTTGAATTCAATTTGCCAGTCTTTTAATTAAGAATTTTGAAACTCTGGGTAACTCATAAATCAGCTAAGACTTCCCTCGTTCCTGAAATCTGGGTGGAATAACCTTGAATTCCCTTATTTTATAGACTAGATAGTCTGAGACCCTGTCTAAAATTTCTGCTTGTACCTAGGGGTCTTCTTGATTGCTGACTTCTTGGATTAGTTCTTCTGTCTTCATCTTCTGACTCCTATGAGAAACTCATCTCCCCTCTCAGTTTGCCCAACAGAATTCCCTCACACCAAGCCCTGATGAATCTGGAGGATATTCCTGACAATTTGTGTGCATGGTGATGGGATCTAGTGCTGCTGGTGTGGGAATCCTCAGAAGAGTTGACCTCTCACAGGTGTAGTTTCCACCGTCTCACCGGTACCCTAGTCTCTTCCCTGTTGTTACACTCCCTCTCTTCTGCACAGTAGAGAGGGCACTATATTACTCTCTATATATATTACTAAGAGCAATGTATCCCTCCTCAGAGAGTCAAGCACCATCCTTATTTTCAAAGGAAGGAGTTATAAATTTGCATTCTACCTTGAGCTCTACTCAAAATGTTTTTGCAAGACAGATGCCTTCCGAAGATAAATTCTGGATCTGGCTATAGCCTGTATAAATGCATCTGATTTTGTACATGTGATCCAGAGAGCCTAGACCTCACCAGAGAGTGTGGACAACTACAGCCTGCTTTCACAATTAGACTTGAAGTGTACCAGCCCCCCATAGCGTGGCCTGAGACACATTCCAAAGTTCTCCTTTTGTATTCTAGTGTCTCAGGGATTTCTAGAACTCAAACTGAATCTGTCTGGGCTGCTGCTCCTGCTTGCTCTCCCATTCTGCTCTGAACTACCATGTCACACTCAGAGAAGAGGGGGTGGGAAAAGCTGTCAGGTACAGGCCCACTCCGTGCCTCCACAGCAGGTCTTCGGGGCCTGGGCTTCTGGTGTGAAGGCCCCAGGCTCCTGCCTGTCCCACACAAGCGCTGCTCTGAGGAGTCACTCTTGTTCTCAGTCCCACCTCTATCTCAGGTCCTCACCAGGTGTGTGTCTTCAGGTGTCTACAGGTGTGTGCATGTATGAAGGGCATAGCCCATCTCTGGGCCAGGCCTCACCAGCACTCCCCTGCATTAAGTGTGTATCAGGGGAATGGCTGCTATCCTGTTCAGGGAATGTGTCATCACTGAAGTGCTTGAAAGAGAAACTTTTTGAGTATGAAGAATCTTTTCCTTAATAAATTTTCCCTTGGTAATAATAGAAGTTTATATTTGGTTCTTCACAAAAAATTTTATCTGTAAATTTTAAAAAATTAGAGGATGCTCACCTCTAATATTGGTTACCTTTTACAATCTTTAGAACACCTGAGCTGGGTAGGATATAAGTTTTGTCTATTTTTGCATGAAGAAACCTCCCAAAGTAGATATTATTGTGAAATCCTTTTTTAGCATATTGATGGTAGATTTGAGACTAGTACTGTTTGCTGATTTTTATGGTCACTGTTCTAGGCATCAATGTGAGTGGTTATGTGAAGAGTTGACTCATTGGAAAAGACCCTGATGCTGGGAGGGATTGGGGGCAGGAGGAGAAGGGGACAACCGAGGATGAGATGGCTGGATGGCATCATGGACTCAATGGACGTGAGTCTGGGTGAACTCCGGGAGTTGGTGATGGACAGGGTGGCCTGGCGTGCTGTGATTCATGGGGTCGCAAAGAGTCGGACACGACTGCGTGACTGAACTGAACTGAACTGAAAACTTAACTTGCAACTCTCAAGTTGTGCATGTTTTTTAGTCGACAGTTATGGTGACCAGTGAAGCAACCCAGGATAGACTTCCTTCCTTCAACTGGACTCCATGAGGAAATGGAGCCCTGGTACCACCAGGGGCCCCTTGTGCCCATCCGCCTCCTCAGGGGGTGCAGATGAATTTAGGACACTCTAGGGTTTTTTCTGAAACTTAGTAATCTGTCTTTGGTTGAAGATCAGATGCCTCACGCATGACCTGCAGTCAAGACTGGAAGAAGACATAATTTAAGGCACTGTCTCCAACCTGGATGGAAGGACTATCAGGTACTCTTTCTATCAGGTACTCTTATCTAGCTCATGCCCAGTGAAACTGAAGGGAAATTGACTCTTGGGTTAACTCCCATTTCCAAAGGCTCCTAAGCTGGACTGGTCTATAGGGAAGCCTACTGACCTCAAATTCACCTTAAAACCATGCTCAAACAGAGGAAACTACACTAGGACAAGATGAAGATGACATCAGAAGTAGGCAGCTTGCCCAAGATGCTGATCTGACTTGTATGATCATTTATAATGTTTTCCTGATTCCTTGGACCTATGCCTATCAACCAAATGTTTTCTATCATGGACACAATTCTATGCTATTTTAAAATTCAATCCAATTGTTGGATTGTGGCCAATTACCTGTGTCTAGTACTTCTGGGTTACTTGGTGGATTTCTGTTTTCTAGGGCTCTAATTGGATACTCCTTAGGAAATTTATTTTAGATGAGAGAGTTCAGTCCTGTTCTGTCTATTCATAATATTACTAGATGTGATCCTCTCACCTGGCCAATCAATAATACCTGCTCTGATACTGGCCATAGATTTAAGTATTCTCTTAGGGTCATTCAAACTCAACTGGAGTGATGAGCTAAATCTCAATAAAAAATTAACCTCTCATCTATTAAAACGAAACTCCCACAGTTAGGGGGAGGATCTGCATGGTTAACACCTGGCTATGATCATTCAAATTTAAAAGCTCCTCTATGTTGGAAACAGTTAATTCATACTAAAAATGATCAACCTGGTAACTATGAGACAAGGCTGGGTACTATATGAACTTTGACTATCATTACCCTTAGAGAGAGTGATTGGTATGGAACTCTGGATTTGTGGTGCTGATTTATGGCCTTGATATTTACAGGGATGGATACAAAGGTGTAGCCTGGGTTTCTCATGACTTTAAGGTCATACAGCTAACAAATTAGAAGTAACCTTAACCAATCTACCATTGGTATGATCCCAATGGGTCAAACATCTGCATTCTACTGGTATGACCATTTAGCAGCTTTTGTGTGTGTGTGTGTGCACCTTCATTGGGGTTGGAGGATGTAATTGGCCATATTGAAGCCTTAACAACTTTCATAAGCTTTAAATGATGCTAACTGGGCTATTAGCCTCTTGAATGATGAGATTGCTATGTTAGAAAAAGCAGAGGAACCAGAGATCAAATTGTTGACATCTGTTGGATTATTGAAAAAGCAAGAGAGTTTCAGAAAACATCTACTTTTGCTTTATTGGCTATGCCAAAGCCTTTGACTGTGTTGATAACAACAAGCTGTGGAAAATTCTTCAAGAGATGGCAATACCAGACCACCTGACCTGCCTCTTGAGAAACCTGTATGCAGGTCAAGAAGCAAGAATTAGAACTGGACATGAAAAACAGACTGGTTCCAAATTGGGAAAGGATACGTCAAGGCTGTATATTGTCACCCTGCTTATTTAACTTATATGCAGAGTACATCATGAAAAACGCTGGGCTGGAGGAAGCGCAAGCTGGAATCAAGATTGCTGGGAGAAATATCAATAACCTCAGATATGCAGATGACACCACCCTTATGGCAGAAAGTGAGAAGAAGTAAACAGCCTCTTGATAAAAGTGAAAGAGGAGAGTGAAAAGTTGGCTTAAAGCTCAACATTCAGAAAACTAAGATCATGGCATCTAGTCCCATCACTTCATGGCAAGTAGGTGGGGAAACAATGGAAATAGTGAGAGACTTTCTTTTCTTGGGCTTCAAAATCACTGCAGATGGTGATTGCAGCCATCAGAATTAAAAGACACTTGCTCATTGGAAGAAAAGTTATGACCAACCCAGACAGCTTATTAAAAAGCAGAGGCATTACTTTGCCAACAAATGTCCATCTAGTCAAAGCTATGGTTTTTCCAGTAGTCGTGTATGGATGTGAGAGTTGGACTATAAAGAAAGCTGAGCACCAAAGAATTGATGCTTTTGAACTGTGGTGTTGCAGAAGACTCTTGAGACTCCTTTGAACTACAAGGAGATCCAAAGAGTCCACCCTAAAGGAAATCAGTACTGAATGTTCATTGGAAGGACTGATGGTGAAGCTGAAACTCCAATGCTTTGGCTACCTGATGTGAAGAACTGACTCATTGGAAAAGGCCCTAATGCTGGGAAAGATTGAAGGTGGGAAGAGAAGGGGATGACAGAGGATGAGATGGTCAGATGGCTTCACTGACTCAATGGATGAGTTTGAGTAAACTCTGGGAGTTGATGTTGGACTGGACCAGGAGTCCTGGTATGCTGCAGTCCATGAGGTCACAAAGAGTTGGACACGACTGAGTGACTGAACTGAACTGAACTGATGATGAGAAAGGCAGTGCTACATAACTGCAAGGCCCTTGACATCTTATAGCATCTCAGGGAGAGATATCTGTGCTATAATTCAAAGTGAATGATATGTTTTCATAATGATAAATCCTTTAATACATTTGATGAGCCATATGAAAAGTCAGAGTTCTGCTTTAAGCAACCCATTCCCTAGTCTTGACAGTCTTTTAAAAAACTAGTTTGGGTGTGGGAGGCTCATGGCTAAACTATTTACTTTTAATGCCACTAATGTTATTAACTACTATTTGTATTTTGCCTGTTTCACAAGATTATTGTTTCTTGTATCACCAAGTGTATGACTGAGCCACCAATGAAAATAATATTGACTAGAAGCAGTTGATCAAAAGTATAGCTCGATATATGATCAGTGATTGTAATAGTATAACTCTAGATATGGGAAAGTGAAAGTGAAGTTGCTCAGTCATGTCCGACTCTTTGTGACCCCATGGACAGTAGCCTGTACCAGGCTCCTCCGTCCATGGGATTTTCTAGGCACGAGTACTGGAGTGGGTTGCTATTTCCTTCTCCAGGGAATCTTCCCAACCCAGGGATTGAACCCAGGTCTCCCACATTGTAGACAGATGGTTTACCATCTGAGCTACCAGGGAATAACTAGATATGGGAAGATGCAACAGAGGGACTACTTTCCTGGACCATAACTAGAAGACAGGTGTCCAGAGGTCTTTGACTATTAAGACTTAGTCCAGTAGAAGCACATTGAGTGTCCTATCAACAACAACCTTCTTCAGAACTGGGAACGAGCCTTCCCAGCAACACAGGACAAAATGGTCATGAAATGCCCCCCAAAGTATGGTCGGATTTATGACCACAAGGGGGGCCGTGTCAATTACAAATTAGCACTTACCAAGAGCATCATCAAAGACTGAACAACAAAGGCATTTGTCATCTGCCTCTGGAGCCTGAACCCCATGCTGCTGTAGCTGCTGACCCAAAGTAATGCTCAAAATTCTCCAAGCCAGACTTCAGCAATACGTGAACCGTGAACTCCCTGTTGTTCAAGCTCGTTTTAGAAAAGGCAGAGGAACCAGAGATCAAATTGCCAGTATCTGCTTGATCATAGAAAAAGCAAGAGAATTCCAGAAAACATCTATTTCTGCTTTATTGACTATGCCAAAGCCTTTGACTGTGTGGATCACAATCAACTGTGGAAAATTCTGAAAGAGATGAGAATACCAGACCACCTGACCTGCCTCCTGAGAAATCTGTATGCAGATCAGGAAGCAACAGTTAGAACTGGACATGGAACAAGAGACTAGTTCCAAATAGGAAAAGGAGTACGTCAAGGCTGTATATTGTCACCCTGCTTATTTAACTTCTATGCAGAGTACATCATGAGAAATGCTGGACTGGAAGAAACACAAGCTGGAATCCAGATTGCCAGGAGAAATATCAATAACCTCAGATATGCAGATGACACCACCCTTATGGCAGAAAGTGAAGAGGAACTCAAAAGCCTCTTGATGAAAGTGAAAGAGGAGAGTGAAACAGTTGGCTTAAAGCTCAACATTCAGAAAACGAAGATCACGGCATCTGGTCCCATCACTTCATGGGAAATAGATAGGGAAACAGTGTCAGACTTTATTTTTTGGGGCTCCAAAATCACTACAGATGGTGACTGCAGCCATGAAATTAAAAGACGCTTACTCCTTGGAAGAAAACTTATGACCAACCTAGATAGTATATTCAAAAGCAAAGACATTACTTTGCTGACTAAGGTCCATCTAGTCAAGGCTATGGTTTTCCCTGTGGTCACGTATGGATGTGAGAGTTGGACTGTGAGGAATGCTGAGCGCAGAAGAATTGATGCTTTTGAACTGTGGTGTTGCAGAAGACTCTTGAGAGTCCCTTGGACTGGAAGCAGATCCAACCAGTTCATTCTGAAGGAGATCAGCCCTGGGTGTTCTTTGAAAGGAATGATGCTGAAGCTGAAGCTCCAGTACTTTGGCCACCTTATGCGAAGAGTTGACTCATTGGAAAAGACCCTGATGCTGGGAGGGATTGGGGGCAGGAGGAGAAGGGGACGACAGAGGATGAGATGGCTGGATGGCATCACTGACTCGATGGACGTGAGTCTGAGTGAACTCCGGGAGTTGGTGATGGGCAGGAGGCCTGACGTGCTGCGATTCATGGGTTCGCAAAGAGTCGGACATGGCTGAGTGACTGAACTGAACTGAACTGAATGAACTGAACTGAACTGAGGGAGTTCAGGATGGAGTGAGGCACTCTGTGCTCCAGGGAATCTGGTGGGACAGGTCTTTGAATAGTTGGATGTTTTTAGGAACAGATTTTATGATCTCAGTCCTTGCATCTTCTCATATTTAGAGAAGCACTAAATCCCTCCATGGTGACTTCAGATCCTTGTGACAAACAAAAAACTTTGGTAAAATGAGTACTTCATGGCATTGAACTCCCCCTTCACCAAAACCTTGTATATTGACTTTCCCCCTCTGCTGCTTTGGAGCAGTCTCTCAGAGCTATCTAAGATGCTGCCTCCTGCAGTCCTCATTTTGCCCCAAATAAAACTTAACTCACTAAAAAAAAAAAAGAAAAAAAGAGTACCTTCAAAAACAGTCTTTAAAAAAATAATATTTATAGAGTCACCTGATACACTTGTTAAATATTTAGGTTCCTGATCCTGCTCCCAGCCTTGCAGTGAGTGTCCAAATATGTTCATGTTTTATAAGCACATCCATTGGTTTTCATCTCCACTGAAGTTTCCTGGATCCCTAGGAGATTCTTGTGAGAGCCTGGTTAGAGTGTAATCTGTGCCAGGATTTCAGAACAGAAGCCAGTCTTGATTAAAGATGCTTGGAGGCTGGATGCTAATTGTCATACTTCCTGGGAGATTACGCCTGGGAGGGTTGTTAGGTACTGGCATATTGAAATTCAGAGTGTGAAATAAGGGCCTTCTGAATGGATTTTCCTCAGGGAGAACAAGGGCGTGTTCTCTCAACTGCTTGTATAAATTAACTTGGAAGGATTGACATTTATATGCAGAAGCAACACAAAATGTAAATAAGCTTTTTAATGCTTTCAGTCTCATTACATACTTAAATTTATGTTTGGGTTATTGTATCTTTATCATCAGTGTTGTTAGCAACATTGGAGTGACAGTTTTAATGCAACGATAATAACAGGGTTTTAAAACCATCAGAGAGAAGACATTCAGGTCTATAAATCCTGGAAGAAACCAACTAGATCAACTAAATAATAAGTCAGCTGTCCAGTTAAGCTAATTTTCAAACTCCACTGACATTTCCAGGAATTCTAAGCTAAATTTTTAACAAGAATTAGATTCAGTCGCATAAGGCAGATTTCTAGAAGTTTTTACTTTAAATTTTATTCCCTCCTCTTCCTACCAATCTGTTCTATTTGCAAGGGAGAAAGAAAAGACTCCGGCTCTCTTAAGAAGGCACATGGGGAATGGTGGTAGGAAAGATAGTGGACAACACCTGGATCAATCCAGAAGCCCTGTTGGCTCAGCAGGTAAAGAATCTGCCTGCAATGCAGGAGATGTTGGAGACACAGGTTCGATCCCTGGGTTGGGAAGATCCACCGGGGGAGGAAATGGCAACCCACTCCAGTATGCTTGCCTGGAGAATCCCTGGACAGAGGAGACTGGCAGGCTATGGCCTATAGGGTCACAAAGAATCAGACATGACTGAGGAAGCATGCATGCCTAGGGAAATCACAGAAGGTATGGAGAAGCTGAGCACGCATGCTCTGGGAGGGGAAGTGCTCAGTGTAGCCCTGAGGTTGCCAGTAGCAGGGGTTCCACGCTTCCTTAAGACAGGGCCTTGGGATGCCTAACTCCGGCTGCTCTCCACTCAGCTCTCTGCTTGCCTTCCTGTGGTCTCCTGCCCTACAGCCCTATTACCTGGGATGGGCATTGTGATGGACAGTTCTACCTGGACCATACAGCCCTCCCTTTTTCGGCTCCCTTTCAGGAGCAGGCTAAAGAGATTACACTTAAAAAAGACTGGCTTGTGGAGGAAACTGCTTGCAGAGCAGTCAGCCATGTTTCTTTTTTGGGAAGTTGTGCTGAAGAGTCATGACTGGCATTGTTAACACGTCACAGTCCATTGAGTCCCATCTTTCTCTACTTCGTTTCCATTATTTCCTGACCTTTGCCATGCTGATCTGATTTTAACCTCAGATTCTGCTCTCCAGGGAATTCTAGATAGGACCACAATCAAGCCCCAGTCTCTGGCTCCTTTTCATATTCATGAAGATAAATTCTCCCTGAGAGTATTTCTTAGCTTTACCTTCCTACATGTCTGCAAACAGACCTAAGTCAGGTGACCCTGTTATGGATAGTCTTGTCTAGATTTAGACCAAGCAAGAGTTCATTCCTAAGAAAGCTGTGATTCAAAATGAAATACTGCCCATGAAGAGCCCTTAAAACAAGAATGTATAAGTCAATAACAAAGATGAGAAGAAGTGAAATGTGTAAAATTCCTAAAAGGAGACAGAAAATTTGCCTTAATCTAATTTCTTGCTCAAAGATGGTTTAGATTTTTAATACACTCTATAAAGCAGTTTTAATGGTACTGTGAACTTTCCTCTACAATAGAATTTCACTAATTTTAATTAAATTTTTTTAGTATCTTGGGACTTTTGAAATTTTTTATTGATTATCATAAATAATTTGATAGATAGCATACCCACTGAAAACATCTTATCTATTTGGATTATGTTTGGAAAATGCAAAAGCAGAGACTCAAGGGGCCCCCAGACTGCCTCAGCTCTGACTCCAGCTGCAGCTGCTGTAGACAATTCCTGTGCCCTATGAACCATCCATCTCAGGATCCCACAGAGCCTCTCCTCTCTCATGCTTCACTATTGCCTCTGGGGGCTCCCTCGGCACACAGACATGACCTGGGCCTCAGCAGATTTTTCCAGGAGAAACCCTCCAAATATAATTAAGTGCCTAGCATCTTGGCCTTCAGAGGGATGGTTTCTCAGAGGCTGAAAAAGTGGTAACTAGCTCAGTCGCACATCCACATTTGGGCTTTCTGCCTTCTCTGTCTCAATCTTAATCTTCCCTGCCCCTTGCTGCTGCTTCGTGGTGGCACCTCCCACCACACACCTCAAAAAAAATAAGAAAGAAAGAAAAACAAACCTGTACCCATCTTCCTGCCTCACACTCTACTTTTGTGGGAACCTAAACTAGCCTGCTTGTTCAGTCGCTAAGTCAGGTCTGACTCTTTGTGACCCCCTGGACTGTAGCCCACCAGGCTCCTCTGTCTATGGGATTTCCCAGGCAAGAATACTGGAGTGGGTTGCCATTTCCTTCTCCAGGGGATCTTCCGACCCAGGGATCGAACTAGCTTCTCTTGCATTGGCAGGTGGATTCTTTACCATTAGTACCACCTGGAAAGCTTAGACACATTGGAACAAATTGAGGTTAGCAATTTTATGAATTTTTATACAGTTAAAGGAGTTTGAACTTTTCTAAAAAGTAGAAAAAATGAAAAGTTACTATTGTAAACCTAGAGTGTGATCTCATTAGTGGGGTGATGTGACAAATTCTTGGAGCCACAGATTGGGCTAAACCAGAAAATTCTAGTGAAATCTTGGAGTTTAATATCAGTGGTTGAATTGCAGGCAAGTCTTCCCTGATGGTCCCCACAGAGATTTCTCTTCCTTATAGTAAATAGCAGGATTGGCAGGGATGGATCATGGCTGTGTGTTTGCAGCTTTGTGAGTTATAACCAAGAAGAGGAGAAAGTAATTTAGTAGCTATTTATGTGGCTTGAAGGATTTGAATACAGAAAAAAGAGGCTATAATATAGATAACAAGGTGAATATATTTGACCTCGATTATAGGAAAGAGTGAAAGGTGAATGGTAAAGCATGAATTCTGTATAGAAAATGATACTGCAGTTGAAGCATGAACAGTGAAGTAAAGCAAGAGCTTTAAGAGACAGATTTAGAGATTTCTTCATTCCTCTGGGCTGAAGTCAATCATTCTTGGTTCTGGGTGCTTCTCAGATACACAAAACCTCCAAGACAGCAGCCATCCACACGGACAGGACAGGAACTTAAGCTTCACAAAAATATCAGGTAGGACTATATCAGCTGCACATAATCCAAATCCTGCTCCCCATCCCATCTATTGACATGTGGCTTTTGTTTTCTTGGCCATGAGATGGCTTCTCCACCTCTAGGCACTGTAACTGCATTTCAGGCGTAAAAAAAAAAAGTATGGGAGTGGTAAAGGGAAAAGGTGCATGTCAGCTCAATCTGTCTTGTTTTAAATAGGAAAAAACATTTTTTTTTTCCTCTTAGGACCACCCAATAGGTATTTACTTAAATCTTATCAGCCAGAACTGAGGACAATAGGAAAGCCTTGTCTGCAAGTTCTAGCTGCACAGCTGAAATTAAACTCGAAGACTTTACTATCAATTCTGGCTCAGTCTGCAGGGAGGTAGGAGGAAGAACGTATCTTTAATTTGGCTCATTGTTGTCCTGTACAGAATCAGAGTTCTGGTAATGAGGAAAAGGGAGAATGCATATTGGGTGAATAACTTCCCATGATTGCCACAATGAGAAGCCAGTGAAAACCTGAGAAATTTAACCTCAAAAGAGAAGAACAAGAGAACATGATTTTCCCTCTCTCTTTTTAGAAACTTTTTATTTTATTTTGGAATATAACCAATTAACAATGTTGTGATAGTTTAAGGTAGATAGTGAAGGGAATCAGCCACACATATATATGTATCAATCCTTCCCCAAACTGCCCACCTATCCAGGCTGCCACATAACACTGAGCAGAGTTTCCTGTGCTCTAGGGACAGCACAGCAAGTAGGACCTTGTTGGTTACCCACTTTAAATACAGCAGTATGTATTATTGCATATAGATCCCAACTCCCTACCTATCCCTTCCCTCCAGCTTTCCCCCCTGGTAACCATGAGTTCATTTTCCAAGTCTGTAAGAGACTGTGATATTTCAAAGTACCATGAGCAATCTAAGCTCATGATTCTGGTAGATAGCTTTCTTTCCACCAGCTCTCTCTTGCCTGTTTTTTGCTTCTATACTTCCTTTATGCTGCAATGTCTATCCCTAGTTCTAGAGAAGAAAAACAGAATAAGATGGAAATGAAACAAGAATACATGTAAAAATAATTCTGTGAAAGATGCTTGACTAACCCCACTGAGATGGCTCTGTTTGGGGATCTCATTTGTTGTTTATACTCTTGATCATCCAACATAGATTTAGCTATAATGTTTTGAATAGCTGTTATAAGAAATAGATATAACTGTTCCTATTTTGTAAATTAGAAAATTAAGATTTACAGAGGATGAGTCTCTTCATAACACAAGAGGTACATAGTGAATCTGGGATTTGAAGTAACATCTGAACTATTTCAAACACTCCAGAAGAGCTCATATTAAGTCCCTCATGCCCAAAGCTCTGAGTTGGGCATTTTGGACCACTTGAGAGCTGTGATTTTATTACTATGCCAAAGAACATTTCTTTGTTGGTCCTCATATTATATTTATTATTTTTAAAAAATGGAAATTTCTTACCTGTAATATTTACCTAAAAAAATTATTTCCTGTGATAAAACTATAGAGGTGAATAAAACAGCACATTTCTTTCCTTTTGATACAGATTTTCTTAGCTTTATCTATTAACACTGGTATGGACGAGAAATGTAAAGTGCTTTTGCCACATCAATTGATATAGTCATATTGTTTTTCTTCTTTATCTGATCGAGGTGGTAGTTTGTTGGTTGATTTTCAAATGTGAACCAGTCTTGCATACCTGGAACAAAACCCAGTTGGCCATGATATATAATTCTTCTTATACATTGCTGAATTTGATTTGCTAATATTTTATTTAGGATTTTGGTTTCTAAGTTCATGAAAGATATTGGTTTATTAGTTTTCTTTGTTCATTTATTAGTTTATTATTATCTTTGTTAGATATTAGTTTATTATTATCTTTGTCTGCTGAAGGTAGCAAGGTAATATTGATCTCATAAAATGAATTGGGAAGTAATACCTCCTCTTCTGTTTGTGGGAAGACATTGTGTAAAATTCATGTTAATTCTTTAAATGGTGGATAGAATTATTTAGTGAAGCCATCTGGACCTGGAGCTTTCTTTTCAGCAGATTTTTAATTATAAATGAAGTTTCTTTGATGGTTATAAGATTATTCAGATTATCCATTTTATCTTGCTTTAACTTTGCTAGTTTGTGTTTTTTTGAGGAGTTGTTCTGTTTCTTTAAGCTCTTGAATTTATAATCATAGTTGTTCATAGTATTTCTTCTAACGGCTACAGAGTCTTCAGTCATATCTCTTGTTTTAGTTTTGACATCAATGGTTTGTGTCTTTTTCTCATTTTATATTTGTTAGACTTGCTGGAAATTTATCAGTTCTATTCATTTTTTTTTTCAAGAAACTAGTTTTTTCCTCTTTATTAATTTCTTCTCTTGCTTTCTTGCTATCAAGGTCATTGGTATTATTTTTGCTCTTACTATTTCTCTTTCTGTTTTCTTTGAATTTTTTTCTAGTTTCTTGAAGTAGTAACTTAGATGATTGATTTTAGATCTGTTTTCTTTTAAATTTAACACTTAGGGCTATAAATTTCCGTCTCAGCACTACTTTAGATACATTCCATATATTTTATGTTATATTTTCATATTTATTCAATTGTATGTATGCTTTTATTTTCTTTGAGGCTTATTCTTTAACATAGAAATTATTTAGACACATTTTTGTTTAAGATGTAATTGTTTAGAGATTTGTCTTAATTTTCACTTTTGTCAGAGAACATACACTATACAATCTGAATTATTTGAAACGCTTTGAGGTTTGTTTCATGGCCCAGGATATGTACTGTCTTGGTGACTAGTCCACAAATACTTGGGGGAAAAAAATGTATATTCTGCAGTTGTTGGATGAAGAATATGTCAATTATATCCTATATACATCAATTATATCCTGTTGGTTGATTGTATTGTTCAGTTCTTTATCCTTGTGAATTTTCTGTCTAATATCTCTATCAGTTGCTAAGGATGGGGAAACATTATGAATATGGATTTTATTTCCCTGAATCCTGAATGACAGTTTTTATGGGTATCAAAAAACTTTTAACTGTTAATCATAAGTTAACAGTTCTTTTCGTTTAGCACTGGAACAATACTATGTCACTTCCATCTGGCCTATATGTTTTCTGGTTATAAATCCACTGACATTTAAATTTGTGTTTCTTATAGCTAATGTTCCATTTCTCTCTGGCTGCTTTCCCAGATTTCTTTAGGTTTATCATATTTGGGGTTTGTCCACATTTTTAGACCTGTGATTTTAAATTTTTAAACAGATTTGGAAAGTTTTATCCATTATTTATTTGAATACTTTAGCTCCATTTCTTTACCCCTCTCCTCCTAAGATTCTAGTGATGTGAATGTTGGATCTTTCACTATTGTTCCACCATTTCCTGAGTTGTGATTTACTTTTTTCCAGTCTGGTTTATCTCTGTTGTTCATATTGGGTAAAATCTACTGATATGTTCTCAAGTTCAGCAATTGAATCTTCTGTCATTTCTGCTCTACTCCTGAGACTAGTAGTAGAGAATTTATATTTTTCTGGGGTGATTTTTTTTTTGGTTCTATAATTTGGTTCTTTTAAAATAATTTTTTGTTTCTTTCTGAGACTTCTCTCTATGTTCGTTTGTTTCAAAATAATCTGTAACTGCTTACTGAATCATTTTTATAACTGTTGCTTTAAAGTGCTTGTTAGGTAATTCCAGCAGCAGATTTACTTCCTTTTTAGACATTATCAAAGAAAAGATTTACTACAAATTCTTACAAGGGAGGTATTATAAAATAAACTATAGTTTCAGTGGGCATTTATTATTAACTGAGGGGTGACAAGCTCTTCTAGCAAGTCAGGTTTGCTGCTGTTGCTAAGAGTCAGTTTGTCTGACTCTTTCGTGACTCCATGGACTGTAGCCCACTAGGCTCCTCTGTCCCTGGAATTTCCCAGGCAGGAATATTGGAGTAGTGGAATATTGGTTACCATTTCCTTCTCCAGGGGATCTTCCTGATCCAGGGATCGAACCCATGGCTCTTGCATCTTCTGTATTGGCATGTAGATTCTTTTCCACTGAGTCACCACGGAAGCCCCAGGTGAGGTTTATTCACATATAGTCAGAGATGTTTCTATTTCCAAGTGTCAGTGGACAAACTATTTTCTGAGCATCGTAAAAAGCAGTTCATTTAACATTAGATGAGGATATGAGGTTATTACGGATTGTAACAGTGCTGACCAGGCTGAAGAGCTTGCTCAGGTTTACATGCATCCATCCATCATACTAAGCCTCTGAGTACTGATTACGTACTAGGCACTGTGTTAAGTGCTTCAGGGAATTCAGAGATAAATGAGATTACAATCCCTTTATATTTGAGAACTAATCTTTCTAGCTGTATCCTCTGCCACTTCCAATAATGTCTCCATCTGAACCACACCACACTCACTGCACACTGGTTCCCAGTCTGTCTTTTCACAGCTACAGGCTTTGGCTCAGGCTGTTCTTTCTGAAAGTCCCTTTCCTTTCCTTTTTTCACCTAGCAAAAACCCTTTACCCAACTCAAATATAACTGACTCTGGGAAGACTCCTTAACCTCCTTAGGCAGACTTAATCACTGCCATGGAAATTTTCATCTCTCCATATTAGCAGGTATAACATTTTGTCATGTTATAATTGATCTGTCTCTCCCTGCTAATCGGGACGTGACTGTCTTATTCGTTTGCCTTTCCTCAGTGCCTAGTACAGAGGTGACAAATGGAAGACTTTCACTGTATTTAATTCATCCACCCATTCATTCAACAAGTAATTTTTAGGGCTGCCGAGTTTGGTCGCGTAGGTTGAACATAACACAGTCCTAGGAGGGCCACTGATGTGAACTCTGATGTACTTCAGTCTGTTGTACAACCACATGCTGAGCCTTATTTATTGAGCACCTGTAGTGTATCAGGTGCTGTCTAGGAACACAGCAGTGAAAAACGCACAAAATGCATCCTGAATGAATGATATGGCCATTGTTTTATTCCTGGGGCTCCAAAAAACCTTTTTCCATTTTTGGTAATATTCTGAACATATGGTACTTAGACGGTGATAACCTGTGTAAGCTATTAAGTCTTTGTTCTGGCTTGAAATTGTATCAGTTCAGTGTGAAATATGATCTCATGCAGCTCAGGCAATTTTTTTTCACATAAATGATGATGACTTGTGTTTCCTAAAATGAAAATGGGATTAATGATTTGTTTCCTCTAACTACTACATGTAGCTTTTCCCTATTTCATAGTTCTTAAAAGTCATTCATTCCTTTATAGAAGCCTGCAGAGTAAACTGATAAAAATAACAAATATGGTTGATCAGAACCTATAGAATGCGTTGTCTGTTCCTCCAGGGTCTATTGCAAGAACTGCCCAATTACATTTCAAATATATTATCCTTCATTATTTTGAATATGAAATTAAAATTAATTATTAGTCTAACAAAAGAACCACAAGTGATCACAAATATACATTTACCTACATGATTTGTGTTCTTAAAAATAATCCTTTGCACTAAATAATACACATATATACAAACCTCTTGTGATTCTGTTTCAAGATCAGTAATTCCTTTCCAATTCAAACTACAGTCTTAGACTTTCCTTTGATTCAATTTTATTGATTTCATTTTCTTTGACAGTAACACATTTGAAAGAAGGCATTTCCGCAAGGCATAGAATATGAAACAGGGTTAAAGTGTAATTGGAGAAATGAAACTGAGTCTTTTAACTTTTGTCTTTGCATCTTATTTAGGGACTGTTCATCTTTGTAGAGTCTGAAGCTTATACAATTAAAGACATTGTCTTTAATGAAAATAATATAAAATTAGACATAACATGAATATTTCAGCATGAGATAAGAAATCAAACCAAAAGCTGGCAAATACCACAACTAAAACACTAGATTAAAACTCTAAAATATTTACTTCTCAACATTTCTGTATAATGTTTCAACATTTTTTTTGGTCACCATTTTATAGTCATTTTTATGACAATGCTCTGTAAACTCTGTATTGTTTTCTTCAGAGACAATAGAAATATAATTCAATCTTTTCTTTACAGGGTTGATCAAAGTTTGCTTTTTAAATTATT
Source organism: Aepyceros melampus (assembly GCA_006408695.1). Classification (NCBI taxonomy): domain Eukaryota; kingdom Metazoa; phylum Chordata; class Mammalia; order Artiodactyla; family Bovidae; genus Aepyceros; species Aepyceros melampus. The sequence goes on from SJXQ01007509.1 coordinate 58,160, forward strand.
GCTAGTTAAGATCCATAGATCTGCAACTTTTCACACAGACATACTTTTTGCTGGGCTGCTACAGATTTATGCCTTGCAAACAAAGGAATTCTGAACAGTCGTGTATCCTACAATTTCCATCAAAAAAGAAACACAAATCTTGTATATCTGTGCTGCATTCCATGAGAGAGAGCTTCCATTGTGTGTTGGTATTAAGGGTGCTCTGCTGACAATTTCCCACATGTGATCATTGGAAGAATTTTCCATAGGTGAACTTCAGGGCTTGTCTCTTCTCCTTATCATCTGCTCCTGATACTATGAGGAGGGAATACTAGTATTAATAGTATTAATAATATGAATACTATTATTCCCATATGATCTCACTCCTCACTTCTGTCACATGATGCCAGATGCCAGCAGGGTAGAAGGTTCCTGAAAGCTATGACTCCTCTCTCTGTGCGTGGAAGTGATTAGAATCACATGAATATATCCCACCACACACAAACTAAATGTACTCCAACTCAACTTCCCCACATCTGGATCCCAAAATTTCCCATGGTCATTATACAAGAGGATAGTTTTCCTCTACCTTCTTAAGGTCCCTGCTTGTATCTGCAAATTAAACTGATAAAGACAGGTTAATAGAATAAAATAAAAATTTGTTTAATATAAGTTTTATATGAAGCAGGAACCTTCATAAGGAAATGAAGACCCTAAGATGTGAGTACTTAATGCTAGGTTCCATGAAGAGTGGACAGTCATGGGAGAATATGGCAGTTAACTAGTGGGAAGTAATTGTATTAAACTGGGGGAAATTTAGCAAGGCCTGCTTGTTAGGGTTCTTTTTCATTTTCCTTTGTTATTTTAGAGATTAAGATACTCCTTTCCTCAAGCTATAGAGGTCACCTCTCACTTGAGGGTTCTATAACTTGGTTTAGGGAAGAAGGAGAGGGTGGGGTCAGAATAACCACCCTGCTTCTTCTATTTGCTCAGACTCCTACAACTTACAATATTCAATATGCTAAGGTGCCGTATTTTGGGGTAGCATATCCTGAGCCCCCAGAGAAGGCAATGGCACCCCACTCCAGTACTCTTGCCTGGAAAATCCCATGGACGGAGGAGCCTGGTAGGCTGCAGTCCATGGGGTCGCTAAGAGTCGGACACGACTGAGGGACTTCACTTTCACTTTTCACTTTCATGCATTGAGAAGGAAATGGCAACCCACGCCAGTGTTCTTGCCTGAAGAATCCCAGGGACGGGGGAGCCTGGTGGGCTGCCGTCTATGGGGTCGCACATAGTTGGGCATGACTGAACTGACTTAGCAGCAGCAGCAGCAGCATCCTGAGCCCCATCATCACCTCAATCCCATATGACACAATGGGAAGTAAGACCCCAAAACTAGTCAGAGTAGAAAGGGGCAGGATCTTAAGTAAATGCGGTTCAAATATCAATGCCATGCAGAGTTTACAGAAGCCTGTAGCACTGTGCTTCGTTGCTCACTCCTGTCTGACTCATTGCAATCCCATAGACTGCACAGCCTGCCAAGCTCATGACTGAACAAAAATGTTGAGATGGTCCCTCCCAGAGTCTTGAAGATACCTAGGCAAATGTAGGGCCCTGGACTTTATCTTCATTTATTTCAGAGTAAAACTTTGTTATTCTCATGGCTTCCTCAAGGGAAATGACATATAAGACCCACATAGAAATCTAGACAGATGGCCCCTGCTGTGTGGTCCTGAAGTCCTTAGATTATATCCTTTTTATGTCCAGATAAAATGACTTGAATTCAAATATTGCTGTGCCCAAGGGTCCTGGGATTCCTAAGAAGGAATGGATGCTTTCTGTCTCCTCATGATTATCAAGTCTTATTTCAAAGTCCTCCTAGTTTAATTTAAATTTTGATCACCTTCCACCATCTTGGTACTGCCGTCTTAGCCAGCTGTGGATACAACTTCATTCATTTCATTCCTTAACAATAACAACAGCAACAACAACAAAAGCACTCGTACAACAGTAAAGGGATATGGGAACTTCCTTGTTTTGCAGAGAAGAATGAATTGATGAAGGACTTTTTAATGCAGAGAGGAAAACTGTTACCAAACTCAGGTCTGGCTGCTTGTTACTCAAAACCTGGGAAAAGACAAATGTTGATGGAAAGCAAAGTTGCTTGTAAATTTCTGAATTCAAACAGTTAGTGAGCCATGGAGCTAGGAATCAAGCATTAAGTATGACCCTCTTGATGGTAAGTAAGAGAAATAAACCTAAACTGACTCTAACAAAAGAAAGGATACAAAGCTCTCTGATGTTACCTATTGATAGGCATGAGAGTGGACCTCAGGAAGGGATTCACTCTTTACCTCTTGGGTCCTCGTTTCTTCTCCTTCATGGCTGTCTGCTTTGTTGCCTCTTTCTCTTCAGTGGTGCATGGCACCCTGTCTTAGAACTTGCAAAGTAGTATCAGGGTATGGTGGCTAAAGTCCTGATGTGCGAGTCAGATAGGAGCTTTGCCATAACTCATCAAGTGTTCTTGAGCTAGTTGCTGAGGCTGTACTTACAGTATTCCTTTTAATTTACTGGGCCTGTTGTAATAGTAAGTCAGGATGGATTTCAGTAATTGTTTCCATAATTAAACAGCCTCCATAATTTCCCTCATGCACATATTTCTTTTCTGAGATATATGCCAGGAAAACCTTCTGAGTTTATCTCCAGCATAACTGTTGTGCTATCCTGATTCATCCTGGAAATGGACTGGAAAAACACATTCACTTGAGCATGCAAACATTTGATAATTTATACATTACTTATCCCAGGGTTTTTTGCCTTATTTAAATGGATAACTTGAGACTGATTCCCAACTTCAAGATGAAATTTCAGACACTGAAGGGAAAGATGAGACAATGCAGACGTTTGGGAACAACACTGACCTAGCCAACATTCTTCAAATTATTCCTTACTGCTATTATCCCACTCTGGACATTCCTGAGGATGTCATTCACTTGAATAGAGAATATTATTTAATTTAAATGTCTAGATAATTGCCCTGCTTTCTACATTACTCAGGGTAGACAAGGTTATGCTATGCAAGAAACACTCCCCCAAATGCCATGTGCTTAAAATAACAAAATTTTATCTCTTATTCATGTAATATATTTATCTCAGGGCAGCAGAGAGACTCTGGTTGATTCAATTACTCCAGTCCTCCAGACTCCACCATATCCAACAGTCCTAGTTGCCATGCCAGAGTAGAGATTCTGGAGAATTGCATTTTGCTGCTTAAATACTCCACATCACTCATAGTGGGTCTGCTCCTCTGTATTGTAACTGATACAAAGGCACTTTCTCTTTCTTTTTCTCTCTCTTATAGAAACCTACCTTATGCACCCTGAGAGATAAATGACTGATAATTTAAATGTTAACTCCTTCCATTTTAACAAAGGTTAAGTGTATAATTTAGACAATTCACTGAATGAAGGATCTATAAGTACATGAAGTTTTTCCTAACCCTAATTCTGCCCAAGATTACAGAGATCTTGGTCAGGATGCTTGATATCTTTGGACTTGGGACCTAGTTCTGTCATAGATAAAATGAGAATAACAGTGTGTTGGAAAAACACTGTTTGGGAGATGGAAACCTAACTTCTAGTCCCACCTCCACCACCAAGTGGTTGTGAAGCACTGGGCAGGCCATTTAACTTCTATGAGCTTCCGTGTCTCCACTTTAAAAATATGGAAGTTGGCTCTTGGTCACCAAATTGGTGTACATGTATCTCTGAAAATATACAAAGACTTTTTAAGGGTATATGGGCTCTGTGGCTTAAAGGGGATCATTTTGCTTATTCCCAAATTCCATTCATATACTTTCCCAGCCTTTTGTAGGCTGTAGTTTTCTACTTCTTGGATAACTGGCTCTCTCTCTCTCTTTTTACAAAAAGTCTGTCCTACTGTGTGGTGGGTGCTCAGTTGTGTCCAGCTGTTTTACGACCCCATGGACTGTAGCTTGTCAGCCTCCTCTGTCCATGGGATTATCCAGCAAAAATATTGGAGTGGGTTGCCATTTCCTTCTCCAGGGGATCTTCCCCACCCAGAATTGAACCCATGTCTCCTGTGGCTCGTGCATTGACAGGCGATTCTTCATCACTGAGCCACCTGGGAAGCCCTCATCTATTCTAAACCCTACTTTAATATATTGCCCTTGGAAGTAAAGACACCTAGGACCCTAAACAAAGGATCATTTTGGATACTGGTATTTGGAGAAGCCTCCTCTACTGACTATAAACATATGATAAGGCATTCTCATTTTGCTGGCCTTAGAGTTTTTCTGAAAATGGTGAAAAGTTACCTTGGAATTAGGATATTTTGGTCCTTGTTGGGAGGTTCTGAAATTAAATATAGTGTAGAACATAGAATATGGGTAGAGAGAGTATTGACAAACATTTAGCAAGCCCATCTCTACCATCTCCTGTCAGAAAATGCAGTTCTTTTGACAGTGAATTCTAGAATGATTTATTTTAATTTTTTCTTATCTTGCCTAATCTCATATCTTGTAATTATATGCAAACAATTTTGCTTCAGGTTTTCTCTATACTCATCTCTTTTTTATTAGCTGAAAAGAAAAATAACTTCAAATAGTCAAAATGGAACAGATTAATGATGCTCTACCTCTAATTTCAACTGTAAGGTTTAATGGATTATTAGACTTTTCAGATTATGCTGGATAAAACCACAGATTCAAATTATAGATGACTTATTTTAATAAAAGTATGAGGTTTTCAGTGAGGTACCTAAAACTTATATTATCAAATCATATCATGAAGTATTCATACTCATTACAATCCTTTTGTTACTTTATGAAATGTTTAATATTTTTATTTCCTATTAACACAAAATATTTTTAGAGCTGATTACTTTTTAGTAATATGTATCTTGCTTATTCATCTAATATGTAAGTAACATTTTATCATTTGTATCTACAAAATTAATGGAGTGATTTCTGAATTATTTCTAAAAGCCAAACTCAAGCATATACATTTACTGAGGAAAATCCAAGTCTTTTATCTTACAGCTTGCTTCACAATAACTTATAATTTTAGCTACACAGCATCTGCATGAAAATAAATCAATGGAAAATTAATATTATTTTAAGGACCTCCTGTTTTCAGTTCAACATGTAAAGTGCTTAGAAGTTCTTACAATTAGAAGAAAGCTGAAGAAAATAAAAACCAACAACTCTTCTTAGATCCATCAGAGAATTGAGGTCCAAGGCAAACTATTGGCCCCCAAACTGGACAAACAGCAGGTGCATTGAACCACAGCTTACAGGCAGCAAAAGCTGGGGGCAGCGGCTATCATTTGGGACCAGTAATTGTCGTAACACTTTAGACAGTAACTGATGAACTGCCTGAGGCTCAGTGTGGACTGACTTCACAGTTACTCCCCATTGAAGGATCCAAGGTTTTTTTGAGCTTTACACCCAGAAGCCTTGGTTCTCACAGTGACGACCCAGCAGGAGGAGGGGAAATACATTTTGAAAATACATCCAGAGCTCTCCACAGCCAGGCCTGCCATCAAAGGAAATTATTTGATCAGAATGTAATGGACTGGGTTTTCACCAAAGCCTAACCCACTTGAGGAAAAGGAAATGTCCAACTCAGGCTCATTAAATGACAACTTAACACCGTATCAGCAGGGCTTCAACATAGTAATAGAGGGTTACAGCTAAAAGAACTGCAAGCCTCAGATGCTATTTAATGAATCTCTGGGGCATAAAAAGACAATGAAAGAAATAAAAGCAAAGACTCTAGAGGAAATTTTAGCCTCTGACACACAGCAATAACAAACAGTAAGCACTGCTAACCCCTAGCCAGAGAAACATAAAGCCTCATGCTAAAGTCCTAGCTACCTCAGCTCCTTTACCCAGTATATCATGTCCGGCTATCAAGAGAAAATTACAAAGCATACCAATAGGAACGGAAAACACAACTTGAAGAGGTGAAGCAATCATCTGAAACAGATGTGACAAGGAATTTAAAATAACTGTGATTAATATGCTAAAGAATGTAATGGATAAAGTAGGTAGCATGCAAGAACAGATGGGCAACGTTAGCAGAAAATGAAAATTCTAAGAAAGAACTAAAGACAAACGCTAGATATCAAAACCACTGTAACAGATATGAAGAATGCCTTTGATGGGCTTATTAGTGGACTAGATATCACTAAGGAAAATACCTCTGAGACTGAGACTATCTCAGTAGAAACTGCCCAAACTGAAGATCAAAGAGAAAACAGTAAGAAAAGCAGAATAGAATATCCAAGAATGGGGGACCACAGCATAAGGTTTAATGTATATACAATAGGAGTACTAGAAGGAAAATGAGGAGAAAGGAACAGAAGGTATATTTGAAATAATAGCAGCTGAGAACTTTCTAAATTTAAAGATAGGTACCTACCAACAGATCCAGGTAGCTGAGAGAAAAAGAAACATGATAAATATAAAAAAATTTTGACACCCAACCATGTCATATTCAAGCTTCATAAAATTAAAGACAGAGATAAAATCCTAACAGAAGCCAGAGAAGGAAAAAATAAAAATACATTACTTACAGAGGGACAAGGAGAAGAATTGCATGAGACTTTTTTCAGAGACCATGCAAGTAAAAGGAGAATAGAGTTAAATATTTACAATGTTGAAAGGATATTATTTGTACAAAAACTTAAACTTTCTTGAATACTTTTTCTATTTTAAAAGGTTCTATGATACACTGTTCCTTCAGTAGCCTCCAATAAATCATGCTTCCCAATATTCTGACTGCTTTATACTCTTTCCTTTTCCATGTTGACTCTGGGCTTGGCTATTGGTTTAAGTGGTGGCTTTTAAGTAGTATTTAGTTCTCTTTTTTTTTTTTTTTAATTGAAACATGGTTGACATACAATATTACGTTGGTTTCAGGAGTAAGACTGTGGCCTCCTTGGGGGCTTCCCTGGTGGCTCAGATGGTAAGGAATCTGCCTGCAATGTAGGAGACCTAGGTTTGATCCCTGGGTTGGGAAGATTCCCTGGAGAAGGGAATAGCTATCCACTCCAGTATTCTTGCCTGGAGAATTCCATAAAGAAAGGAGTGTGGTGGGTGGGCTACAGTCCACGTGGTTACAAGAGTTGAACGTGACTGAGCAACAAACTCACACTACTATTATGTTAGTTTCAGGAGTACTACACAATAATTTTACAATTGTATACACTATGAAATGATCAACACCATAAGTCTAGTTACCATCTGTCCCCACACAAAGTTACAACAATATTATTAGACCATATTCCTTGTGCTATTTATTATAATCCCTGACTTATTTATTATGTAACTGGAGATTTGTTCTTCTTAATCCTCTTCATCTGTTTGGTCCACCCTCCCTTCCCCCTGCTGGCTCAGTGGTAAAGAATCCATCTGCCAATGCAGAAGACAAGAGTTCGATTCCTGGGCCAGGGAAGATCCCCTGGAGAAGGAAATAGCAACCTACTCCAGTATTCTTGGAGAAGGCAATGGCACCCCACTCCAGTACTCTTGCCTGGAAAATCCCATGGATGGAGGAGCCTGGTGGGCTGCAGTCCATGGGGTTGCTAAGAGTCGGACACGACTGAGCAACTTCACTTTCATTTTTCACTTTCATGCATTGGAGAAGGAAGTGGCAACCCACTCCAGTGTTCTTGCCTGGAGAGTCCCAGGGATGGGGGAGCCTGGTGGGCTGCCATCTATGGGGTCGCAGAGAGTCGGACATGACTGAAGCAACTTAGCTGCAGCAGCCAGTATTCTTGCCTGGGAAATCCATTGGACAAAGGAGTCTTGTAGGCTGTAGTCCATAGGGTCACAAAAGAATCAGACACAACTTAGTGATAAAACAAGGCCACGAGGAAAAGGCCCTTCCCCCTGCCTCCTGGTGTCTACTCATCTGGTTGCTGTACCTACGAGTCTCTTTTCATTTTGCTTTATTTTGCTATCTTGTTTTTTAGATTCCACATATCAGTGGGACAACTTGTTATTTATCTTTCTCTGTCTGACTTATGCACTTCCCATAATAGTCTCCAGTTCCATCCATATTGTTACAAATGGCAAGACTTAATTTTTGTGGCTAATTTTGCGTTGTGTGTGTATACCACATCTTCACTTGTTCATCTGTTGATGGACACTTGGTTGCTTCTGTACCTTAACTATTGTAAACAATGCTGCTATGAACATTGGAGTGCATATGTCTTTTCAAATAAGTGTTTCTGTATTCTCTGGGTAAATTCCCAGAAGTGAAGTTGTTAGATGATATGGCAGTTCTATTTTTAATTTTTGAGGAAGCCTTGTACATTTTCCATAGTGACGTATCAATTTACAGTTCCACCAACAATGCTTGAGGGTTCTTTTTTCTCCACATCTTCACCAACAATTGTTATTTGTTGTCTTTTGGATAATAACCATTTTTACAAGTATGAGGTGATATCCCATTGTGGTATTGATTAGCAATCAATTGATTTCCCAATCAATCAAAAGACGATTGAGCATCTTCTCATGTCTATGATATCTGTATGTCTTCTTTGGAAAAATATCTTTTCCTCTGTTCATTTTCTAAGGAGGCTTTTTGTTTTTTGAAGTTGAGTTGTATGAGTTCTTTTTGTATTTTAGGTATTAACTCTTTATCAGGTATATCATTTGCAAATATCTTGTCTCATTCAGTAGGCTGTCTTTTTATTTTACTAATAGTTTTATTTAGGTACTAAAGCTTTTTAGTCTGATGTAGTTCCATTTCTTTATATTTGCTGTTGTTTCCCTTGCCTGAGGAGATATACTCAAAAAAATATTGCTAGACCTCTGTCAAAGAGTTTTCTGCCTGTTTTATTCTAGAATTGTTACAGTTTCAGATATTACACTTAAGTATTTGATCCATTTTTAGTTTATTTTTACATACGGTGTGAGAAAGTAATCCAGTTGGACTATTTTCTATATAATAGTCCAGTTTTTCCCCCACCATTCATTGCAAAGGTTGTCTTATCCCTATAGCATATTCTTCCCTCCCTTTGTTTGTCATACACGGTCTTTGTAATGTTGAGGTATGTTCCCTCTCCACCCACTCTGCTGAGAATTTTTTTGTAAATGGATGTTGAAATTTTTCAAAACCTTCTTCTATACCTATTGTGATGATCATATGATTTTTATCCTTTTTTTTTTAACATGCTGTATTACATTAATTGATCTATTGATATTGGACCATTCTTGCATCCCTGGGGAAAATCCAAAAATATCATAGTGAATTATCCTTTTCATATATTGTTGAAATCAGCCTGCTAATATTTTGTTGAGGATTTTTGCCTCTGAGTTCATTGATGATATTGACTTGTAATTTTCTTGTGTGGTGTCTTTGTCTGATTTTGGTATCAGAGTAATGCTTGCTTGTAGAATGAATTTCAAAGCACTCTTCCTCTTTCAATATTTTGGGATAGTTTGAGAATAATAGGATAAGTTCTAGGAATTTATCAGTTTCTCCTAGGTCGTCCTTTCTACTGGCATAAAAATTGTTCATGGTAATCTCTTTTGATCCTTTGTATTTTTGTGCTGTTTGTAGTAATATCTGTTTTGTTCCTGATTTTATTTATTTGGGCCCTCCCTCCCTTTTTCTTCATGAGTCTGGCTAAAGGTTTATCAATTTTATCTTTTCAAAGAACCAGATGCTACTTTAACTGAGCTTAATCTATTTTTTTCTCTATTTCATATATAATCTGCTTTATTCTTCATTATCTCTTTCCTTCTACTTACTTTGGGTTTTGTTTGTTTTTCTTTTTCTACTTCCTTAGGAGTAAGGTTAGGTGGTTTATTTGAGATTTTCCTTTTTTCTTGAGGCAGGCTTGTATGGCTCTAGACTCTTCTCTTAGGGCTGCTTTTGCGGCACCCCATATATTTTGAATGATTGCGCTTTCATTCTCACTCGTCTTTTTTTAATTTCTCCTTTGACTACTTAGCTGAGTGACCCACTGGTTCTTTAGTAGCATGTTGTTTAGATTCCATGTGTTTGGTGTTTTGTAGGCTTTTTTTCCTTGTAGTTGATTTCTAGTCTCAGCTTCCTGGTGTGGGACTCCCAGTCCGGGGAGCACAATGTGGGATCTGGCCCCTTCTTTCCTTTGGTAGAGCCTCTGCAGTTGTGATTCTCCTCCTGCCTGTGGGTCACCACCTGAGAGTCGGGGTCTTGACTGTACTGCGCCTCTGCCTTTTCTACCTGTGTCACTGTAGTCACTTCTTTATACATTTTGTTGAAGAAGTCTTTTCTGCTAGTCTTCCAGTCATTCTCGTATGTGGTTGCTCTGTAAATATTGTAATTCTGGTGTGCCCATGGTAAGAGTGAGCTCAGGGTTTTCCTGCTCCACCATTTCGGCCCACTGGCCAAGGAGTGCTTAGTTTTTAGTGGTCAGTTTCAGCCAATGAGACATTAGTGAGAGTGATACAAGTCTTGATAAGTGCTTGTACCTTGGGGCTTGTCTTCTTGAAGCTTCTTTTGGGAACAGCTTTGCTATGAGAAATCCAAGCAGACACACAGAGAGGCTTCCATTAATAGCTGGGGTGCCTGGCCAACAGCCGTATCTAACCTCCCAACCTTTGACGAGTACCAACCGCTGGTCATGTGAGTGAGGTCATTTTAAACATTTTTATCTATCCTAGTATCTCATGGGAAACAGAAGAACTATCTAGTTAACCCACAGAATCACGAAAAAGATAAAAGTGTTACTATTTAAATCCACTAAGTTTTAAGGTGGTCTCATATGCAATCACTGGATAACCCAAATGAATACTTTCTATAATTTATTTCTTAGTAGATTTTATAATATTCATTGATGCATATATTAAAGTCAAACTTTTTCTGACTTTCTCTGAATTTTTTTCTAAGTCTGATTTGACTAACTGCATTGACCATGAAGAATATTTTGCCTCTAAATTTTTTAAATGTATAATTAATGAGCATTTCATAAGTCTTAGAAAAGTCTTCTTGGTAATCTTCCCAGAAACTCAGAAAATGAATGACTCAAATCATCGAGTAACAAGATCTTTTTGAAAATCAGGTGGCTCCTAATTCTTTGCTTTCAAGAAAACTGAAGGACGATAGGATTAAATTGTTTCTGCAGAGTGGATCATTTTGTGATTTTTAGTATTTAACTGAAAAGGAATTTACTTACTTGAATAACATTGATATAAAAAACTGTTTTTTTATATCAGTGAACAAGATTCCTCAAATTACTTATTTATAAAACAAAAGTAAAAATAGTGGGTCTTGAGTTCTGTGTTATTCTACTAATAACTGGTATCCATTCATGGACATAGGAGCTAAGTGGAAAAAAATATAGTCTTATTTTGCTCATTAAATTACTCATTTCTGGAAATTTTTACTTTCTTTTGACCTATTAATAATAGCAATAATTTTAATGATAGCTGAATCTGAAAGAATGTTTCAACATTTAAAGAGCTTTTTCCGTCACAGAAAAATATCATTTCAATTTATTAGCATATTTTGGAAAGAACTACAAATGATCAATTAAGTATTTTAATTATAAAAGCATGATACTTAAATAAGAATTTCTATGGGAAAATGAAATAGAAACACATTTCAAAAAGAAAACAAGAAAAACATACAATATCTCAAAGTAATGTAAAATGTGTTCATGCATTTTTAACGTGTTCTGTAAATGTTTGCAAAATGGAATTGATGTCTTATTATTAACATAGTCATGCTGATTCACTTGTCCTCAGAGACATGCAGAACAGTCTCACCAGCTAGCGAAAACTCAGGATACTGCGATGTAAAAGACCATTCCAGGACGTTCTCTTCATCTGTAACAGTTATCACAAGTCCATACACACTGTGCTGCATGTTCTACGAGGCAAGAAATGTAGATTTCATGTAAAGTTAGGGGCTGCTTCCCTGGTGGCTCAGTGGTTAAAGCGTCTGCCTGCAATGCGGGAGACCTGGGTCTGATCCCTGGGTCGGGAAGATCCCCTGGAGAAGGAAATGGCAACCCACTCCAGTATTCTTGCCTGGAGAATCCCATGGATGGAGGAGCCTGGCGGGCTACAGTCCATGGAGTCGCAAGGAGTCAGACGCGACTGAGCGACTTCACTTTTCACTTTAGTAACATGATTATATGACAGCTACACACAGCTTATGTATGTGCTTAATCACTCAGTCGTGTTCAATTCTTTGCGACCCCATGGAGCGTAACCTGCCAGGTACATCTGTCCATGGGGATTCTTCAGGCAAAAATACTGGAGTGGTTGCCGTGCCCTCCTCTAGGGGATCTTCCCGATCCAGGGATCAAACCCAGGTCTCTAGCATTGCAGGCGGATTCTTTACCATCTGAGCCATGAGGGAAGTGCAAGAATACTGGAGTGGGTAGTCTATCCCTTCTCCAGGGGATCTACTCTACCCAGGTCAAACCAGGGTCTCCTGCATTGCAAATGGATTCTTTAACAGCTAAGCTACAAGGGAAGCCCATTCCACACACAACTTGGAATATAAAATAAAATGGAACTTGTAGTTTTAAGACTTTGCTGCTTGAGCCACTAATAAAACTAACTGGTTGGGATAGCTGGCAGGAAATCTAGTAAACAAGGACATTTATTAACACTGGAGAACCATCTGCAAATTCTTATATTCTGTCGGCTGCCCAATAATCAATAAGAACGGACTTCATTATAGGCTGCAAAAGTAAAAATCAGGCTTTTGAAGTATCAGTTGAGCTGTTTTGTAGTTTTAAAGTCTCAAAGATTTATTTACTTTATATCCTCCTGAAAATCTCTTCCATTCTTCCCCTACTTCCTATGCCCACAGCTATTGTTATAGGAGAATATTAGAGCAATCAATCAATATCTGATTAAAAGTGTGCAACTCTTTCATTATCTCCATGAGGTGATTGAATTCCTTTTTGCCTGAGCTGTAATGATCTTTTACGTTGTTGCAGTGCATGTAGATTCCACTGCCATTTGTTTAGTGTGAGTGAGCAAATTCTCTATGTCTTCTGTATCAGAATGTGGAGAAGAGACTGCTCATACTCGCCAGGAAGATAATTACTATTGAATAACTACCGGTCACTTCATCTCTGGGCTGAATGTTTGATGTTTTCTGACCCACCCCACCCCCTAACCCACTACTCCAACACACATAGAACCTATTTGTTTCTGTACTTGATTTCACAGAATATCACTCATCAACCATTTCTGTACACTTGATAGCTAGTGTTTTCTTTTCCAAAAGGTTTTTGGAAGATCATACTGTAGGATAAGCAGGGAAGAAAAATACTTGTGTTGTGCAGGGGTAATACATATCACTGCAAGGCTGACTTTCAATTATCAGTGGTAAGTGCAGTTTAATTGCCCAGTCGTGTCCGACTCTTTGCAACCCTATGAATCGCAGCACGCCAGGCCTCCCTGTCCATCACCAACTCCCGGAGTTCACTCAGACTCACGTCCATCGAGTCCGTGATGCCATCCAGCTATCTCATCCTCAGTCGTCCCCTTCTCCTCCTGCCCCCAATCTCTCCTAGCATCAGAGTCTTTCCAATGAGTCAACTCTTCCCATGAGGTGGGCAAAGTACTAGAGCTTCAGCTTCAGCATCATTCTTTCCAAAGAAATTACAGGGCTGATCTCCTTCAGAATGGACTGGTTGGATCTCCTTCCAGTCCAAGGGACTCTCAAGAGTCTTCTCCAACACCACAGTTCAAAAGCATCAATTCTTCGGCACTCAGCCTTCTTCACAGTCCAACTCTCACATCCATACATGACCACAGGAAAAACCATAGCCTTGACTAGACGGAGCTTAGTCAGCAAAGTAATGTCTCTGCTTTTGAATATGCTATCTAGGTTGGTCATAACTTTTCTTCCAAGGAGTAAGCGTCTTTTAATTTCATGGCTGCAGTTACCATCTGCAGTGATTTTGGAGCCCAAAAAAATAAAGTCTGACACTGTTTCCACTGTTTCCCCATCTATTTCCCATGGAGTGATGGGACCGGATGCCATGATCTTCATTTTCTGAATGTTGAGCTTTAAGCCAACTTTTTCACTCTCCACTTTCACTTTCATTAAGAGGCTTTTTAGTTCCTCTTCACTTTCTGCCATAAGAATGGTGTCATCTGCATATCTGAGGTTATTGATATTTCTCCCGGCAATCTGGATTCCAGCTTGTATTTCTTCCAGCCCAGTGTTTCTCATGATGTACCCTGCATATAAGTTAAATAAGAAGGATGACAATATACAGCCTTGACGTACTCCTTTTCCTATTTGGAACCAGTCTGTTGTTCCATGTCCAGTTCTAACTCTTGCTTCCTGACCTGCATACAGATTTCTCAAGAGGCAGGTTAGGTGGTCTGGTATTTCCATCTCTTTCAGAATTGTCCACAATTTCTTGTGATCCACACCGTCAAAGGCTTTGGCATAGTCAATAAAGCAGAAATAGATGTTTNAAGTTAAATAAGCAGGGTGACAATATACAGCCTTGACGTACTCCTTTTCCTATTTGGAACCAGTCTGTTGTTCCATGTCCAGTTCTAACTCTTGCTTCCTGACCTGCATACAGATTTCTCAAGAGGCAGGTTAGGTGGTCTGGTATTTCCATCTCTTTCAGAATTGTCCACAATTTCTTGTGATCCACACCGTCAAAGGCTTTGGCATAGTCAATAAAGCAGAAATAGATGTTTTTCTGGAACTCTCTTGCTTTTTCCATGATCCAGCGGATGTTGGCAATTTGATCTCTGGTTCCTCTGCCTTTTCTAAAACCAGCTTGAACATCAGGGAGTTCACGGTTCACGTATTGCTAAGCCTGGCTTGGAGGATTTTGAGCATTACTGTACTAGCATGTGAGATGAGTCCAATTGTATGGTAGTTTGAGCGTTCCTTGGCATTGCCTTTCTCTGGGATTGGAATGAAAACGGACCTTTTCCAGTCCTGTGGCCACTGCTGAGTTTTCCAAATTTGCTGGCAAACCGAGTGCAGCACTTTCACAGTATCATCTTTCAGGATTTGAAATAGCTCTACTGGAATTCCATCACCTCCACTAGCTTCATTCGTAGTGATGCTTCCTAAGGCCCACTTGACTTCACATTCAAAGATGTCTGGCTCTAGATGAGTGATCACACCATCATGATTATCTGGGTTGTGAAGATCTTTTTTGTACAGTTCTTCTGTGTATTCTTGCTACCTCTTCTCAATATCTTCTGCTTCTGTTCGGTCCAGACCATTTCTGTCCTTTATTGTGCCCATCTTTGCATGAAATGTTCCCTTGGTATCTCTGATTTTCTTGACGAGATCTCTAGTCTTTTCCATCCTGTTGTTTTCCTCTATTTCTTTGCATTGATCGCTGAAGAAGGCTTTCTTACCCCTCCTTGCTATTCTTTGCAACTCTACATTCAGATGCTTGTATCTTTCCTTTTCTCCTTTGCTTTTCGCCTCTCTTCTTTTCACAGCTGTTTGTAAGGCCTCCTCAGACAGCCATTTGGCTTTTTTGCATTTCTTTTCCATAGGGATGGTCTCGATCCCTGTCTGCTGTACAATGTCATGAACCTCATTCCATAGTTCATCAGGCACTCTATCTAGCAGATCTAGACCCTTAAATCTATTTCTCACTTCCAGTATATAATCATAAGGGATTTGATTTAGGTCATACCTGAATGGTCTAGCGGTTTTCCCTACTTCATTCAATTTCAGTCTGAATTTGGCAATAAGGAGTTCATGATCTGAGCCACAGTCAGCTCCCGGTCTTGTTTTTGTTGACCGTGTAGAGCTTCTCCATCTTTGGCTGCAAAGAATATAATCAGTCTGATTTCAGTGTTGACCATCTGGTGAGTCTTCTCTTGTGTTAAAGGAGATGTAAATAACAAGAAAATAGAAAACGTCAAATAATAGTTTCTCATTGAAAACCAATAGATATATTAGATTATATTAGTATATCTTCTTTACCCAGCTTTTTAGCAGAATGAATAAGTAATATATTCACCTCATTACCTTCTGTATACCTTCTGGTAGACAAGCATATAATCAGTTAGTGAAGATAGTCAGAAATAAAATAGGCAGAGAAGACTGACAAACACAGACATACATAATGCCTCTGAATAATCTTAATTAACGATAAATCAAAGCTTTTAACATAAACGCAAAGAAGCTACTTTGCAGCATTGTCTCTTTTGCATAATATAGAAAAAATAGATACAGATACAAAGACAAGGTACTTTCTATTCTTTTTCTTGGAACCTGATGAATATCCTTAATTTTTGATGTCAGGAATAATTTTAGAAGTCTGATGGAAGTTATGGACTCTCTTCTGAGAAAAATGCATGATGATAGGAACGCTAGAGGAACGACACAGGAATATAAGAGTATGCTTGATGCTCCCTGGAGTTATGCGGTGCTGACATACATGTGGTTACTATCCTTAGGACTCCAGACTAGCGAGCCTTGCTATACTTGCTCTCTGCTGTGATCTTGGGCAGAATTCAGTTGGAAATCAAGTAAGCAATTTTCTATTTTCATCTAGGCCAATGGGTTTCCTAGTGGGAAGCTGGGGCTTCCCAGGTGGCGCTAGTGGTAAAGAACCCGTCTGCAATTGCAGGAGATGTAAGAGACAAGGGTTCAGTCCCTGGGTCGGAAAGATCTCCTCAGGAGGGCACAGTAACCCACTCCAGTATTCTTGCCTGGAGAAGCTCTTGGAAGGAGGAGCTGGTGGGCTACAGTCCATAGGGTCGCCAAGAGTCAGACACGACTGAGCGACTTCACTTTCACTTTCAGCAGATATGTGCATGTGTGGGAAGTCACTTCAGTCCTGTCTGTAGCCCGCCAGGCTCCTCTGCCCATAGGATTCTCCAGTCAAGAATACTGGAGTGGGTTCCTACTACTACGGAAAGGCAGGGACTGGAAGGCTACCTAAATCAGTAGAGGGGTAGTATTTCCAGGGGCACTGTCAGGAAAAGCTCAGTGGCTTTGCTCAGAATGTCACATTTACTCACAGAAACAACAGTATACTTACAGAAGAGGGGCAAATCAGTTTAAAAAACGCCATTTCAGGAGTGACCATTCCAATAAAAAAAATCTCTTGTGCCTTGCTGTGGCTTTAATCTGACTTTGTCTTCCACAGCTGGCTTTATTGAATGTTCTAAACTTTTCTGCACATGAAATATTTTGAAAATGTAATTCAATTGCCAGTAGCACATGAATGAAATGAAGCAAGGAAATGGCTCTTCAATGAGTTTTGGCTTTTCCTTTTTCTGGATTAGATGAGCAGCTGTTGGGCAGTAAGGCTACCAAAATGGCAATTTGAGCCAAATAAAACTCAATCAAACTGGACTGTTAATGCCAGTCAGACTTAGAATACTGGAGAGGAGTTTAGGGACAATGAGAGCACTCTAAAGGAGCTATTTCCTCTAAATGGATCATTTCTTCTGTCTTACTTCTCAGCTAGCCCAATTTGCTCACATTTTCACATCTTGGAAATGACTTATTCTATGCTTTGATGTATAAGTGCAAGTAGTACTAAAAGTTATGTTTCTTTCAAGATTGTTGTTGTGGGGATGGAGGAATGATTAAGTATACTCAGTTCAATCTATGTGTTCTTCCATTGAAGAAAATCTTTTGAAAGACTGCTATATAATCAAGAGGACGTCCCTTATGGCTCAGATGGTAAACAATCTGCCTATAATGCAGGAGACCCAGGTTCAGTCTCTGAGTCAGGAAGATCCTCTGGAAAAAGGAATTGCAACCCACTCCAGTATTCTTGCCTGGAGAATCCCATGGACAGAGGAGCCCGGCAGGCTACAGTCCATAGGGTCACAAAGAGTGGAACACAACTGAGTGACTGACACTTTTACTTTTCACTATAAAAACAAGATACCCTGCTTGATCTGAGTTCTCATTTTTATTTAGAACTTCAGAAATACCTGTTGAGGTAAATGGGTTATTTTACAATTCAAGAGGCTTTGAAAGGGACTTATAAGTAGAATGAAGATGGTCTGGAACACACGCCTCTTGGAACTTGCTACAGCGCATCTGCCCATATGGCATGGACCTTCTTCAATTTGCAAGGCCTTTTGTTAGGAAATACATGATGCCTGGAACAATTTTGAAGGAAAAAACTTAGTGCTAAAACTGCGAAGATGGCACTTCCGAATTCATTTCTCACCAAAACAGCAAATAATCTAGAGAAAGTATATCTTTAACAGCATCTCAAAATATTCCATCTGGAGAGGCCACAACAAATCTAACTCCTGATTCCTGATTTCTTCCTCATGATACCCATAAGGATTCCTTGCACCTTCCCACAATATCATGGGGGGAAAGGAAAGCTGTGTTGATAATGGCCTTGGTTTTATTTATCCCCATTGCAGAGAACAATGATTTATTTATTGACCAGCTTTGCCAAAATGTTTTGGAGAAAGTAGGATTTTTTTTTAAAAAGGAACATGAGAGCCAGAACTGGGTTGTGGACCATGAATATTTAGTTCAAAACAGAGAGATATATCTTTTCCCTTCCTGTTTTTACATGGTGCCATGCAGTACTTTCGTGTGTTTTCCTTTAACCTGGAACTCAGAAAATGCTTGAGTAGTTAATTTCTTGGGATGCAAACGCACTTCGATAAGGTAGTAACTCATTTGGTAAAATTATCTAGACAAGCTGATCTATTGGGAAATATATAATACATACTCAGGGAGCATGGGAAGGGCAGAGCTGATATTTTGAAAGCAGGAGAGGATTCAGAAAAATCAATTATGGTAAGCTCAGTATGCTTTGTTCATCTAAGGCCATCCCCAGACACAAGTGACCCATGACCTGTCCTGTTTTTCAGGGAATAGCTAGCCACTTTGACATTATATATGTTTGTAGATACAAAGAAACAGAGTATAGTCACAACGTCAATTGTTTTTACACTGTTATGCAGAGAAGATGGGGCTCTCTTATTTTCTCGAGGCTTAACTTGGTTTCCTTACAAACTGCAGTCCCAGATAGAAGGAAGAAAACAGGGGGAAAAAAAAATGATCCAAACTTTTGTTTCCTCTGTCCCCTTCTCCAGCTTCTTTCCGATAAATACTTGGGTAAATGTGAACATGTGTGGCAGCGCAGCCCCGTGCTGCAGGGAAGAGTTTAGGTCATTGGGGGTGGTATCCTCCAGTGGCTTGTGGCTCTGGGACCGTGTCCTCAGTCCACCCAGCAAGGGCTGGTACTGCTGACATTGTCAGCTGCTGTCTGCAGCCGGCAGAAGTGTCTGGCCATGCTGGCCCTCCTTGCCAACACAGCCTCAGTTCAGCTCTCATGGGTGTTAGAGGGTCCCCCGATTTTGCTCCATCTTCACTGTGGGGAACTCACCACCAGCTCAGAGCTCTCTCCACTTCCCATTACTTCCACTCTGGAGCTGCAAGGCTTCCTGTGTCTCACTTGGCCACACCCAAACCAAGAATGTGTAGTAAAGACAACTGTCAGGGAAGGGAGCATGCCTTTTTCTGTCAAACTACACTGCTGGGAAAGATTGAGGGCAGGAGGAAAAGGGGACGACAGAGGATGAGATGGTTGGATGGCATCACTGACACGATGGACATGGGTTTGGGTGAACTCCGGGAGTTGGTGATGGACAGGGAGGCCTGGCGTGCTGTGATTCATGGGGTCGCAGAGAGTTGGACATGACTGAGCAACTGAACTGAACTGAGCTGAACACTGTTCCACCTGGTTTACTTAGATGTGGTTTGCTTCTGGTTGACAGTGCTAAGTTGGTTCAGTCATGTCTGACTCTTTGCGACCCCATGTTCTGTAGCCCGGCAGTCTCCTCTGTCATGGGATTCCCCAGGCAAGAATACTGGAGTGGATTGCCACGCCATCCTCCAGGGGATCTTCCCAACCCAGGGATCGAAACTTTATCTCTTATGTCTCCTGCATTGGTAGGTGGCTTCTTTACCACTAACTCACTGGGGAAGCCCAGATTCATTCTTAAACCCCATGGGAAAACCCAGGACAAGCGATCTCCTCTGTTCTTATCTTTCTTCACTTCTGAGGACCCTATCAAGTCCTTATCTTGTCTTATTGTATCTTACCTCGCCTCTCCTCACTTCATCTTCTTTTTCTAACTTCCTTCAATCTCCCAGGAATAAAAAAGAGCAGTCTTGTGCGCTCACTACAAGTCCTATCTCCTTTTTATCGTGAGGTTTATGGCCTAGAGGCAAGAGGGATATTTTCTCTACATTCTGGGTTGGACAGATTTTATAAACTGAGTCTTGGACCTTGTTACATTAAAGAAGGGTTTAGAGGAATTTAGCAGACCTATTCTCTATCTCTGTCTCTCCTTACCATTTCTGTTGTCCTGAGGATCTAAAGAGCTATAAATCTGCAAATGGGCATAAATTTCAGGGAGAATGAAAATGAATGGGCTTATTTTCACAAAGCTATTATCCCTACCTATGCATGGGATTGTCCATTTTCCCATGTGTGTATGTTTGGATTCTATGTACTAATGCACAGTTTCATCATATCTGAACCTTACTCCTTGAAACATGTGTCAGAGGTGTGGACAGACACCACCAGTGTTCACCATGAATACATGATGAGCAGGAAGATGTATGAGGATATTTTCCCATTTCTCTAAGGCTGGATCCTCTTCCACAAGTTCATCCAAGCTTCCTTGGCTTTACTTTACATTAGCTTTACTTGCTAGTAAAGCATGCACATAAGGGAGACTCACTCAGCTCTGACACTGTGTGAATGATTGGTTCTTTGCACTTTTGAAAGAATAATTTAACTAGTCCAACTATCCTTCAGTAAGAGCTCTGTTTTGTCTTTCTAGGATGTTGTGTATTTCAATCTTCTGAGTCAGTGAGCATCCTGGTAGCCATCTTTTAAATAAGTCTTCCTGTCATATTGCATTTTGTTTCTTATCTGTATCCTAGAGTGGAGAGCTACTTTTGACAAAGTTCCAGTTGGAGTGCTATAATTGCTACTCAATTACTGCCTTCCCCAGCAAATTCAATTAAAGACCCTAAGAAGATTTCTTAAGGCCACAGCCTTTAACATGCAAAATTAGAGATGTTTAAATAGTCATCATTTTAATGATTTAGAACTTGGAAGAACAAGGAATATTTCTTATCTTATTGCCTTCCAGTAGTTTGTTTAGAATTATTAAAGTCTTTCTAGGCTTTAAATTGAGAAAGTAAGACATAAAACTTATTTTTAAATGCATATCCTTTGATATGTAATTAAAATACTTTTCATTTATTCAGATGTTTGTGGAAAAGTTCTTTTCTCTTGAAGATCAATTTTCCATCAATGATGAAAGTGATGGAAAGTAATGACATATAGATGTGTACTTTTAGACAGTAATTTAGGGTTTCATCATATAGCAATGACAGGAAATCCTATATAAAGACATAAATGGGAAATGATACCTGACAGGTGGATTTGGGGGGTAGGCTGATTGGCACTGTAAGGAAAAGACTATTTTGTTCCTTGATGGAAAATTAGTACAGAAATAGATGTGTGAGTCAAACCTCCACACAATAATGACTTCCTGACAGGTACTCTCTCCAAACCCTAAGTACATTAAATTTAAATCCAAAAAACCACTAAACTTTAAACACTTTTTTATTTTTTTCCTATAAACTGGAAGAAAAAGGAATTTGCACTTTTAATAGGGACCACAGTACTTGGTTGGTATATAGCAAATTGCTCACCGTGGACCAAGACAGATATTAAATAACAAGGATGAGCCAATTGATTGGCTCGCGGTGGAGAGCTGTGCAATGCACTAGGATTGGACATTAGTTTTTGAGTGGTTGAGACTGAACATTACTGCAATTTGGAAGAATTCCCAGCACAAACAGAAAGAGATATGCCTCTGGCCCTTCAGTGGCTTAGGGAAACCAGAACCATCTTTGATATATTACATGTTTCCCCAGCTTTCAATATTTTGTACATTATAAGTCTTGGGGAAAAGATTTTGTTGACTCCAGTAGCTCTCAAGCAGCTGAAGCAGAATACGAGCTGATTTCAAGTGTATAGTTAGTTACAGCTACAAGATCCAGCAGAACAGGTCAACCACAGCTTAAATGTTGTTTAGCTGGCATTCAGCTGTCTGAGCCTCTTTGAAGGAAAAGACAGGAGACATTATTAGTTGAGTATCTATACTTTCAAACAGTGGTGGTGGAGAAGACTCTTGAGAGTCCCTTGGACAATAAGGAGATCAAACCAGTCAATCCTAAAGGAAATCAATAGGAAGAACTGATGCTGAAGCTCCAATACTTTGGCCACCTGATACGAAGAGCCAACTCATTGGAAAAGATCCTGATGCTGGGAAAGATTGAAGGCATGAGGAGAAGGGGGTGACAGAGGATAAGATGTTTGGTGACATCACTGACTCAATAGACATGAGTCTGAACAAACTCCGGGAGGTGGAAGGACAGGGAATCCTACAGTTAATAGAGTCACAAAGAGGCAGACACGACTTAGCAACTGAAAAACAAATAAAAGTAGAACAATGTTCTGGGCACTTTCCTATTTGACTTAACCTTCACAACCTCCTTGGGAAATATGATGCCTATTTAAAGAGGTAGAAGTGAAGTTTATGAAAGTTATATAAACTCTGCTTAGTCCCCCAACTGTAAGTTGGAAGACCTGTTCCTTGAGTTCTGGTCTGCCAATATTTTCCTTAGCTTTTCTGTACCATGCTTCCTTTCTGAATGACTTTTCCAGAAAGTTCTATATATCCACTTCTTACCAATAGGTCTTTTCAGCGTTGATCCAACTCGCTCACTAACCTACTGTATTGATTTGCTAGGGCTGCTATAACAAAGTACCACAGACTGGATGGCTTAAACAACTGAGGTTTATTTTCTCACAATTCTGGAGGCTAGAAGTCCAAAATCGAGGTGTTGGCAGGTGTGAATTCTCCTGAGACCTCCTTCCTTGGCTTGCAGATAGGTTCTTCATTGCTGTGTTCTCCTGTGGTCTTTTCTCTGTGCATGCACACCCCTGCTGTGTCTTTCTGTGTTCAAATCTTCTCATCTTCTAAGGACACCACTCAGATTGGATCAGGGCCCACTTTAATGCCTACTTAATTTAATCACCTCTTCATAGGTTCTGTCTCTAAATACAGGCACATTCTGAGGTGCTAAGAGTTCAGGCTTCAGTATATGAATTGAGAGAAGGGGATGCGATCAGCCCATAACAACCACTTAGATAATAATCAAGGCTTTAAACTATTTCCTCTTCAGCTCTGCTAGGTCTTCCCCAGAGACTCAGAAAAAAGACCCCAAATGCTGTCATGAAGGATAAAGGCAGTGCCTACAGTGTCAGTTCTTATTTGGGGTTGTACGTATATAGCTCAGAAGTATGAATTGAGCAGTCCTTTTCACTGTGGTGGGTTTTGTGCCTACTATATATAAGTTGAATTTATGCAAGTAGATTTAAATTTGTGAAGGCAAAGTATTAAAATGGGAGCTTCTTATTGCTGAGTGAAGATGTACTACCTACTTTTGTGTGGACATAAGCATAGACCATTCAAGTGATGAGAAGAGATCCAGAGCTCTAGTGACAGCAGGACAAAGGTGATTACGGAGGGCCTCGCTGCATCCACGAAAGAAGATAAAATGGCAAACACTTGGCTGGTTATTCTAGAAGCTTCAAGGAGTGAGCACCAGGAGTGTAGTGGGCAAAACAAAGACAGGAAGAGACAGCTGAGAGGACTAGGGGCATGTGGCTGCAGTCTAGAATCACCTATGGAGGGGAAGCTGGACTCCTGGTAGGAAAGGGACTGGTCATAACCAAATAGAAAAATAACTTAAAGGATAGCAATTAGAGTAGCTAATGATTATTGCATTCCTACTGTATGCCTTTCCTACTATGCGCCAGGCATACAGGGCTTTGTGTACATGTTGTTAAGAATTTTACACCGACTTACATATCCTCTATGATCTTTCTTCCATGCTACATGGATCTCATGACCAAAGCTTTTCCTTCCTGCTCCCATTTCAAGGTCCTCTCTACCCTCTCTCATCTGAGTAGCCCTTGAATTTTCTCATTCTCTATCCCCCAAACTCAGATTATCTGGTTTCTTGGAGGAACATCTAAGAATCTTATCTAGCTGGTAGGTCAGGGATTTCTTTCCATCTTGTTTCTACTTTGTCATGGCTGTGTGGAGGAAAATCAGTATTTGTGGCAACATAAGAGAACAGATGGCAGAGGAGGGTAAATGTATGGTATTTTAAGAAGATGGAAACTTTAACGTATAACCCAACACTATATCCTTGATTACTGTCTGTCTTTTCTAACTAGAATGGAAGTTCTATCAGAAGATATATCTCTCCCAGGCTCATAGCATCAGCATAGGGAACCAGTACATACTTATTGGATGAGTAAATGAGGTATATAAAAATTTGAGTGGCTGAAGGAATGAAGAAGAGAATTCTCTCTGGTGCTCATTTCTGCAGCCTTGCTTAACTTCCTAGGCTACTTCAATGTATAATTTTTGCTCAAAATCATGGGTACAGAATCCTATAACTACTCTTTGGTTTGTATAATATTATCCCACAACAGAACCTCCTACACATTTCCAAAGATTTGAAATGATAAAGGTAAGTCCTGTAAAATATCAGGCTTCCTATATTTAAAACTCTATTTCTTCAAGGCATGTCCTCATACGCAGAGATCAAATAATGTCCTTTGTATTGAATTAAGGCAAGTTTTTGGAAAATGAATTCTATAAACTTTCTAGCTTTATTTTTCAAGAATGCATTAAGATCAGCAGCAGATGGTAAGCTCTTTGGACTAGGTCTTGTGCATTTTGCTTGTAAAATGAGAACACAGATTCTGAATCTAGGCAGTTGAGTTGAATTCTAGCTCCCCATTCTTGCTACCTTACAGGTTCTTGGCAAGTTGTTTAACCTTTCTCTCTGGGTTTCATCATCTATAAAACAGGGATCATAATAATGTCTGCCTCATCGTATGCTGTGAGAATTAAATGAACACTTAGAACAGGTTTTCACACACACAAGAGCAGTACAAGTGTGAGTAACTGTTACCGTAACAGGATGTGTAGTCCTTAACATTGAATGATAATTTGCTTCTTAAAGGGCTCCATGAATTAAATAACATCTCAAGGGGTGGCAAAGAACAAGGATCATAATAAAGATTCATCCTGTGTTAGGCTAGGCAGTTTATATACATTATCTCATTTAATCTTTACATCATTCCCATTTACAAAACAAGAGCAAAACCAAACCAAACCAACCAAACAAACAAAAATCTTAGGTTAAAAATGTGTAAGTTCTTATTCCTAATAAATGAAAGGCAGATTTCAGTCTGGCTTTGTCAGATTCTGAAGTCTATTTTGTTTTAATGGTTTAAGTGCAGAACTACTTAGAGAAAGTTGAAGTTTAGAAAACGTTCAACTACAGGCCTCTGTGCTAAAAATATTAAAGTGGCTGTAGAATACCTAATTTGGTTTCCCAAAATAAGCAGATTAACTCTCTGGAGAAAAGAGTAATTTCCTTTGTAGAATATTGCAAAATCTTATCAATTTTTACTGAGGAGAAAGAGGCCTAAAATATAGGTTTAGAAGTACAATTTTAGATTTAAAGAATTTGTTTGTAAATAGAATGAGTACTGGTTTGAGGATCTGGGGTCATAATCAACTGTGATTTAAATTCTTATAGCTATTGTTCTTATTTGTCCATATGGTTTGCTTTTTTGTTTTGTTTTTGAAGAACCTCTAAGTCTTTAGAGGACACATACTAGGAAACAAGATCCCCATCATCCATGAGCTCCTATTTCTATTTCTTTATCTCAATGTGTCCTCCTTCTCATCTCCTTTTACAACTGTCGCAGTCTTGGTTATGTGACATGTTTTAATGTATAGGGTATGTGTGTGTGTGTATTTTCTCCCACCTTATGCTTTAATCTCTATTTAATAATACCACTACCTTTTGCTTTTTTCTTTCTCCTTACTTTCACTTTATTTCTCATTGATTTCTCTTCTCTTCTTCCCCCACAGTATAGACCTGGAGTCTGTTTTATTATATCTGATAAAGTTATGTGTTCTCCATTCCTACTTTAACCTATCAAAAGAATAGTTGATATTTCTTTGTATTTAAAAAGCTGACAACAAGATCCTAAATAACAAGTCCTACCATATAGCACCAAGATCTTGTATATTCAGTATCTTGCAATAAACTATAATGGAAAAAATATAAAAAAAGAATATATATACCCTATAACTGAATCACTTTGCTGTACACTTTGCTGACACTCACACAACATTGTAAATTAACTATACTCCAATTAAAAAAAAAAGCTGACCCATGTGGCCTTAATTATTTTCTTGATAGCGCAAAAGGATTTCCACCTCATTTGAAATAGTTATTGAATAAATTTTTCAAACATTTAAAGTAGCAACATTGAAACAGTGGCTGAAATGACCTATCCTATCTATCTAGTCAAGGCTATGGTTTTTCCTGTGGTCATGTATGGATGTGAGAGTTGGACTGTGAAGAAGGCTGAGCACTGAAGAATTGATGCTTTTGAACTGTGGTGTTGGAGAAGACTCTTGAGAGTCCCTTGGACTACAAGGAGATCCAACCAGTCCATTCTGAAGGAGATCAGCCCTGGGATTTCTTTGGAAGGAATGATGCTGAAGCTGAAACTCCAGTACTTTGGCCACCTCATGCAAAGAGTTGACTCATTGGAAAAGACTCTGATGCTGGGAGGGATTGGGGGCAGGAGGAGAAGGGGACAACAGGGGATGAGATGGCTGGATGGCATCACTGACTCGATGCACGTGAGTCTGAGTGAACTCCAGGAGATGGTGATGGACAGGAAGGCGTGCTGTGATTCATGGGGTTGCAAAGAATCGGACACGACTGAGCGACTGAACTGAACTGAACTGAAACTAAATAAAAAGTATATCTGAAGAGATTTGAAGATGGAAAGCTATTTAAGAGAATATAGGTTATTTTAATATTCTGGAGTAGATACTGGAATTCATTCCTGGAGAGATCCTTCATTGGTAAGCCATTCTAGTTATGCAGACATAAAGAAGTACCTACTCAGTGTTTTGGGGAATTGACTTAAAAGGAGATACTGGGATTCAGAATTGTGTTTATAAATGAAGTTAATAGTAAAAATGAGGCCTCTTAGAATCAAAAATTCCCCAAGTCTGAAATGCATTGTGTCATTGGAAGATGTAAATTATTTCTGTGCAAGTGCTTTCTCCCGGAACTGAGACTGTAACAAGAGAGATAGACAATGCTCCTCTTTGCTTTATGTTGCAGAAAGCACTGGGAAAAGGAATGGGACTGAGCTGATAAAGCACCACCAACCCTGGATTGTTGGTGTCCCTTCTAATTTAAAGTTGAATTGGAAGAAAAGTTATGAGCAACCTAGATAGCATATTCAAAAGCAGAGACATTATTTTGCCGACTAAGGTCCGTCTAGTCAAGGCTATGGTTTTTCCAGTGGTCATGTATGGATGTGAGAGTTGAACTGTGAAGAAGGCTCAGCACCAAAGAATTGATGCTTTTGGACTGTGGTGTTGGAGAAGACTCTTGAGAGTCCCTTGGACTGCAAGGAGATCTATCCAGTCCATTCTGAAGGAGATCAGCCCTGGGATTTCTTTGGAAGGAATGATGCTAAAGCTGAAGCTCCAATACTTTGGCCACCTCATGCAAAGAGTTGACTCATTGGAAAAGACCCTGATGCTGGGAGGGATTGAGGGCAGGAGGAGAAGGGGACGACCGAGGATGAGATGGCTGGATGGCATCACAGACTCGATGGATGTGAGTCTGAGTGAACTCCGGGAGTTGGTGATGGACAGGGAGGCCTGGCGTGCTGCGATTCATGGGGTCGCAAAGAGTTGGACACTACTGAGCAACTGAACTGAAGTTACAACTAGGGAAATATGCTATGGGCCATGACACTTTGTTCCTTATCCATGGGTTTAGAACTTTTTCCTTTGAAGGTAATGGATAGTCCCAGTGTTTATCACCCTATACCAGGAAGGAAGCTGAGCCTTAGGTACAAAAGACTGCCTGCTTTTCTCTGCATCAGAGGCCGTTGGGTCTACTCTGCCATTTGTAGCTATAGAAATGCCTGAAGCCTCCTGCTGATGAGAATGGAGCTGACAGCCCTACCACACAGAGATCTGCTAGAAAACCCAAAGGGAGGCTTATGGCTCTTAGCATAAGACTTCTAGCAGCAGTCTAAGCTATGTTTCTCTGGTTCCTAAGTTTTCAGTAAACTCTTAGTAAAAGTATGGTTTAGTTTCAGTGGGATGCAGGGGAATTGAAATGATCATTGGTAATCAGGAGTAGACAGATGGGCTTAGGAGTGAGTTCATAACATGGAGGCCATCTGCCCCAGAGGAGGTGGCTTGGCAGCAAGAAGACAAGGCAGAGAACAGGAAAAATGAGGGACTGTTAGGGCACTGCTCTGGGAAACTTCTGGAAATTAGTGGTTGAGATGAACACCTAAAGAGACTAATTTCTGCCAGGAAGACAATGAGGTTTCATACCAAAACACTTTGCATACAAAAAGGAAGTCTAAACCTCACTTGGTAGTCATAGGCTAGGAGGCCAGTAAAATATATGATTTATTTGGAAACTTTTTAAAAATGGAGATTTAAAATGCATGTTAAACTAGTCAGCTTGTAGTCATAAGCTGAGATAAACATATTAACAGAAATAGCAAATTTCAGCCCATTCTTTCAATAAAATGAATTGTGTTAATATGTAATTTAATAAGAAGCAAAATTAATACATATTATAATTTAATGAGAAGCAATTTAATTTATTTCTGTTTGAGAGCTGCCACTCTTTTTTGACAAATCATTATTTTAATCTTGTAATCATTTGATGTGATTCATAAGCCAATTAGCAAAGAAAATATTTTCCACATAAATTAAATGTGTTGGCAAAATGATTATTTCTTTTATACTTTCAATATGAGTCTGTTTTATATTTTTTGTGATTAAATTGATGAGAATCATGTTATCATTACTCAGTGCCAGCATTCTGTGCCTGAAAGTCTTATTTTGCACTAAACGTTTAACAAGGTCTTTCTGAAGGTAAGGTAGGAAAAAAACCTAAACCTTAGGTGAAATTCATGTTATTCAGCAAAAATATACTAACAAAGCACTGAAAGAGGACCTTCTTCCCAATTCCTGGCTCTGCCACGAGATGTGGACATTAATCACTAAGCTGATTCCTCTGAGCCTCAACTTCCCCATCTGTGACCCTAGAGGATTGTTTAGAAAGTGCAATAATAAAATGTATGTGGGAAATACTCTAAAGGATTAGAGTGTCTATTACTACTGAAGTGTCTATTACTACTCAGGCCCATTGAGTCGGTGATGCTATCTAACCTCTGCCACCCACTTGTCCTCTTGCCCTCAGTCTTTCCCAGCATCAGGGTCTTTTCCAATGAGTTCGTTCTTCACAGCAGATGACCAAAGTATTAGAGCTTCAGCTTCAGCATAAGTCCTTCCAATGAATATTCAGGGTTGATTTCCTTTAGGATGGACTGGTTTGTTCTCCTTGCTGTCCAAGTGACTCTAAGGAGTCTTCTCCAGCACCAGTTTAAAAGCATCAGTTCTTTGGCACTCAACCTTCTTTATGATCCGGTTCTCACATCTGTATATAACTTTGACCAGATGGACCTTTGTTGGCAAAGAGATATCCCTGCTTTTGAATCTAGGTTTGTCATAGCTTTTCTCCGAAGGAGGAAACATCTTTTAATTTCATGGTTACAGTCACCATCCACAGGGATTTTGGAGCCCAAGAAAATAAAGTCTGTCACTGTTTCCACTCCCCACGCCCCCCCCATCTATTTGCCATAAAGTAATGGGATCAGGTGCCTGTATATCTGTAGTATATGTACTCAGTAAGTAAAAAACCTAAAAATTTATCCTATACTATTAGAAATGGATAGAAATGAGATAATTCTAGCAGGCTAGGTGAATGGGTGGATGGCTTGCTATAGATGCAGATATGATGTAGTTTTTTAACCTTTTGCATAATTTCTCATTCCATTTTACATACCTTGTAGGACAAATCTTATTTTTCCTATTTTTAGGTGAAGTTCAAAGTGAAATAAAATCTTCAAAATAACCCAACTAGTCAGTGACAGAGATGAGATTGAAATCCAGGCCTTCTCTATTTCAGAATCCTTTGTGCTTTCTCCCTTGCCTCACTGCCTTCTCCTTGTCAGTGCTTGGAACCACCTGGCCATACACCTGCTAATGCAAGAGACTTCAGAGATGTGGGTTCGATCCATGGGCCAGGAAGATCCCTTGGAGGAGTGTGTGGCAACCCACTCCAATATTCTTGCCTGGAGAATCCCATGATCAAAGGAACCCGGGGGGCTACAGTCCATTGGTTTGCGAAGAGTCAGATACGACTGACGTGACTTAGCATGCATGCATGATAAGCAAGAATTATTAATGACTTCCAAAACAATGGAGTCAAAGGTTATTGGGAAAAAGGACATTCACAGGATCTCCAATTATTGCCACACAGAATACATATTAATTACAAATCCAAAACATTATTCTGACCTACTTGATTTACCTAATATCATATTGGTTAATGTTTATTTTGCTTCCAATTTTTCTCATTCTAAACACTGCTGTAAAACACTTTGATACACATAGCTTTGTACACAAACTAGTGTTCTAGAGAGGCAGCATGGCCAGTGATTAGAAGCAAGGACTCAGGAACCAGTCATAAACCAAGTCCTGGTTCTTTTTTTTTTTTCAGTTTTATTTATTTATTTACTTTACAATATTGTATTGGTTTTGCCATACATTGACATGAATCTGGCATGGGTGTACATGTGTTCCCCATCCTGAACCCCCCTCCCACCTCCCTCCCCATCCCATCCCTCTGGATCATCCCAGTGCACCAGCCCCGAGCACCCTATACCATGCATCGAACCTGGACTGGCAATCTGTTTCACATGTGATAATTTACATATTTCAGTGCCATTCTCCCATATCATCCCAGCCTCGCCCTCTCCCACAGAGTCCAAAAAACTGGTCTATACATCTGTGTCTCTTTTGCTGTCTAGCATACAGGGTTATCATTAGCATCTTTCTAAATTCCATACATATGANGATTAGAGTGTCTATTACTACTGAAGTGTCTATTACTACTCAGGCCCATTGAGTCGGTGATGCTATCTAACCTCTGCCACCCACTTGTCCTCTTGCCCTCAGTCTTTCCCAGCATCAGGGTCTTTTCCAATGAGTTCGTTCTTCACAGCAGATGACCAAAGTATTAGAGCTTCAGCTTCAGCATAAGTCCTTCCAATGAATATTCAGGGTTGATTTCCTTTAGGATGGACTGGTTTGTTCTCCTTGCTGTCCAAGTGACTCTAAGGAGTCTTCTCCAGCACCAGTTTAAAAGCATCAGTTCTTTGGCACTCAACCTTCTTTATGATCCGGTTCTCACATCTGTATATAACTTTGACCAGATGGACCTTTGTTGGCAAAGAGATATCCCTGCTTTTGAATCTAGGTTTGTCATAGCTTTTCTCCGAAGGAGGAAACATCTTTTAATTTCATGGTTACAGTCACCATCCACAGGGATTTTGGAGCCCAAGAAAATAAAGTCTGTCACTGTTTCCACTCCCCACGCCCCCCCCATCTATTTGCCATAAAGTAATGGGATCAGGTGCCTGTATATCTGTAGTATATGTACTCAGTAAGTAAAAAACCTAAAAATTTATCCTATACTATTAGAAATGGATAGAAATGAGATAATTCTAGCAGGCTAGGTGAATGGGTGGATGGCTTGCTATAGATGCAGATATGATGTAGTTTTTTAACCTTTTGCATAATTTCTCATTCCATTTTACATACCTTGTAGGACAAATCTTATTTTTCCTATTTTTAGGTGAAGTTCAAAGTGAAATAAAATCTTCAAAATAACCCAACTAGTCAGTGACAGAGATGAGATTGAAATCCAGGCCTTCTCTATTTCAGAATCCTTTGTGCTTTCTCCCTTGCCTCACTGCCTTCTCCTTGTCAGTGCTTGGAACCCACCTGGCCATACACCTGCTAATGCAAGAGACTTCAGAGATGTGGGTTCGATCCATGGGCCAGGAAGATCCCTTGGAGGAGTGTGTGGCAACCCACTCCAATATTCTTGCCTGGAGAATCCCATGATCAAAGGAACCCGGGGGGCTACAGTCCATTGGTTTGCGAAGAGTCAGATACGACTGACGTGACTTAGCATGCATGCATGATAAGCAAGAATTATTAATGACTTCCAAAACAATGGAGTCAAAGGTTATTGGGAAAAAGGACATTCACAGGATCTCCAATTATTGCCACACAGAATACATATTAATTACAAATCCAAAACATTATTCTGACCTACTTGATTTACCTAATATCATATTGGTTAATGTTTATTTTGCTTCCAATTTTTCTCATTCTAAACACTGCTGTAAAACACTTTGATACACATAGCTTTGTACACAAACTAGTGTTCTAGAGAGGCAGCATGGCCAGTGATTAGAAGCAAGGACTCAGGAACCAGTCATAAACCAAGTCCTGGTTCTTTTTTTTTTTTCAGTTTTATTTATTTATTTACTTTACAATATTGTATTGGTTTTGCCATACATTGACATGAATCTGGCATGGGTGTACATGTGTTCCCCATCCTGAACCCCCCTCCCACCTCCCTCCCCATCCCATCCCTCTGGATCATCCCAGTGCACCAGCCCCGAGCACCCTATACCATGCATCGAACCTGGACTGGCAATCTGTTTCACATGTGATAATTTACATATTTCAGTGCCATTCTCCCATATCATCCCAGCCTCGCCCTCTCCCACAGAGTCCAAAAAACTGGTCTATACATCTGTGTCTCTTTTGCTGTCTAGCATACAGGGTTATCATTACCATCTTTCTAAATTCCATACATATGAGTTAGTATACTGTATTGGTGTTTTTCTTTCTGATTTATTTCACTCTGTATAATCAGCTCCAGTTTCATCCACCTCATTCAGCTGTGTGATGTTGGCTGAGGTTTTCATCCCTCTGCACTTCAACTTCACCATTCAGAAATGAAAATAACAATAGTGCCTACATCATAAAGTTGTTGTTGGAATCAGATGAAGTTATATATGAAAAGGACTTGGAATAGTATCCTCAAGTCAGCACTCTAGGCTGTGTTCTATCTCAACTACTGTCGTTGCTGTTGTTATGGTATGGCTGTGTTAAGGAAAATACATATTCAGGTTTAATTGATCTTAAGGAGTTTCTCATGGGTTGCAACAATATGTTTTCACTTTATCACAACCTCTCTAATTATTTGATATTATCAGATTTTTGTCATCATTGTTTAAAAAGATTTTTAAAAAAATCTTTGTTTTAATTTGAAATTTTCTGAGTACTAGTAAATTTGGTTTTCTTTTAGTTTTTTTGGTCATTGCTTTTTATATTCTCTGATTCATCTGTTCATATGTTCTGCTTATTTTTTAATTGGACTGTCTTTGTTGTTAATAGGAACTCTTTGTATACTCTGGACTCTAAACTCTAGCCACTTGTACAAATTTCAGAGGCGAAGAGAATCAACATCTATACAATACCAAGTGTCCCTCCTGAACACCGTACCTGTCCTGTTACCAAGGTAGGTCTCTCATTTTATTCAGTGAAGCTGTATCAAATTTCTCCATAAAGAGCTTCCTTCTCTTCTCTTTTTTCTTTTCTTTTTTTTTGTTTGATTTTTTTTAATTAATTTTTATTTTTTTAGTTTGTTTTGCTTTACAATACTGTATTCGTTTTGCTACACATCGACATGAATCAGCCACGAGTGTATATGAACTCCCAATCCCGACCCCCACCTCCCCCCTCCCGCCCCACACCATCTCTCTGGATTATCTCCGTGC
>SJXQ01007509.1:93097-109635 GCA_006408695.1 Aepyceros melampus
ATAAAACTCTTAGAGGAGAACATAGGCAAAACACTCTCTGACATAAATCACAGCAGGATCCTCTATGATCCACCTCCCAGAATACTGGAAATAAAAGCAAAAATAAACAAATGGGATCTAATTAAAATTAAAAGCTTCTGCACAACAAAGGAAACTATAAGCAAGGTGAAAAGACAGCCTTCTGAATGGGAGAAAATAATAGCAAATGAAGCAACTGACAAACAACTAATCTCAAAAATATACAAGCAGCTTATGCAGCTCAACTCCAGAAAAATAAATGACCCAATCAAAAAAATGGGCCAAAGAACTAAATGTTTGATTGTTTTAAATTTTTTGGTCTTAATAAGGGTAATTATATTTTAAAGATTTTTGGTTTCTAATTTTGCTGCATTAAAGCCACAGAAAATATTCTGTATATATTTAGTTTCTGAAATGTGCGACATCAATTTTTGTGAATATTCCATGTGCTTGAAAGTTATGTGTTTTCACTGTCATTTAGTAGCAGAGTTCAATATGCATATTATAGCATGAAGTTTATGCTATTCAGTGCTTCCATATGCTTAATGACTTTTCTCTACCTGATTTGAGTGTCTGAGATGTGTTAAAGTCTCCCATTATGTGCATTATGCAATTTTTTTCTGATGTACTCCTTTGCTATCTTATTGATGTTTTCTACTATTGTGTAGTTAAAACTTTATTTCTTAAAAATTCTTTATTTTCTTGAATGTTTTGAAATCTGCCATTCTAAAGTTTGAATCTGCCTCATATTCTCCTCCTTCATTATTACAAACTTCAAGATAGCCTTGCCATCCTCTTTCCCCCAAAATTCCATTAATTGAACTTAATCAGATAGGTTTAGCTCTTCAGCACTCCATCCATATCAATAGTTACTCATATTGTTTGCCTTCTGAGATGTGAATTTATGAACAGCTCAAGTAGAAATGTAATAAAATGCTCTGCTTTTTCAGACTCATACTTTCATTTGAAAATCCATAAACTGGATGGAGGAAAGCATGGTATTTGATATATGAATGGTAGGAAAGGGAAAGAGATACAATACATAAATATGAATAGAGGCACTCCTCAACTTAAGTATAAGCTACATTCCAAGATTTCAAGTGATGAATTGATCATGTGGAAGTTAGAGGATACTTGGTCTCCCAGGCAGTAAGTTATGTCCTCAACTGTTCTCAACTGCTAATAGGAAGCCCCATGTCCTCTGTGTCCTTTTCTTTGGCACATATTTTCCTGGATATCATGACTTCATTTCTCATAAACATTTTAGAGCTTGTTAATGATGGATTCATTTTAAAGCTCTATTAGGTTTGAGAGTTCTTAGCCAAGCATACTTTTTCCCATTCAATTCCCTCTATCCTTCACTGGAACTCTCTTGTTTTTATATGACCAAAGTCTAGGACATTACATCTGCCTCTTCAGTATTAACAAAGAAGATAATTATTTATTTCTAATTCTTCTATTTCTTTCAAGGGGGAGTCAAAGACTGAGAACGTAGAGAATGTGATGCAGGATAATTATACTCAATTGGAATCTTTAAAGAAAACATTGCCCATGCTACCTTGTCTTTCGACTTTTTACAGATAAAGCCAAAGATGTTAGAGGTATATTTAAAGATCTTCTGACTTTGTTGATTTATTCCACATGAATTTGTCATAGTGATTAGTCGTTGTTGACTTAGTGAATCTGGACATTGTTTCTATCCACACATGAGGCAAGCTTTGCAGGCACACCCTACATATTAGGAAAGATCTGCACACAGCGTTCAGGGGCATCCTTAGGCAGCCTGACTTGACTTCTTCTTACAGAAGCTAAGGGGACAATCTAAATCTAAGGCTTCTTTCCATGAACTGGTTTCTATGAATCTCTTCTGATTATTTGTACATAGGAATCCACGTGAGGACTATATTAGTTTGCTAGGTCTGTCATAACACAGACCTTAGAGATTTGTCTTCTCACAGCTCCGGAGGCTAGGAGTCCAAGTCAACGTGTTGTCAGGTTCAGCTTCTTCTGAGGCCTCTCTTCTTGACTTAAAAATGGTCGTATTTTCATTGTGTGGCCTTTCTTCTATGTGTGTGTGCATGCCTAGTATGTCCTTGTGTGTCCAGATTTCCTCTTCAATGAAGGACACCAGTCAGATTGGATTAGAACCCTAGTGAGGTTTATTAGAATGCCCTAGTGGCTCAGTTTTAACTTAACACCCCTTTAAGGCCATATCTCCCAGTGTGGGCAGTGCTTGACATAGGCAGATACTTGTACTTTGGTCTGGTGACAGAGAGGGCAGTAGAAGAAGCAATGCAGAAAGAATAGCATCTAAATGATTTTGGGATCAAAGATGATTTGAAAACTAGCCATTTTAATTAATTAGTCAGAAACACTGACCAAAATACATTATGGTGTTTTTCCAGTCTGCTTAACAGTGCCTGCTTAATGAAAAACAAACTAACCAACAAATATGTTTCTTATTTGACAAAGTCATTATCAGTGTGCAGACTACTCAGATTATTGCTGAGGAAACCGACAGCCTCCTGTAGAACGTGATTATTTTCAAGTCTTGCTTAAAATCCGCATTATCTTCCAAAACCCAGCAAAGAAAGTAGTTCAGGATTTCCTTCAGGAAAGTGGGGAGGGAGGCTTATCACTTTGGTCCCTTTAAGTTGGACTGAATAGCGTGGATGAGGCATCATCTTGGCAAGACGGGGGTGGACCAACTGAACAGGTCTCTTCCACTTTGAATTTCTATGATTAATGTGCTCTTGCTCTGATTTTCTGCATTTTCTAACAGTTTTGAAAATCTCTGCTAATGGAAAAACATTTTATGAAGAGATTGAAAGTAATTATAGTGTCTTTCCACTTTTTTACCTAGAATATATAATCAATTTCATTTATTTCCCTAGTAAAACATTCACTGCAGGTTTAATCTTTGAAAGACAACTTGATTATCTGTTCTACAGAGCAAGTCAGGAGATATCATTCAATCATAACTTCCTATTATGAAATGTTTATGCCCAAATCATTTTCATATTGAACAAGGGTCTGATTAACACATAACATTTAAGGTGTGTGTGTGTTTCACAAAACAAGCTGAATAGGTAGCATGTAACATTATTGAAAGTAAATTGATATATTTAGTACCTTTGCTTTAAAAAAATCTATTTTTTTTTCTCTTCTAGAGCTACATAATGTCCTGAATGTTTTAAATACAGGGTACTGTTCTGCACTTCAAAACCGGTAATAAAAGCTCTTTGAAAGCAGATTAAATAACTTCCCACATACAGTTAATGTCATGGTACTCAAATAAAAAAGGGGGAAGGAATGAACGATGGGAAATATAAATACACATTCTTATCTGGAAAGTCACCTTAGATTACACTTTTTAAAAAGCTAAGTTCTGTACATATTAAAGTTATTTTGTAAAAGTATAAATGAAAAATTCAACCTAAATTAATATCTAATATATGTGACCTACATTTCCCCAAGCATCCTCAGTCAAGGATTACCCTAGAGTAACAGTGTGTATGCTTAGTTGCTCAGTTATGTCTGACTCTATGCAACCCTTTGGACTGTAGCCTTCCAGGCTCCTCTATCCATAGGCATTTCCAGGCAAGAATACTGGCGTGGGTTGCCTTTCCTTCTCCAGGGGATCTTCCTGACCCAGGGATCGAACCTGTGTCTCTGGGTCTCCTGCATTGCAGGCAGATTCTTTACCCAGTGAGCCATCAGGGAGTAACAGTAACAGGTATCAAACCCCAAGTTTCTGGTTTAGGGTTTGCTCTCTCCCCATCAGCAAAACTGCCAGAACACCAGCCCTTGAATCCTGCACTGATTGAAAGGTGGTAATGAAAGATCACAACATTGCCAGTGTCTCTGTCCCATTTTGTGGGATATGATCTCTGTGCAAATTAATAAAAATGTTCTTTCTCCAAGCAGATGAAGAGAGGAACTGGATTTCAAGCAAGTTCTGATTCCCTTGGCTGCATGTCCTTGAGCATGGATGACCAACATGTGTGTGGCAGCCCTGCCCACTCACCTCTTCTTTTGACCTGCAGCGTTGGTACACTATCTCTTTTCAGCCTACATGACCCTTAATGCTGTGTGACCTTTGGTGGTGACAATCTCTGTGAAACCTGTTTCGGCTGTTTTCTACCATGGTGGTCGCAGCTGTTCTTATTCAATGTCAATAATTTCCACGCTAAAACTATGGAAGAAAGAGTCCCCCACAACTCATGCTGCATCCTTTTTCAAGAACCACAATCAGAGCAAATCTGCTTGCTATATTTAAGGAATATAGCTTTTTGGAGATCAGTGTATTTGTTTTGCAAGAAGTCACCAAACCTTCTTCCTAAGTGTCTATATTAATTTTCATTCCCACCAGCAATGAATGAAAGTTCCTGTTGCTCCACATCCTCACCAGCATTTGGTTGTCAGTGTTCTGCATTTTGGCCATTCTAATAGGTGTGTAGTGGCATTTCACTGTTATTTTAATTTGCAATTCCCTTATGACATATGTTGGGCTTCCCAGGTGCCATAGTGGTGTAGAAAAAAATAAAAATAAAAAATCCACTTGCAGTGCAGGAGATTCCAGAGACATAGGTTCAATCCCTGGGTCGAAAAGATCTCCTAGCATAGAAAGTGGCAACTCACTCCAGTATTCTTGCCTGGAGAATTCCCTGGACAGAGGAGCCTGACGGGCTACAGCCCACGGGGTCACAAAGAGTCAGACCTGAGTGCATGCGCGCACTCCGCACCGCATAACCTATGTGTGGACCGTCTTTTCTTATGCTTTTTTGCCATCTGTGTATCTCATTAATGAGATGTCTGTTAAAGCCTTAGACTCATTTTTTAATTGGGTTGTTTGTTTTCTTATTGTTGGGTTTTAGGAGTTCTTTATTTACTTTGGATGGCAGTCCTTTAACAGTATGTCTTTTGCAAATATTTTTATCCAGTCTGTGACTTATCATCTCATTCTCTTGATCAGTGCATTTGTTATAGCTCTGTCTCCTGAAGAAAATGACACATATTCCTTAGGGCCAAATAAAGAGAAAATCTGAGTGAATGTAGCTGTTTAACTCTACTGTGTTCCCTTCCATAGTCTACTTGGGAAGCTAATGGCTTATCTCACCCATCCCTTACCCCAGAGTCATTGAGAATATGGGTCCAAGAGGTCAGGAATCTCAACTTATCTAGTCATTGTCTCTCCCAGAAAGTGTATGAGGTCCTCAGGCAAACAAAATCCTTTCCTTACTTTTACACCAGCTCTGAGAACCTTCTCAAAATATGGAAACTGACAGGAATTGGTAGTTTAGCCTTCTGCTCTAAGAGCCTCCCTATATACTTTTATATGACTTTAGAGGCTAAATAAATAAAGAAACTGTACAAGAATATACTTTTCCCAATGATGAAGTGAGGTCACCCTGGATCTGAAGAACAAGATAAAATCTGTCCTTGTGTGACTTGAATTAATCCAATGATCTTACCCAATATTTTGTTAATGTGGATTATGTTCTTGCAGCCTCTGCCTTCCAGCCTTTCACCTTGCTGTGTTCTATGTGCTGTATGTTTTGCTCAGCATCAACCTAGACAAGAAAATCAGCATTTTCACTGGTCTCCAGGCCAAAAAGAATACCACTAATATAAAAGTCTTCATTTTTGCTATTCCATTTTTTAATGTCCAAGGTCCTTTTTTTTCTCTCTGACTTTTCCTTGTTCTCTCGGCATTTTTAATCACTTTCTTGTTATAAAACTTTTATCACTCAGAGATTATCAGTGAAAGTGTTTTCTGTTTAGTTTTATGGCCTTGACTCTACTCATTTTCAAGTATTAACACTTAGAAGTTAATTGAAGGCTGTGCAGTTATTTTCCATGTGTCTTTCCAGAAATACTCTCCATCTTTCAAGGCCCTGGAGGCTGACTGCTATAGATCATGTCATCTGGGATCCCCAGCTCCCTACTGGCTTCCTATCAGATTCAACCAACGGAGGCTCTGGCAAGTGGTAAGAAAGGAGAGGGAGAAGGAGAGTGGTCGTCCACTCGCACTTACTCTCTGCCCAGCCATTGTCCTTTCAGTGCCTGTGTTCTCCATCGCAGGGTTTCTTAACCTTGGCACTGTTGACATTTGGAGATAAATATTTCTTTGTTGTAGGGTCTGTCCTGTGCATCATAGGATGTTTGGTAGCATCCCTGACCTGTTCTTTCTAGATGCCAATAACAATTCAATCTCCTCGATGTCTCAATCTCAACCAAAAAATGTTTCCAGACGTTGCTAACATCCATGGGAGAAATTGCCCCTGGTCAAGACTGTCCTATTGCTGTGGCTGGAACAGCCCTCTTCCACAGTTCCAGCTCAGACTGGACTCTAGTAATAGCACTCTCTCCTCTTGCCTTCTTAGGCCTGCTCACTTGTACTCCACTCTAGGCTGCTCACTGTTCTTTTTGAATCTTTCCACCCATCTACAAGAAATCCCTTCATTATGGCCTCATTTACATGAGTCCTGTTAGTATGTGCCACCTGTTTTTGACTGAGACCTCATTGTTCCAAGGTGTGTCATGCTAATGAGTATCTTGTGTTGAGCATGATTTTCACTGGAGGGCCATCTCAGATATCTGTTTTTATGTCTATGAATTGCTGTCAATGAAGTGATCAGGAGAGATGTGACAATTCGTGTCAGAAATACATTGGACCAGAAATTTGGAAGCTAGGTCTTAGTCAGCCTAAGCCTACATTTCAGCTGACTTTTCTAGATGAAAAGTCAATTCATGCAACTGACTTAGGAAAGATGACCTTGGTGAATTTCACATAAGGCACCACTACCATTTCTTGTGGAGATTTTGTCTACCCCCAGCTTAGGGACCAAGGCCACGTGTCACCTTCCAGACTGTGGACTTCTTAAAGTCATTATCCAAACTAACCTTTTTTCAAATGATAGATTTCATCTTTTACTTTCTAACATTGGAAATCCTATGCTTACAACACATTTAAACACAACCACGATTATCATCTTCCCCACTGACCCTGTGCAGGGCGAGCTCATCCATGTTGCAGACAGGACCCAGGCTGCTCTTGCTTTTAGCCAGAAGCCACTCTTGCTGGAAACAATGGTGGCTCAGCCTCTTTGATGACATTTCCATCACTGTATCTGTGAACCAAGATAAACTATCTTGTGTGCAAAGTACAACCATCTCAACCATGTTGGAAGGATTTCTGGGACAGGTGGTCCATTCATCAGCTACTCCTCTTTCTGCTCTCACGGCCCCACTGCTGCCACCATCACACAGTCTGCATCATGTCTTCTGTGTGGTTTCCTCTCATTGCCCTGCCTCATGTCTCATCCGAGTCACTTGTGTTCCTGATGCTGACACCAAGCTGTTAGCATCTACTTGTGGCCTCTTGAGAGAAGCCACAGCATCACAGGCATTTGGGTTTGCTGCTTGCCTGATTGTCGCCAGCCACCATAACGCTGTTTCCACATTGACCACCCCCTCTGTTCTGCCTCGTCCACATAGAGCAGGCTGACCGCACCTGAGCCCCACAGACTACTCTGTGGAAAAACCCTCTTTAGGGACATTCATCTCTATGAAGCTTTTGACATGAATTTAAAATGAAAAGAATTAAAAGATGTAACTATCTTTCACCAGAGGCTCTCTAAAAACTACAGAAAAAAATAAAGGAAGAAAATGAAAAAAATTATTTTAGCTAAAACTGACCAAATCCATAACAAGCAAATAAGTCCTATTTCAGCCTTTTTGCCTCTCAAATAACTCCAGGCCAGGATGGCAAAGCAATCTCTCCAAAGTCAGAAAACTTGCTCAGAGATTTGGCCTTAATTTCTTTACAAAAGACTGGATTTCACCATCCTGAATAGCACAGAAAGAAAACCTGAAATTCTTAGGGTACAAACCAGGTACAGAGCTCATTCACAGATGATCTCTTCCAAACTCCCTACTTTGAATGCAAACCTTTACAAACTAGATTAAAAGCTGAAGTTCAGCATTCTCAGGATTTGCTAAAAGTAAGTACTTGAATGGGCTAAATAGCACTTTGCTATTCAGTTGCTTAGTGATGTCCACCTCTTTGTGATCCCATGGACTGCAGCACACCAGGCTTCCCTGTCCTTCACCATCTCCCAGAGTTTACTCACTCATATCCATTGAGTCAGTGATGCCATTCAACCATTTCATCCTCTGTCATCTCCTTTTCCTCCTGTCTTCAATCTTTCCCAGCATCAGTCTTTTCCAATTAGTTGTCTCTTCACATCAGGTATCCAAACTATTGGAATTCAGCATCAGTCCTTCCAATGAGTATTCAGGGGTGATTTCCTTTCAGATTGACTGGTTTGATCTCTTGCAGTCCAAGGGACTCTCAAGAGTCTTCTTCAGCACCACAGTTCAAAGGCATCAGTTCTGTGCTCAGCATTTTTTATTGTCTGGCTCTCACATCCATACATGACTGCTGAGAAAACCATAGCTTTGAGTATATGGACATTTGTAGGCAAAGTAATGGCTCTGCTTTTCAATATACAGTATAAGTTTGTCATAACTTTTCTTCCAAGGAGCAAGCATCTTTTAATTTCATGGCTGCAATCACTGTCCACAGTGATTTTGGAGCTCAAGAAAATAAAGTCTCTCTTACTGTTTCCATTGTTTCACCCTCTATTGCCATGAAGTGATGGGACCAGATGCCATGATCTTCGTTTTTGGAATGTTAAGTTTTAAGCCAGCTTTTTCACTCTTGTCTTTCACTTTCATTAAGAGGCTCTTTAATTCCTCTTCACTTTCTGCCATAATGTGGTGTCATCTGCATATGTGAGGTTATTGATATTTCTCCCAGCAATCTTGATTCCAGCTTGTGTTTCATCCAGCCCTGCATTTCACATGATGTACTCTGCATATAAGTTAAATAAGCAAGGCAACAATATACAGCTAACTTCATCTAATCCCCAGGGTTTACTTCACACCAAGAACATGTAAGCATCACTCTTTAGCATGGCCCTGCTTCATAGACTTAGCTTTAAAAGGCAGGTTAAATCACCAAGGAGAATACAAGGAGTGTATCCCCAGGAGAAGCAGGCAATTTATTTTTAGGCTTTCATCAGTAAAAAGAGCAACATCTCAAATGTGAAACTCTTTGCAACTCAGGAATAAATATAAAAATAGACCCTATTTTTAAAAGGTAATCCGGTTTGTTAATTACACTGTTAACTCTCTTGTTCTGCAGTGTTCTTATGTCAAATGCCACCCCCATACCCGAGCGAAGGTAACTGCTAGTGGCAGCTCATGAGATCACAGAGAATCCCTTTCAAGCTGCTAGCAGAGGCACTGGATCCCAATGAGCAAGATAAGCCATCTTCAGAGCAATCTTCAAGTATTCTGAGCACAGAATTTTCCTGGAGCATAGTGCTGGGAAAACGTGCTTGATTGAGCTCTCACTTGCTCATGTAATCACAGAAGGACAGGTGTGGTTGTCATGTCTAATATCCTGTAAGAGGAAAGCCCTATGGCAAGAGTCACAGTGGGAAAAGGTATAATATTAACCCTCATGGAAATTAGATAGTCCTAAAGGAAAGCCAGCACTTGAACTTAATAACAAGGCAGATGTTTCTTATTTTTCATTCTCTTTTGGTTGTATTTTCCTGGAATTCTTTGCTCAAGAGTCAGGAATCTAGGCACACTGGGCCAATGTTATCTTAGCGCAGCTGGTATTAATATCACCTGTGTGTGTGTGTGTGTGTGTGTGTGTGCGCGCGCGTGCACATACGCACATATGTGTGTATGTTAGTCATTCAGTCTTGTCAGACTCTTTGTGACCCCATGGACTGTAGCCTGCCAGGCTCCTCTGTCCATGGGACTCTCCAGGCAAGAATACTGGAGTGGATCTTCCTGACCCAGGGATCAAACTAGGGTCTCCTGCGTTGCAGGCAGATTCTTTACTGACTGAGTTACCAAGGAAGCCCCAACATCACTAGTGCCCAAAACTGCTGGAAAATTGTTCACAAGAAAAGGATTCATATCCACTTTGTTAGAACTCCCAGTTTACCTTTCCTTTTCTAGAAACCTTACAAGCATCAAGAATTTCCCAAGAATTTTCACTGCTGGAATGCTGCTGTGACTGTGTGTTTGCAACAGAATACAAGCAACAGTGGTGAGCCA
This sequence comes from Aepyceros melampus, assembly GCA_006408695.1. NCBI lineage: Eukaryota > Metazoa > Chordata > Mammalia > Artiodactyla > Bovidae > Aepyceros > Aepyceros melampus. The sequence goes on from SJXQ01007509.1 coordinate 103,259, forward strand.
AGGCATTGCTGGCTGGGAGGGCAGGTGCAGGAGCCCACCTCTCTGGAGTTACTCTCACTCTGCTGCTGCCTATGAGACTCTGAACAAGCTCTTTCATCTATAATGTGGAGGAAATAATAGCACCCATCTCACTGGGCTGTTGTACAATTAAATTTTTCCTCCCAAGATCCCCAACTCCCACACTTTCTTCCATCTTAGCAAATGTCCCGCCATCCATAAAACTGTTCAAGCTAGAAGTCGAAGGTCCTCCTAAATCATCTTGTCATTCACACTCCCTAGCCAGTTTGAGATTACATCTGTCAATTCCACCTCCATGGCAAATCCAGCGTCTCCCCACAGCTCTGGCATCTTGGCCAGTGGTGCACACATTTTCTCCCCCTAGCTCTTCCCAAGCTTCTGTACCACTGGCTGCCCTTATCCAGGGTATTCCTCTGGCCTGGTTGACACAGGAGCCACCTTCATATGTCTCCCTGCTTCTACTCTTTACAGGGCTTAGTTACTATTAAGTAGACCTTAAATCAGAGAAGGCGATGGCACCCCACTCCAGTACTCTTGCCTGGAAAATCCCATGGACGGAGGAGCGTGGTGGGCTGCAGTCCATGGGGTCGCTAAGTCGGCCATGACTGAGCAACTTCACTTTCACTTTTCACTTTCATGCATTGGAGAAGGAAATGGCAACCCACTCCACTGTTCTTGCCTGGAGAATCCCAGGGACGGGGGAGCCTGGTGGGCTGCCGTCTATGGGGTCGCACAGAGTCGGACACGACTGAAGTGACTTAGCAGCAGCAGCAGCAGCAGACCTTAAGTACTATTAAGTAGTACTATTAAGTACTATTAAGTAGACTGATAATCTGGAAAAGGAAATCCTGTTATTGCCTTGCTTAGAAGCCTCCAGTTTCTCCTACTACACTGAAAATCCATGCCAAGCTCTTCGTCATCACTCTTGCCTCTCGTGCCTTTTCTCACTCACATCCGCTTTCCCTCCTTCCTGGAGCACATTCCCTTCTGGAGCACAGTGCCTTCACACCAGTGTTCTCCTCTGCCTTGAACTTCGGTCCCTGTCTTATCCCATTCAGGCTGCTACAACAAAAATACCACAGACTGGATGGCTAATAGCAACAGTGATTCATTCCTCACTGTTTGGGAGAGATTTCTCACAGATTTCAGCTTTTGATGAAATTCAGATTCAGAGTTTGATGAAACTTCACTTCCACGTTCATAAGTTCCATCTCCTCCATGTGCCCTCACATGACGGAGGCTCTCATGGGCTCTCTTTTATGAGGGCATTCATTAATCCCTTCCATGGAGGAGCTAATCATTTATGACGTCATCCCCTCCCAAAGGCCCCACCTTCGAATACTATCACGTGGAACAGACAGAGCAGCCCTCAGACCTGATGTGACACTGCGCGGTTCAGATCTCTGCTCAGCACAGCCTGCTACCAGAAGCCTTCCCCGACCGTGCAGTCTAAAGTAGACCATCGTGATTTCATTCGCTACCTTTGCCTCATTATTTATCAGAATCTAAATCTGTCTTGTCTATTTATCCATTATCCACTCCCCCAGTAGGAAACAGAGCCTGAGAGAACAGCAGTCCAATCAAGTGTTACTCAGTAGCCCTCCTCCCAGAGCCCCTAAATAGTGCTTCGAGGCACAAGATTTGTTGAAGGAGCACATAGAAAATGGTTTGTATGCAAGTACTTAACAAATGTGGAGGAGTTTATGTTGATTAAGAATACTTTTTTTTTCTTTTATCCAAGTCAGTTTTGTTAGCAAAGTTTAAATTTAAAATCAATTTTTGTATTTTTTCTAATAGTAATATCAATGGTTTGGGGGCGGGGGAGGCAAGAAACGGCCCCCTGAAAGAGGTGGAACCTTTGCAGCAGGTCCCAAAGGCTCCAGAGTCATTATTTTGCAAAGGGAATTTATAACAGGACCTGTCACTGGAGAAACAGTGAAACTTAGATTTATATCTTCCATTTAATTCCTTTTCTGGATATTCAGCATGGTTCGACCATTGAATACTTAATTCTAAATTCCAGATATGTTCAGGTTAAATCACTTAGATATAAAGAAAATCAGCACCAACTGCTCCACTTTCTCCAGTGTATAATTCACCCTTTTCATAGAAAAATTAGCCATGAACAGAAGACCGTAATAGACATTTCTCCAAACAGAAGGCTAGTAGGCACATGAAAAGATGCTCAATATCGCCCCTTATTAGAGAAATGCAAATCAAAACAACAATGAGGTACCACCTCATACCAGTCACAATGGTCTTCATAAAATGTCTGCAAATAACAAATGCTGGAGAGGGTGTGGAGACAAGGGAACCCTCCTGTGCTCTTGGTAAGTTGGTACAGCTACTGTGGAGAACATTATGGAGGTTCCTCAGAAAACTGAAAATAGAATTACCACATAATCCAGCAATCCTACCCTAGAAATAAACCTGGACAAAACTATAATTCAAAAAGATATATGCACCCCTATGTTCATAGCAGCACTGTTCACAATAGACCAAACATGGACACAACCTAAATATCCTTTGATAGATGAATGGATAAAGAAGATGTGGTCCATATATACAATGAAATACTACACAGGCATAAGATAGAAGAAAATAATGCCATTTACAGCATTACGGATGCATTTACGGATGCAACTAGAGACTATCATACGAAGTGAAGTAAGTGAGGAAGAGAAAGGCAAATACCTTATGATATCACTTACATATGGAATCTAAAACATTATACTTATGAACCTATCTACAAAACAGAAACCGACTCATAGACATAGTGAGCAGACTTGTGTTTGCCAAGGGTGGTGGTAGGGGAGAGGGATGGTCTGGGAGTTTGAGATTGGTGAATGCAAACTATAACAATTAAAATGGATAAACAAGATCGTAATGTATAACTTGTTGTTTAGTTGATAAGGTGTGTCTGATTCTTTTGTGACCCCATGGACTATGGCCCGCCAGGCTCTTTCTGTTCATGGGATTTCCTAGGCAAGAATACAGGAGTGGGTTGCCATTTCTTTCTCCAGGGGATCTTTCCAACCCAGTGACTGAACCTGCACCTCCTACACTGGTAGATAGATTCTTTACCACTGAGCCACCAGAGAAGCACAGGGAACTGTATTCAATATCCTGTGATAAATCATGTGGAAAAGAATATTAAAAAAGAATACTTTATATATGCATATAATTGAGTCACTTTGTTGTACAGCAAAGATTGGCACAACATTGTAAATCAACTATATTACAATCAAAATTGATCAATCAGTCAAATCCTGCCATTATGAACATGAAACAACAACAACAAAAAGAAAATATCATTCCTTGGAGGCTAGGGATTTTATCAAGATTTCTTGGTGAGCAAAACTGATATTTGCACTGATAAGTTAAACTCAGTGTTTCTCTATAAATAGGGAAGCAATTTGGTTGAATAAAGTAGATTGGCGCATTGAACCCTTTTAATTGTTTTACGTGGAAAAATTTCCTGACAGGTTCTTTAGCATGACTGGTACGTAAAGTTGTATCTGTGGTACAGAGCTTGTCTCTCAATAATAATCATAATATAATTGGAAACTAGTGATTCAGCCAGTGACTCTCTGTCAATATAACCTTTTTGAAAAGAATTATGATTTATAATATATATATGTCTACCCTTTCTTCAGAATCTAAGTTTATGTTGTATAAGTGACTGGGCAGCCTTTTGGAAGGGTTGTTCTTGTTCAGTCTCAAAGTTGTGTCTAACTCTTTGCAACCCCATCAACTGCAGCACGCCAGGCTTCCGGGTCCTTGACTATCTCCCAGAGCCAGTTCAAACTTGTGTCCATTGAGTCAGTGATGCCATCCAACCATCTCATCCTCTGTCATCCCCTTCTCCTTTTGTCCTCAATCTTTCCCAGCATCAGGGTCTTTTCCAATGAGTCAGCTCTTCGCTCAGGTGGTCAAAGTATTGGTGCTTCAGCTTCAGCACCAGTCCTTCCAATGAATATTCAGAGTTGCTCCCTTCCAGTTCCATAGATAGAGCAAGTCCATTTTAAAAGAATTCTAAATAAGGAGATTTAGAGTAATATTTGACTATGTAATTGTATGTACACAGATAAGACATATTCCTGTCATCAAGAAGCTCACAAGTTACTGAGAGATAAATGTTCAAACAAACAGAGTAGAAATATTATTTAAGGCCAATTAGCATAATTCCATGGCACCCCACTCCGGTACTCTTGCCTGGAAAATCCCATGGATGGAGGAGCCTGGTAAGCTGCAGTCCATGGGGTTGCTAAGAGTCGGACACGACTGAGTGACTTCACTTTCAGTTTTCCTTTCATGCATTGGAGAAGGAAATGGCAACCCACTCCATTGTTCTTGCCTGGAGAATCCCAGGGATGGGGGAGCCTGGTGGGCTGCCGTCTATGGGGTCGCACAGAGTCAGACACGACTGAAGCGACTTAGCAGCAACAGCAGCAGCAGCATAATTCCTAGTGAGAGATGAGCAGACATAAAAGTCAGACTCAGCAAAGGCTTCCTGGGGAATGAAAGGTGAGCTGAGACTTGAATGCTAAGTGGCAGGACAGGAGCAGAGAAAGAGGGTGGTTTCCAGCAGAAAGGGAACAATGTATTTAAGGGAGGATGACACTAAATAAAGAGTTAAGGGCCAGCACAAAGGATTTATACTACCTACAAACTGTGCAGGTTTTCTTTTAGGCAAATAGAAATATTAAACTAAGAAGCACAGACATACACAGATTTCTGTTAAATAACAGGACTGTCCAGTGAAACTTGCTGTGATAATGGAGATTGTTCTGTATTCATTCGCTATTCATCATGGTGGTCATTTGCCACTCAGTAGCGACTGAGTACTTGGAATATGACTAGTGAGACTGAAAAAAATGAACTTTTTAATTGGATTAGGTGTATGTTGACAAACTGTATATGGCTAGGGGCTACAGTATTACTGCAAATTTTGAAAGCTACACCTCACCCGTGTTTAAGGTTAGGTTGCAGATATGAGCTATGGTAAGAAAGCCCTAAAGCAATTTATTTTGAAAGTCCAGGAGACTGTACTGTTGAAGACTGCAAAAAAGGGTAGTAGCATCTGAGAAGCAAAGGATGGGGTACCTCACCAGGTAGGCCAGGTGGACTTGCGCCCTCAGTTCCTGGGCTCAGCGACCAGTGCAGCCGATATAAGAAACTAGCACTGAAGGGACTGATTGGATATGGATAAGAAGCAAATGCTAAAAATTAAATCTCTTCCAGGCTAGTTAATAACACATTTTCTTCCCTTCAAAATATATAGGAAAAGGAGAGGAAAACATTAAGACTTTCTCTAACTAAAGAATTTGCTACGTGGTCTCCAAAATTTGGGAGAGGAAGAAAAGGGTGCCCACTGAAAGAAGAGAGCAGTTTATAGCTTCTCTGAGACAGTGAAGGGAACTGGGATAGGTTTGTACAACTCCTGCAGGGAGAGCCCTCAGATCCTGCTCTTTCAGGAGGAGTTGCTTCTTGATGACAGGAATATGTCTTATCTGTGTACATACAATTACATTGTCAAATATTACTCTAAATCTCCTTATTTAGAATTCTTTTAAAATGGACTTGCTCTATCTATGGAACTGGAAGGGAGCAACTCAGAGAGCAGCAGGGCCTCGTAGGAGGAGATGATAAGTGAGTCCAAGAAGGTGAACGTCAGGCCCCGGTGCATTCAGCTTCAATAAAGACCTCTGCTTTCAAGTTCTAACTTACCAGGTGGCCCTAGTGGTAAAGAACCCTAAGAGATACTGGTTCAATCCCTCATTGGGAAGATCCCATGGAGGAGAGAATGGCAACCCACTCTGAAATTTGGCATAGAGCTCCAAAATGAGTTGGCAGGACTGCGTTCTTTTCTGGCAGTGCTAGGGAGCATCTGTTTCCTTGCCTTTTCCAAGCCTCTAGAGTCCAGCTTCATTCTTTGACTTCATCTGCCTTCCCCCTTCACCCCTCCCTCCCCCTCTTTCGCTCCTTTTCCCTCTCTGTCTTCTTTATTTCCCTCTCCTCTCCACTACTGTGTTTTTGTTTTTGTTTGTTTGGTTGGTTTTTTTCAATTAATTTTTATTTTTTAGTTTGTTTTGCTTTACAATACTGTATTCATCTTGCTATACATTGACATGAATCAGCCACGAGTGTACATGAACTCCCAATCCTGACCCCCACCTCCCCCCTCCCACCCCACACCATCTCTCTGGATTATCCCTGTGCATCAATCCCAAGCATCCTGCATCCTGCATTGAACCTAGACCGGCGATTCGTTTCACTTATGATATCATACATGTTACACTGCCACTCTCCCAAATCATCCCACCCTCTCCCTCTCCCACAGAGTCCAAAAGGCTGTT
>SJXQ01007510.1:0-25692 GCA_006408695.1 Aepyceros melampus
CAAGCAAGGTGACAATATACAGCCTTACTTACTATTGTTTTAAATTTTTATTGGAGTATAAGTTAATTTACAGTATTGTGTTAGTTTGAGGCATACAGCAAAGTGAGTCATTTATACATAACACATATGTCCATTCTTTTTGAGATTCTTTTCCAATACAGACAATTACAGAGTACTGAATAGACTTCCTTGTGGTATATAGTAGATTCTTATTAGTTATTTATTTTATAGGTATTAGAAGGAAATGGCAACCCACTCCAGTGTTCTTGCCTGGAGAATCCCAGGGACTGCCGAGCCTGGTGGGCTGCCGCCTATGGGGTCGCACAGAGTCAGACACGACTGAAGTGACTTAGCAGCAGCTGCAGCAGCAGTGTGTATTTGTCAGTCCCAATCTCCCAATTTATCCACCCACCCTTATCTCCTGGTAACCATAAATCAGTCTAGAAAAATTTATATATTGACACCTGGTATTTTACCATTCCTGAACACAAGAATTAAACTCTGAAGATATTTTAAGTTCCAAATGTGAATCATATTTTTAGAGCTTTTATTCTATTCCTCTTAACTAATTTCTTAGTACTAGTGTCATGATTAATACTCCTGAGTCTTGATCTTGTGTTCTCTTTATAACATGATTTTTTTTTTTTTAGTTTTAATTCTTGAGGACAGGAGATAAAAACAAAGATAATGGATATTTGAAACCCTATTGTAAAATGTATACCCAAAAAGTGTCAAAATCAACTAAAAATCTGAGAAGACATGGAGAAAGAACCACCAAGACAATTTGTTTTCAATCTATGATTTGCATTTAGCATATTATCACTCCCCTCTCTGTGTTTAGAATTTATTGTGCCAAGATTCTATTGTCAATACAGCTGCATAATGCAGAACACATCAGACTGTCTACTGAAAATACCCAGTACATATTTATCTTCATAGTCTGCATGACCTCAGCACATAACAGGGCAATTCTACCTAAATTAGAATATACTAGCTTTCTGCTTTAGGTTGTCCTATGCATCATTCAAATATTTTATCACAGATCTTACATGGTAGCTCTAAAAATTATCAGCTGAAATTCTTGCCAAATCCTTTTCGCTTTTGTGGTAATGACAACTGATATGAACAATTAAGCTTATTGTAGCAAGATAATATAGGAGGGGAGGCTGGAAAAACAAAGTGGAAGACAGGTAATATATTCTGAAAATCTAAGCCATAAAATGTTTGGACTTAACTGACCCTACACACTCTACCTCTTCCAAGTTTATTTTCCATATACTCTTTTATTCTTTTCAATTAAATTATTTTTTAACAAAACCCCCTGCTCTCATTACTTAACTTTCCTACAATGAGACAAATAATAAAATCGTAAATATTACTTGAATAATAAAGGACAAGTAGCTCAACTGGAATTCCATCACCTCCACCGGCTTTGTTCACAGTAATGCTTTCTAAGGCCCACTTGACTTCACATTCCAGGATGTCTGGTTCTAGGTGAGTGATCACACCATCGTGATTATCTGGGTCATGAAGATCTTCTTTATACAGATCTTCTGTATATTCTTGCCACCTCTTCTTAATATCTTCTGCTTCTGTTAGGTCCATACAATTTATGTTCTTTATTGAGCCCATCTTTGCATGAAATGTTCCCTTGGTAGCTCTAATTTTCTTGAAGAGATCTCTAGTCTTTCCCATTCTGTTCTTTTCCTCTATTTCTTTGCATTGACCACTGAGGAAGGCTTTCTTATCTCTCCTTGCTATCCTTTGGAACTCTGCATTCAGATGTTTATATCTTTCCTTTTCTCCTTTGCTTTTTGCTTCTCTTCTTTTCACAGCTATTTGTAAGGCCTCCTCAGACAGCCATTTTGCTTTTTTGCATTTCTTTTCCATGAGGATGGTCTTGATCCCTGTCTCCTGTACAATGTCACGAACCTCCATCCATAGTTCATCAGGTACTCTGTCTTCAGATCTAGTCCCTTAAATTTATTTCTCACTTCCACTGTATAATCAAGGAATTTGATTTAGGTCATACCTGAATGGCCTAGTGGTTTTCCCCACTTTCTTCAATTTAAGTCTGAATTTGGCAATAAGGAGCTAATGATCTGAGCCAGAGTCAGCTACCATCCAAACAGGAAAAGGAGCGTGTTGAGGCTATATGTTGTCACCCTACTTATTTAACGTATATCCTGAGTACATCATGAGAAACACTGGGCTGGATGAAGCTCAAGCTGGAATCAAGATTGCCGGGAGAAATGTCAGTAACATCAGACATGCATATGACACCACCCTTATGGCAGAAAGTGAAGAAGAACTAAAAAGCCTCTTGATGAAAGTTAAAGAGGAGAGTGAAAAAGTTGGCTTAAAGCTCAACATTCAGAAAACAAAGATCATGGCATCTGGTCCCATCACTTCATGGGAAATAGATGGGGAAACAGTGGAAACAGTGTCAGACTTTATTTTTTGGGGCTCCAAAATCACTGCAGATGGTGACTGCAGCCATGAAATTAAAAGACGCTTACTCCTTGGAAGGAAAGTTATGACCAACCTAGATAGCATATTGAAAAGTAGAGATATTACTTTGCCAACAAAGGTCCGTCTAGTCAAGGCTATAGTTTTTCCAGTGGTCATGTATGGACGTGAGCGTTGGACTGTGAAGAAAGCTGAGTGCCGAAGAATTGATGCTTTTGAACTGTGGTGTTGGAGAAGACTCTTGAGAGTCCCTTGGACTGCAAGGAGATCCAACCAGTCCATCCTAAAGGAGATCAGTCCTGGGTGTTCACTGGAAGGACTGATGCTAAAGCTGAAACTGCAATACTTTGGCCCTCATGCAAAGAGTTGACTCATTGGAAAAAACCCTGATGCTGGGAGGGATTGAGGGCAGGAGGAGAAGGGGACGACAGAGGATGAGATGGCTGGATGGCATCATCAACTCGATGGACATGAGTCTGAGTGAACTCCGGGAGTTGGTGATGGACAGGGAGGCCTTCGTGCTGCGATTCATGGGGTCGCAAAGAGTTAGACACGACTGAGCAACTGAACTGAACTGAATACATATATATCTACACATATAAGATATAATGTATTTTATATGATAAGAGAAAAATTAATTCCCATATTGATATATTTTCCTATGAAGCATACTGAGATATCAAAGAAAATGTACCATTTCTTTCAAAGCTTTATTTCAGTTCTTCATTAAAAGATAAAGGGTGTTTCTGTCATGTCAAGGTAAAATAGGCTTATAAATCTGCTGACCTTGTCCTCAGATCTCGATGTGTCTGAAATTTCTTTATAGTATTAATTTCAGTATACTGAAGAGATATAATGTCTATTATTGTCATGTTTTTAAAATGCTTTAATATTTTATTCTAAAAACTGACCATATCAGCATATTTCTATCTTGTGCATTTCCTTCTATCATAATCTGAAAATCCAACTTTCACCAATCTCTGGACATTTTTCTTTTAGAATTTTTTAATCTTAACTTTATAGCATATGTTGTTTTAAAAAATTCTAATGACCTTCAAAAAATACATTTTTTCATTTTTAATATATAATCAACCCATTCAGGCATATTGTTGTTATTCAGTCACTCAGTCATGTCTGAAAATCTGTGACCCCATGGACTGCAGCATGCCAGGCTTCCCTGTCCTTCACCATCTCCTGGAGCTTGGTCAAACTCATAGATGGTTTATGCCATCCAACCATCTTGTCCTCTGTGGTCCCCTTCTCCTCCTGCTTTCAATCTTGCCCAGCATAAGGGTATTTTCCTATGAATCAGCTCTTCACATCAGGTGGCCAAAGTACTGGAGCTTCAGCTTCAGCATCAGTCCTTCCAATGAATATTCAGGGTTGATTTCCTTTAGGGTGGACTGGTTGGATCTCCTGGCAATCTAAGGGACTCTCAAGAGTCCTCTCCAACACCACAGTTCAAAAGCATCAATTATTTGGTGCTCAGCCTTCTTCATGGTCCAGCTCTCACATCCATACATGACTACTGGAAAAACATAGCTTTGACTAGGCGGACCTTTGTCCACAAAGTAATGTCTCTGCTTTTTAATATGCTATCTAGGTTGGTCATAGCTTTTCTTCAAAGGATATCTTTTAACTTCATGGCTGCAGTCACTATTTGCAGTGATTTGGGAGCCCAAGAAAATAAAGTCTGTTATTGTTTATGTTGTTTCCTCATTTATTTGCCCTGAAGTGATGGGACTAGATGCCATGATCTTAGTTTCTGAAAGCTTTTTAAGCCAGCTTTCTCAATCTTCTCTTTCAGCTTCATCAAAAAGCTCTTTAGTTCCGCTTCACTTCTTGCCTAAAAGGTGGTGTTATCTGCATACTTGAGGTTATTGACATTTCTTCTGGAAATCTTGAGTCCAGCTTGAGCGTCATCCAGCCTGCCATTTCTCATGATGTGCTCTGCATATAAGTTAAATAAGCACTCAATATACCAGCAAATTTGGAAAACTCAGCAGTGGCATCAGGACTGAAAAAAGCCAGTTTTCATTCCAGTCCCAAAGAAAGGCAATGCCAAAAAATGTTCAAACTACTACACAATTGCACTCAATTAACAAGCTAACAAAATTATGTTCAAAATTCTCCAAACTTCAACAATACGTGGACCAAGAACTTCCAGATATACAAACTGGATTTTAAAAAGCAGAGGAACCAGAAATCAAATTGCAACCATCCATTGGATCATAAAAAAAGCAAGAGAATTCCAGAAAAAAATCTACTTCTGCTTCATTGACTATGTTAAAGCCTCTGACTGTGTGGATCACAACAAACTGGAAAATTCTTAAAGAGATGGGAATACCAGACCACCTTACCTGGCTCCTCAGAAACCTGTATGCAAGTCAAGAAGCAACGATTAGATTCAGACATCGAACAACAGACTGGTTCAAAATTGGGAAAGAAGTACACCAAGGCTGTATATTGTCATGCTGTTTATTTAACCTATATGCAAAGTACATCATGTTTAGGCATATAGGTGTGCCAAAAAATAATTCAGCATTAAACACCTCCAGACTATTTTAAATTTTGGTTTATATAATACCACATATACATCATAAAAGTAGTTAATTCCCCAAATTTTCCTTTTATACCAATGGTTTTATTTTCGTAGGGAAATGAATTTCAGTAATTTCTGATATCCAGCCAAGTTAAAGACAAACACCTCTGGCTGTTTCAAAGGTCTATGTACATCTAGGCTACTCCATGCAGATATGGAAGACCAGCAAAAAAGAAACTAAAATACATTGAGTACCTACAATCTCGGAGCCATGATGTATGTGTGTCTTGGCTATGACACTAAATACAGCTTTGTATCATTATGATTTTATATGACCTTTAGCCCTTCTGTTCTCCACTCCCAAATATCTGAAGGGCCAGATTCAAGTTAAAAAGCCTACAAAAGCACTTGGCAGTTAAAAAGAATTTGTTGTATTAAATAAATACCATTTGTTCCTTTAAGATGGAGAATTATCAGAAAATATCAGTAGAAAAATGAAAAGAAGAACAATAAAACTACGGTGGTGGTTGGCAACTCTAATGGTTCTTCCCTCTAGCAATCACTTCTCAGTGCCCTGTTCTCAGTAGGAATGCAAAGCCCTGCTTCCAAACCAAGGGAGTGCTGTGCCATGGGTAGGGAGAAGTGGCAACATAGGGTGCACCAGTTTTTCTAGGCAAGTATGCACTTAGACTCCTGGAGCCTTGCCATTAACTCTTTATTCAAGGGCTGCATGTGTGCATTCTTTTCCGTAGATTTACTCTGGATTATTTTTTCCAATGTCCTTATGCAAGTCCTCAGAGTAAAACAGACATTTCAAGTGAAAACTCAGCCTATAAGAAGTGGAATAAGTCATGGGATTCTATATATTATGAGAGCTTTATAGTACTTGCACAAAAAGACAGTAAAGCATCTGTGTGGGGCCCTTTGGGAGAGGAGGGTGTTGTCATTTATGCTGTTCTAAGCTAACTTTGTTGTCTAGAGTAAAAATGGAGCAATTTATGTGAATATTAGATTCCATCACCTAGGGGGTTTATTTACTTATGAGGATCTAGAAATCATTATTTTAAAGCCAGTAGTACACCTGTGAAAGCTCCACAGGAAGTCATAAAGCCCCTGATAATGTAAGATATGCATATTTAAATGAAGAAGCTAATAAACATACTAAATATAAGGGAGCTAGAACTATCTATCCTCAGCATTAGTATAAGTGGAAGCATATATCAGATGGTCAAAAAACAATGAGTGAATAAATTAGTGAATGAATAGATACTCGAGGGTTACATCATGGGTCTGACTCAATCTTCTCAACATAGGAGCTTTTCAGGTTTATGATATCACAGGGTTTAGAACAAAACATTTATCCAAGATGTTTTTCATATGCACAGCTGATGAGAGAAGGAAATTTTGTTCATTTCACTTTTCTATGTCAACACTTTGTTCTTAAAAATCGGCACAAAAATATTTAAAGGTAAGATCATAATCCTATCTGAGGTAACAACAATACCCCTAAATAAATGATGTTTTGGAGTAAATATTATATATACAAGCATACATACACATATATATTTCACATATATATCATATAGGCATTCTTATGTTTTTAAAGATAGTTAAAACTTTAACATCTTTAAAACTATAGTTAAAAGATATCTTTTACCTAATATTTTAAATATATATATGTATATGTAAACATGAGAATGCCTTTATGATAAATGTCATGACCAAATAAAACTGCTTTCTTTCTGTCACTAATGACCCTGGCATCCCTGATGTGTAACTTACATTTAACTGGCAACATTCTGGGTTACTCATATTAACAGCAACAGTCTGAACAGCTTGAACCTCAATAAAATGTGCATTAAGTGACTGAGTTAATTTAACCTCATTAATCCTCAACCCAATAGAACCATCTGAAGCCTTCCAAGCAGCCTGTGCTTCATCTACAACATAAACATGTCCCTGTAGGAAATCAACACCCAAAATGTGCTGAAGCTCTAGCTCCCAAGTTGTCACTGAGGGGTAAATAGCTGCATAATTGCCAGGACCAGGCTCCAATTGCATTTATGATTCACTCATTTCATTATTCTTGTTAACAGGGAGATGAGTCCTCTAAAAATAAAATTCTCTCTGAACTTTTTCTTGGAATTGGCTCTCAACTAAATGTTCTAATTCATCAAAGAGTAGAATTCTTGTTCAAGACACTTTTTTGCCTTGTAACTTAGGAAACATATTTATGGCAAATAAAGGACTGTGTTCAATTAAAAGGAAACTTTAACTCATCTACCTCCTACATATTCCCCTTTTAGGATTAATTACAAAACCAGTAATAGCAGTTAATTTTCACAATTTTAGACATAAAGGTTGAAAATTCAAACTAGTAAAAGGTTATCAACACAATTTCAATGCTAAGTCAAATGTTTGTTGCTGTACCCAAGACATTTTAATTTTATATAATAGTGTAGGACTTTTATGAAGCTTGATCCTGATCAACTTAAAAATGAGGGTTAATATATGATTTGTACTGCATTGCTCTTTCCACTATTTAATGAGATTAAAAATATATTTTATTTTGGGTAGTTATTAGATTATTTTTTATTTACATTACTCTCAAGCCAGGAAAATAAGCACTTTACCTGAAAGTGCCTTCATTCCTTGTTAAGAGACAGCGACCTCTATAGGAACAGAGTACTGCATCTGAACCCAAGACACTGAATTTGCTCTAGTTTTATGAACCAAAATTTGCAGGCATACTATTAAATAATCCTTTCTCAGCTTGTGGGAATATATATGCTATCCACCAAGTCAATATATTTTTGTGATGATCAAATCATATAAAGAATTCACATACTGTAATGTCTACAAATATGGCTATTTTTATTTTTTCAAAAGCACGAGTTTGTGGTAATAATATATACATCAAAAGATGGGTAAAACAGAACTCAAAATAGATAATATTCATAGATTATATGTTATATTCATCAGTAGTTCTCCACAGCATTTCTAAAAAGCTCCTTATTCTTAAAAATAATTTCATAACTTCATTACCAAGAAATAGCAGAAATAAAGCATGAAAAGATATTACCTAATTTTGTTTGGTCCAATACTTCTCACAGTCAAATGACAAAAGTTTCTACTTGGTAAAAATGTTTTCTTTAGTCAAATAGTTTCAAAAATAATTTTAAATACAGTAGTTACAGAAATGTATTCTTTATTTTCTGACTCTTTATATACAGGTAATAATAAAAGTGGATGTTGGCAATTTGATCTCTGGTTCCCCTGCCTTTTCTAAAACTAACTTGAACATCTAGAAGTTCAGGGTTCAAATATTGCTGAATCCTGGCTTGGAGAATTTTGAGCACTACTTTACTAGCATGAGATGAGGGCAATTGTGTGGTAGTTTGAGCATTCTTTGGAATTGCCTTTCTTTGGGATTGGAATGAAAACTGACCTTTTCCATCAAAAAAGCAAGAGAGTTCCAGAAAAACATTTATTTCTGTTTATTGACTATGTCAAAGCATTTGACTATGTGGATCACAATAAACTGTGGAAAATTCTAAAAGAGATGAGAATACCAGACCACCTGACCTGCCTCTTGAGAAACCTATATGCAGGTCAGGAAGCAACAGTTAGAAATAGACATGGAACAACAGACTGGTTCCAAATAGGAAAAAGAGTACGTCAAGGCTGTATATTGTCACCCTGCTTATTTAACTTATATGCAGAGTACGTCGTGAGAACACTGGGCTGGAAGAAGCACAAGCTGGAATCAAGATTGCTGGGAGAAATATCAGTAACCTCAGATATGCAGATGACACCACCCTCATGGCAGAAAGTGAAGAACTAAAGAGACTCTTGATGAAAGTGAAAGAGGAGAGTGAAAAAGTTGGCTTAAAACTCCACATTCAGAAAATGAAGATCATGGCATCTGGTCCCATAACTTCATGGGAAATAGATGGGGAAACAGTGGAAACCACGTGAGACTATTTTTCTGGGCTCCAAAATCACTGCAGATGGTGATTGCAGCCATGAAATTAAAAGTCGCTTACTTCTTGGAAGGAAAGTTATGACCAATCTAGATAGCATATTAAAAAGCAGAGATATAACTTGCCAAAAAAGGTCCATCTATCTAGTCAAGGCTATGGTTTCTCCAGTAGTCATGTATGGATGTGAGAGTTGGACTGTGAAGAAAGCTGAGGACAGAATTGATGCTTTTGAAGTGTGGTGTTGGAGAAGACTCTTGAGAGTCCCTTGGACTGCAAGGAGATCCAACCAGTCCATCCTAAAGGAGATCAGTCCTGGGTGTTCATTGGAAGGACTGATGCTGAGGCTGAAACTCCAATACTTTGGCCACGTCATGCGAAGAGTTGACTCATTGTAAAAGACTCTGATGCTGGGAGGGATTGGGGGCAGGAGGAGAAGAGGTCGACAGAGGATGAAATGGCTGGATGGCATCACCGACTCAATGCACATGAGTTTGGGTAAATTCCAGGAGTTGGTGATGGACAGGGAGGCCTGGCGTCCTGTGATTCATGGGGTCCCAAAGAGTCAGACATGACAGAGCGACTGAACTGAACTGAATAACAAAAGCAAAACTACTGTATCATTATTTTACCACTATTAAGATGGCAGTTTCCAGCGTATTATATCTGGGTTTTCTCCTGACTTAAAAAATAAATAAATAATATATAATTTCAAACAATTAGTACATTTGTCCTTACCAGTTTTCATCAGTTATAGGGAAATAAACGGACCAAAAATTCCATAGGGTTATGACTCCATAAAGTGAGTAAGCGACTCAAACTTCAGAGAAGACAACACAGAAAAAATATATATTCCTAAAATACCAAAACACATTTTTTGTAGCTATAATGAAATATAAATTAAAACATCTTCCTTCTTGGCTAGTTCCAATATTTTTCTTACCAGGTAAACTCTCTTCTGGCAAGAAGTTTAAACATTATTTCATTGAAACTGCCAGTTTCAGAAATATGATAGTTCTCAAGTAAAACACACTTCAAACAATATGTCATGCCAGCACAGTTCTGTAATAGTCTTGGGAGACAGATTTTAAATTACTGTTTAACCAAGTACAATTGTACCCTAAGAAACAATTTATGAAAATAACATAATCAGATGTGATAAAATCAGTAATAAATATTGTGAATGAAAGATTTTTGAAAATATAAGCTATCTTTAGAGAAGACAGAACAATTTGCTTTTCCAAATCACAGTACATAACATCTTTTAAATCACCTCCAGGATGCTGGTAAATATAAACATATGCATATCCCCGGTCTTACAGTCAGAATATATATTTTGATAGTGGCCTACCTTTACACCTATGTGTGAGTGCTTTCATAGAAGTCCATTTCCCTTTTCTAAATATATTTTTTGGGAACTCATGTACACCCATGGCAGATTCATGTCAATGTATGGCAAAACCAATACAGTATGGTAAAGCAAAATAAAGTAAAAATAAAATTTTTTAAATGAAAAAATAATTT
This sequence comes from Aepyceros melampus, assembly GCA_006408695.1. Taxonomy (NCBI): domain Eukaryota; kingdom Metazoa; phylum Chordata; class Mammalia; order Artiodactyla; family Bovidae; genus Aepyceros; species Aepyceros melampus. Next base: position 10,516 of record SJXQ01007510.1, read on the forward strand.
TTTGCAATATATTTATCAAGTAAAACAAAAGTAAAACATATTCTTAGAGCTATCTTAAATGTAACATACCTCTTATTTTCAAATTCTGACTGCCATCTACAGAAAATGAATTACCTTCCCTGGATAACAATTAAACAGACATTATTAAGCCATGAAAATTTCCTGGTGAAATAGAAAAGTGAAAATGGCCACCCAGGACATTTCAAGTTACACCATCAGCACCTTTAATATGATCCCTACATCTGTTTTACGCTCTAGTGTCCTTATCCAGACTTGGTGCCATTCTTAAATGAACATATATTCCTTAACATGTTACTGCATTCCTAACATTGCCCAAGGCTCACTTTAAAAACTGGTGCCCTGTACTTTCACGATTTGTTACAGAAAACAAGCTGCTTTTCTGTAGCGTATTTACAGTGAAATAAAAACAATATTTTAAATCTCTCAGGCATGACTGCCATCATAAATTTATCAGGCACTAATGCAATGGTAAAGTTTTAAAAGATATAGATCTTAGCAAAATTTTATTTCATCTCCATATTATTGTATATTTCTTTACAAGGAAGTATTCAAAATAATCATCAGAATAAAGTGTGATTGCAAGACAAGTAGAATCATGTATGTTTATTAGCACATATATTGGTTAGCAAGGAAAAAAGATACACCTAATTTATTTCAGCTAAGGGCAATTAGTTGTAATGATACAGGACCTGGTCCAGAATCAGCTTTAAGAGCTAACTTCTTTCACCACCAATAGCTAAATTAGCTTTCTTAGTGTCACTGTTTTCTCTCCTTATTCACATCATTCACATCTGCTATGTGATTTCCTCTGTTTATCCAGTTTTTGCTTCCTCATAAACTCCTTTTGTACATGACATCAGTGCAGGAACTACCTCACAGCATCCTTTGGCTGTTATGCTTACTGCTAAAGGACTGTGCTTTCCAGTTCAGACTCCCAAGAGCGAGAATCTGATTGACCTAATTCACCTGTTTACAGCAGAACAAGTCACAGGCTACTATTGAGCCCACCTATTGACTGTACTCTTCTTACTATCAATTCTCAGTCCTAGTCCACTTAACTATAGCCAAAAGAGAGGATCTTTAGGTATAAGAATGGCCACAAAGGAAGAAGGGACTGAGTGAAATGTATTTTAGCTAGAATAATTGGGTATGTGAGCATATATTAATTGACAAACTTACTGTGCTGTGCTTAGTTACTCAGTCATGTCCAACTCTTTGCAAGCCCATGGACTGTAGCCCACCAGGCCCCTCTGTCCATGGGATTCTCCAGGCAAGAATACTGGAGTGGGTTGCTATCCCCTCCTCCAGGGGATCTTCCAAACCCAGGGATTGAACCCAGGTCTCCAGCATTGCAGGCGGATTCTTTACTATCTGAGCCACCAAGGAAGTGACTTCCTTACTATACCATATACAAATCCATTTACTTTGGCAGTCCACAACAAACCTTGTCTAGGAATGAATTCAAGTGACTTTGCAATACCAGTTCAAATCTTGCAAATCTGACTGAGAGGTCAACTTTGAATTTGGATATGCGAGCACTGGGAAAATCTATTGTAATTTTCCCAAACTTACCATCTAAGGAAAGAGAGAGACTATGTCTACAATGACACTTGCATAATATTTCTACCTGGAATTAAATTAGTGTGTCATGCCAAGTAGCTTCAGTCGTGTCCAACTCTTTGCGATCCCATGGACTGTAGCCCACCAGGCTCCTCTGTCCATGGGCCTCTCCAGGAGTACTGTCCAGATAGTGATAGAGCAATTGGGGCTAAGAATTCAAAAGATAGCCTCTTTAAACATTTACAGTTGTTTTAGCAGAATTCCAGGATCTAGTGAGTTTGGTGAGCAATTTGAGTATGTTTTCATGTAGTTTTATGCCACTTATGTCCCTTGGACTGCAAGGAGATCCAACCAGTCCATTCTGAAAGAGATCAGCCCTGGGATTTCTTTGGAAGGAATGATGCTAAAGCTGAAACTCCAGTACTTTGGCCACCTCATGCAAAGAGTTGACTCATTGGAAAAGACCCTGATGCTGGGAGGGATTGGGGGCAGGAGGAGAAGGGGACGACCGAGGATGAGATGGGTGGATGGCATCACTGACTCGATGGACGTGAGTCTGGGTGAACTCCGGGAGTTGGTGATGGACAGGGAGGCCTGGCGTGCTGCGATTCATGGGGTCGCAAAGAGTCGAACACGACTGGGTGACTGAACTGAACTGAACTGATGCCACTTATGATCAAATTATCATATTTTCATATACTATTTCAAATGTAATCCCCCTGACCAAAAATAATAGGTACACACAGTATTCTAATTAATATATTTCACTTTTTCAACATAACCTATAGGATTGAACCTGGGTTCAATCCCTGGGTTTGGAAGATCCCTTGGAGGAGGGGATAGCAATCCACTCCAGTATTCTTGCCTGGAAAATCCCATGGACAGAGGGGCCTGGTGGGCTACAGTCCATGGGGTTGCGAAGAGTTGGACATGACTGAGCAACTAAACACAGCACAGTAAGTTTGTCAGTTAATATATGCTCACATACCCTATTTTAGCTGAATACTGAAATTGAATCCTCCTCAATAATAAACACACCTAACATTTATGTAATGTTAAATTGAAATGTTTTCAAACATTGCATCATGTATTGTATATCATAGCACTTATCTAGAAAGAATGAAACCTGGACACAAAAGATTTAAATAACAGCTTGAAAAGCCAGAGCCAGGATACAAATCAATTACCATTGGGAACCAATACCACAATGCATTGTGATCCGCAGAGTCAAAGACTTTGGCATAGTCAATACTACATCTAGAACTCTGTTGCTTTTTCAATGATCCAATGGATGTTGGCAGATTGATCTCTGGTTCCTCTGCCTTTTCTAAATCCAACTTGAACATATGGAAGTTCAAGGTTCATTTATTGCTGAAGCCTGGCTTGGAGAATTTTGAGCATTACTTTGCTAGCATGTGAGATGAGTGCAATTATGCGGTAGTTTGAGCATTCTTTTGCATTGCCTTCTTTGGAATTGGAATGAAAACTGACCTTTTCCAGTCCTGTGGCCACTGTTGAGTTTTCCAGATTTGCTGGCATATTGAGTGCAGCACTTTCACAGTATCATCTTTTAGGATTTGAGATAGCTCAACTGGAATTCCATCAACTCCAGTAGCTTTGTGTATAGTGATGCTTCCTAAGGCCCACTTAACTTCACATTCCAGGATGTCTGGTTCTAGGTGAGTGATCACAACATCATGGTTATCTGGGTCATGAAAATTTTTTTGTATTGTTCTTCTGTGTATTCTTGTCACCTCTTCTTAATATCTTATGCTTCTGTTAGGTCCATTCCATTTCTGTCCTTTATTGAGCCCATCTTTGCATTGAATTTTCCCTTGGTATCTCTAATTTTCTTGAAGAGATCCTTAGTCTTTCCCAGTCTATTGCTTTCCTCTATTTCTTTGCATTGATCACTGAGGAAGGCTTTCTTATCTCTCCTTGTTATTCTTTGGAACTCTGTTCAAATGGGTATATCTTTATTTTCTCCTTCGCCTTTAGCTTGTTTCTTTTCTCAGCTATTTGTAAGGCCTCGTCAGACCAAATTTTTCCTTTTTGCATTTCTTTTTCTTGGGGATGGTCTTGATCCCTGCCTCCTGTACAGTGTCATTAACCTTTGTCCATAGTTCTTCAGTACTCAGGTACAGTGTCATTAACCTTTGTCCATAGTTCTTCAGGTACTCAGTCTATCACATCTAATCTCTTCAATCTATTTGTCACTTCCACTGTATAATCATAAGGGATTTGATTTAGGTCATACCTGAATGGTCCAGTGGTTTTTCTTACTTTCTTCAATTTGAGTCTAAATTTGGAATAAGAAGTTCATGATCTGAGCCACAGTCAGCTCCTGGTCTTATTTTTGTGGACTGTATAAAGTTTCTCCATCTTTGGCTGCAAAGAATATAATCAATCTGATTTCAGTGTTAACCATCTGGTAATGTCCATGTGTAGTTTTCTCTTGTGTTGTTGGAAGAGGTTGTTTGCTATGACCAGTGTGTTCCCTTAGCAAAGCTCAGTTGGCTTTGTCCTGTTTCATTTTGTATTCTAAGGCTAAATTTGCCTGTTACTCTGGGTGTTTCTTAACTTCCTACTTTTGCATTCCAGTCCCCTATGATGAATAGGATATCTTTTTTGGATGTTAGTTCTAGAAATTCCTGTAGGTCTTCATAGAACAGTTCAACTTCAGCTTCTTCAACATTACTGGTCAGAGCATAGACTTGGATTACTGTGATATTGAATGGTTTGCCTTGGAAACGAACAGATGTCATTCTGTCATTTTTTGAGATTTCCTCCAAGTACTGCATTTTAGACAGTTTTGTTTACTATAATGGCTATTCTATTTCTTCTAAGGGATTCTTGTCCCCAGTAGTAGATATAATGGTAAGAGTTAAATTCACTCATTCCAGTCCCTTTCAGTTAACTGATTCCTAAAATGTCAATGTTCACTCTTGCCTAGAGATGGGAACATCAGACCACCTGACCTGCCTCCTGAGAAATCTGTATGCAGGTCAAGAGCAACAGTTGGAACTGGACATGGAACAACATAATGGTTCTAAATTGGGAAAGGAGTACATCAATGCTATATATTGTCACCCCATTTATTTAACTTATATGCAGAGTACATCATGTGAATTGCCAGGCTGGATGAAGCATAAGTGGAATCAAGATTGCCGGGAGAAAATTAATAACCTCAGATACACAGATGACACCACATTTATCGCAGAAAGCAAAAAAGAACTAAATAGCTTCTTGATGAAAGTGAAAGAGGAGAGTTGAAAAAGTTGACTTAAAATTCAACATTCAGAAAACTAACAGTATGGCACCTGGTCCCATCATTTCATGGGAAATAGATGGGGAAACAGTGGAAACAGTTAGATACTTTATTTTGGAGGGGCTCCCCAGTCACTGTAGATGGTGACTGCAGCCATGAAATTAAAAGATGCTTGCTCCTTGGAAGAAAAGCTATGACCAACCAAGAAAGCATATTAAGAAGCAGAGACATTACTTTGCGGACAAAGTTTCATCTAGTCAAAGCTATAGTTTTTCCTGTAGTCATGTATGAATGTGAGAGTTGGACTATAAAGAAAGCTGTACATCAAAGAACTGATGCTTTTGAACTGTGGTTTTGGAGAAGACTTGAGAGTCCCTTGGACTGCAAGGAAATCAAACCAGTCAATCCTAAAGGAAATCACTCCTAAATATTCATTGGAAGGACTGATCTTGAAGCTGCAACTCCAATACTTTGGCCACCTGATGTGAAGAACTGACTCATTGTAAAAGACCCTGATGCTGGGAAATATTGAAGGCAGGAGAAGGGGTCGGCAGAGGATGAGATGGTTGGATGGCACCACCAACTCAATGGACATGAGTTTGAGTAAGCTCTGGGAATTGGTGATGGACAGGGAAGCCTGGCATGCTGCAGTCCATGGGGTCACAGAGAGTCTGACATGACTGAGCAACTGAACTGAATTGAACTATTACCACAGTAGTCCTCTGCTAGAGAGGCCTGCTTGAATCAGTGGAGGAAGCAAAAAAGAAGAGGCAAAGAACATAAAGTCTGAAATTCAAAGCATCTGAGACTGAGATCATGAGGCTAAAATGCAGACCCAGGAAAGAAAAGGGTTACTAAAGTGACTGATCCGACAGGAAGTGATCCTAGTTTCTTTTGAGTTTTTGTCCTTTATTTGGACATATGACCAATTTCATTTTTACTTTATATACAAACTTCAAAAACTTGGGGCTAGGTTCTAAAACAACTTGTGGAAAGAATTCTGAGGTCTTGTTTAAGCCTAGTGAGAAAGAATGACATGTGGGATTCAGTATGTCTGCCATGGGCGCAGGAGTTGAGAATGGAAGCACGGTTGCGGCATAATTGCCAGCCCTGGTTTAGACCTTCCATTGTCTGGTTGGTATATACACACAGCTCTCCTGGCATGAAGTCCTATCTGGTGTGTAGGACTAGAAGCTATAAGGATCCAAAGAGACCAATTCCCAAATCATTAGTAAATGTCATTAGTAAATGTTTGGAGATGTATGCAAGTGATGAAGTAGCCCATCCATTCTAAAACTTGGTCAGAGGATCATTGTGAAAACAGTTATTGAGAGTAAGATGAAGTTAAATCTTTGAGTCAACTCTGTAGCCCCTGTTTCTATCATGGAAAATTGGCATGAAGACAAGTCATCATTTTTTTGAGAAATCAATTCCCAGTAAATTCTATCCTTTATCTTTGCTGAAGATCAGCTCTGATAGAAGAAGATCTAGATGGGAAGGAAAGAGAAACTAGCAAATCAGAAATACATCCAGATGTTTTAAAGTGGTATAATTTTTAACATACACTTTTAGTCTTCTCAAACACACTCCTCTAGCTCTTCAAAAGAAACATCCTAGAAAAGAAAAGACTGAAGGAATTGAACCTTCATCACCAGTTCATTGCTCATCTGAACAAGAGACTTGGATATCCTAGAAAATTTTACAGTTTTATCTGTGGATTCCTAGAATGTACAGGTAGCATAACCACTTCCTTTGCTGTTCACTCTCAACTCCCAATTTTTGATTCCCTTCCCAACAGCTCGAGTCTTCAATAAAATAAAAAGTAGTTCCTCTGCACAAAATCTAGAGACATCCTTGTTCAAACTTTAGAATTCTCTCAGTGCTCACATATCTAACAATTTTTAATAATCCATAGTATCATAATTTCACAAAGTATAATTCATACATTTCACCAAAAGAGCAAAAATTTAATAAGATCTCATAATATTAAGGCAATAAGGTTTTTAAGAAATATTATTCACATTCACTAGTTTGCTATTTAATCATAAGTGATTAAAATTAAAATGTTCTTGTCAAAATAGGAGATAAATTAGAATTAGAAATTAAGTTATAAATTAAAGTGACAAAGTTTATTAGGGGATAACATTTTATTCATTAGGGTGTAACATTTTTATAACTAGCTAGAGTTTTATGGATATGGCTATGAAATCAGATTCTATAATGTAAAATGTTTTATTGCCCTTTATAGAACTCATTCGGCTTCCCAGGTGGCACAGTGGTAAAGAATCCACCCGCCAATGCAGGAGATGCAAGAGTTGCAGGTTTGATTCCCTGTAGTAGAAAATGACAACCCATTCCTGTTTTCTTGCCTGAGAAATTTCATACACAGAGGAACTGGCAAGCAACAGTCCATGGGGTCATGAAGGGTCAGATATGATGAGCAATGGAGCACACACACATAAAATTAATTATTACCTATAATTTTAAAAAATATGAAAATCAAATTATAGAATATTATATATGATGTTATCCTTTAATATTAAACAAATTTATATATAGATCTTTTATATGGATAAAATTTCTGGAAGGAAAGGTTCCACACTGCAAGTAATCATATTGGAATTTTTATAAGAATGCACTCATTTTATTATCATCAGAAATAATAATCTGAGGGAAGAAAAGGGAATTTTTAATACCTGTATATTTTGAAATATATTGCAAGTAATCTTACTCCTTGGAAGAAAAGTTATGACCAACCTAGATAGCATATTCAAAAGCAGAGACATTACTTTGCTGACTAAGGTCCGTCTAGTCAAGGCTATGGTTTTTCCTGTGGTCATGTATGGATGTGAGAGTTGGACTGTGAAGAAGGCTGAGTGCCGAAGACTCTTGAGAGTCCCTTGGACTGCAAGGAGATCCAACCAGTCCATTCTGAAGGAGATCAGCCCTGGATTTCTTTGGAAGGAATGATGCTAAAGCTGAAACTCCAGTACTTTGGCCACCTCATGCAAAGAGTTGACTCATTGGAAAAGACCCTGATGCTGGGAGGGATTGGGGGCAGGAGGAGAAGGGGATGACAGAGGATGAGATGGCTGGATGGCATCACTGACTTGATGGACATGAGTCTGAGCGAACTCCGGGAGTTGGTGATGGACAGGGAGGCCTAGCGTGCTGCGATTCATGGGGTCGCAAAGAGTCAGACACGACTGAGCGACTGAACTGAACTAAACTGAACTGAATCTCGGTTCTCCAAAGCTTTATTCTATAAAAATAAAGTATTCTAACTTAATAATACTTTTTTATGAAATTTCTGCATGTAAACGGCAATTTTAAGATATATTCCTACCTAATATACACAACAGTCACATAATCTTCAGAAATAATTTACATATGGATGCAATTTGGCTTTTGCTCTTCCAAGTACCAAAATGATTACACACACACACACACACACACACACACACATAGTGTATATATATATATATATATATATATATTCTTAACATGATTAATATGTGTAGAAGGACACAAAGTTAGAATAACCTATATTTTCAAATGAATCTAACCTAACACCCTACTTTAGAGAAATTTAACTTATCCAATGTCTTACTGCTTATGGCAATCTTTATGATTTTCAATCCAATACTCTTTTAAACAGAGCAAATTGTTATGATTCAAAGCATTCAGATAATAATTTCTGGCCAGCAGAACAACAATATGCCTACTATCATAACTACTCAAATACCATTTAGAGATCCATTACATCCATTACATTAATGATGTGCTATCCATAACATATTAAACAGACAAATTATGTTATGATTCAGAATATTTAATCTGTGATGAAGGACATCAAAGAATGATAGAGAGCAAATACCTAGCACATGAAATCTTGAGTCATAAAATAGAGGGGAAGCTTTTTAGGCAAAGAGGAGACCTCAGGGATAAGTCAAGGCATGCTATCTTTCTTTGGATTAGGATAATGAAAACAAATCATATCTACTTCCTAAGGTCAGTTCAGGTTGAAAGTGAAAGTCATTCAGTCCTATCCTACTCTTTGCGACCCTAGGCCAGAATATTGGAATGGGTAGCCTTTCCCTTCTCCAGGGGATCCTCCCAACCCAAGGATCAAACCCAGGTCTCCCACATTGCAGGCAGACTCTTTGCCAGCTGAGCCACAAGGGAAGCTGAAGAATACTGGTTCAGATTTGCTATAAGTAATTCCATGAAAGAAAGTGTTTATCTCTCTGATTCATTTTAATATGAATATAAATAGCTCAAAGGATAAGTTCAGATAATGAAATTGGGAGAAACGAAGCTCTTCTTAAGGATCCCTTCAGTAACAAATTCAAAACTGACAAAATCCAAAGTCAAAGAATGAATAAACATGATTGTCCCTCAGCAAACATTTTGAAATATTCCAGAAGTTACTTAATATGTACATTTTAATTCCTTTACCATTTCAGGTTGGATATAATAAAAATTTGATTTGTCATTATGACTGATTAAATAGTTCAAGAAAATATTTTGTGATAGTCTACTTTCTAATTCAGTTTCAATTTCAAACATGTTCTTCTTTCCATCTTCAAAAATATTATTCCAAATGCTTTTTACAAAGTGCAAAGTACAAGCTCCATCTTCATTAAAACAAAGGAATCCCAAATATATACACAAAATTGGAGAATAAATGAAAAAAAAATAAATAACTAAACATGACCAGAACAGGAATTGAAAAATCTAGCTACCTATAGAAAAGGACTCTGACAAAAAGCTAGTCAATTTACTTACAGAAAACTAGAAAGACTCAGGGATCTGAGCCATGGAAGGCCTGAGTGAAAAATGGGGCAGGAAACATTAGGTTTGTTTGAAAGCCTGTAGAGAGAAAACTAGATTACTTCTCTCTTCTATCCATAGAAAATATGGTATTTATTCCCTTGCTAGCAATTCAAAATGTTCTTTGAGGATCAGCAGCATCAACATCATTCAGAAGCTTATAGAAATATAGACTCTCCAGTCCAACTCTTAAACCTCGTGTATCTGAGCCTGCACTTTAAGATCCTCAAGTTTTTCCTATGCACATTAGGTTGAGAAACACTATTGAGGAATTGAACTACATGAGTACAGGATTTGGGGATGTCAAGCAGAAGTGGGTAAAGATGAGACAATAAATGAGGATCTCCATATTAAATGGTACAACCCTCAGCTGCCTTTCCCTGCCCGGGTCTAGAACACCAGCAGACTGATTTCCTGCCTTATCTTCAACTCCTTGTAAAAACTTTCGAGAAATCATTTCTAAAGAAATGGAAGCCCTAAAAGTAATGTTCTCTGTCAGGGGTCAGCAAATTAGAGCTTTCAGGCCAAATTTAGTTTACTACTTTTTTTTTTAATTAATTTTTATTTTTTAGTTTGTTTTGCTTTACAATACTGTATTTATTTTGCTATACATTGACATGAATCAGCCACGAGTATACATGAACTCCCAATCCCGACCGCCACCTCCCTGCTCCCGCCCCACACCTTTTTTTTTTTTTTTTTTTTTGCGTAACATAGGATTTTTATTTTGCTTTATAGTTAAATACATTGTATGAGGACTCCCAATCACAATCCTTTGGTGAAACTAATACAGAAAAAATTGTGCGTGTGTGTGTGCTATACATACATATATATGTATATATATTTTTTTTTTTGCTTTACAATACTGTATTTGTTTTGCTATACATTGACATGAATTAGCCACGAGTGTACATGAACTCACAATCCCGACACCCACCTCTCCCCTCCCGCCCCACACCATCTCTCTGGACTATCCCCGTGCCTCAGCACTTTTTTAATAAATAAAGTTTTATTGGAACACAACCACACACATTCATTTACTACTGCCTGTGGCTTCATTCACTCACTATAAGGGCAGAGTTGAGTGCAGATCTTCCTCAACTTAGACTTCCCAATACCCCCATCATAAACTGAAAATATCTTAAATCGAAAATGCATTTAATATCCCTTACCTACCAAATACCGAGCTTAGCTTAGCCTACTTTAAATGTACTCAGAATAATTACATTAGCATGCAGTTGGGCAAAATCATCTAATGGAAAGCCTATTCTATAATTCGGCTCTGAATATCTCATTTAATTTATTTAATACTTCACTTAATGTGAAAAATAATGGTTGTATGGGTACAGAATGGTTGTCAGCATATTGACTGCTTATTGTCATGATCGTGTGATTAACTGGGACCTGTGACTCTCTGCCACTGCCCAGCATCACATGAGTATCCTACTGCATATTACAGCTCCAAAAAAGAACAAAATTCAAAATTTGAAGTATGGTTTCTACTGAATGCATATCACTTTCACACAGTCACAAAGTCAAAAAACCTTCAAGTCAAGCCATTGTAAGTTGGCAACAATCTGCAGTTGTGATGATTACTATAAAGCACCCATTAAAACTAAAATATTAATTTGTCATTTACAGACAAAATTGTCAATCCTTCATTTCATATACTGACATTTGAAGGTTCAAAGTTAAAAAAAATAATAACATTGATTGATTACTTGATGATGCTAGAGAAAAAGCTATGATTCATCCATGCCCAACAATGAACATAACTTCCACTAGTGTTTCAGTGACTCATTCTAAAATGAATGGAAAGTCAAGAATACCAAACATACAAAAATTTCTTTTTTTTCTTTTTTCTTTTTTTAGTATAAATTTATTTATTTTAATTGGAGGTTAATTACTTTACAATATTGTATTGGTTTTGCCATACATCACCACATGGAAATATATACCATATCAACAAGAAGAAAAGAAAAACACTCAGATGACACAGAGAATGGCAGGAACAGAAGAAATTTTATAGTAAGCTATAAATGATACTATCAGTGAGCTAAAAAATGACTATCCCAACTATTAAAGGAAAAAATATTACATGCATCAAAATGAATATTTATAGAGCAAGATAAAGTTCTCAGGTATTAAAAATATGGCAAATGAAGTGTGTTTTCTTTTTATTCATGAGTGAAGAAAGATTAGTTGAAAAGTCAAATATATCTCCCAGAATGTGTTAAGAGGGAAAGTGATGGCCAGGAAGAGAAGAATAGCAGGAAGACAGGAAGGGAGTGAGAAGAGAGAGAAAGAGAGAACAGGGGGAAAAGAGGGAAGGGGAGGAGCAGGAAGAAAAGAGGATGAGAGAGAAAATAAAGAAAAGAATGAAGGAACTATGGAATGACACAGAATGCCCAAAGGGAAATTAAAGAATTTCTAGAAATTCTAACGTTGTAATGTTGCCTGGAAAATCCCATGGACAGAGGAGCCTGGTAGGCTGCAGTCCATGGGGTCGCTAAGAGTCAGACATGACTGAGCGACTTAACTTTTACTTTTCACTTTCATACACTGGAGAAGGAAATGAAAACCCACTCCAGTGTTCTTGCCTGGAGAATCCCAGGGATGGGGGAGCCTGGTGGGCTGCCGTCTATGGCGTCACACAGAGTCGGACACAACTGACGCGACTTAGCAGCAGCAGCAACAATGTTGTAATGATTTCTCAGTATACACATATATCAAATTTATCCTGCCATACACCTTAGCAAGCAACTACATCTGAGGACAGTGGAATTATGTCAGATTTATAATTAATTTACCAAAGACAAACAAAACTGGAGTAGATATACTAACTGATAAGACTGACTCCTGGAAAATTGTAATAGAAGGCATTTTACAGAGGACAGAAGAACAGAGATGTCATAGACTAAAGAAAATTAAGCAAATGAAAGAAAGAAATAAACAAAAGGAAAAGAAAACTAGGTAATTCTCTAAAGCAGGAAAAGCATGATTCTTAGTTGAAAAGCAAAATGTTGTACAAGAACAGAAATGTAAACCAGGTATACTGCTTGGCTTGGTAGTTAATCTTTTTCATATTATCACACTATAGAAGGAGTAACTGGATTTAACAGAAAAAGTTAATATCACCATACATAGTTAAAGAAGCAGAAAAGGGGGTCATAAGAGACATAAATCTACAATCACTACAGGAGGAAGTCAACACATAATGTTCAAAAAGACAAAGCAGAGTAATGGAGTATTTAGTTGGTTAAATATTTCGAAGTAAATGTGTTTTCCTGGTAGCTCAGACAGTAAAGAATCTGCCTGCAATGCAGGAAACTCGAGTTGGATCCCTGGGTCAGGAAGAGACACTTGAGAAGGGAATGGCTACCCACTCTAATATTCTTGCCTGGAGAATTCCATGAACAGAGAAGCTTGGTAGGTTACAGAGTTAGACACAACTGAGTAACTAATACACCCACATAGAGATAAATACCAGAAGTAATTACCAAAATACTGTAAGATAGTGTTGAGAAGGTGGCTGGTATGACCATTTTTCATAACATTTAACATTTTTTTGACATTTTGAACTATATGTGCTAAGTTGCTTCAGTAATGTCCGACTCTGTGCAGCCCCATGGATGTAGTCTGCCAGACTCCTCTGTCCACGGGATTCTCCAGGCAAGAATACTGGAGTGGGTTGCCATGCTCTCCTCCAGGGGAATCTTCCCGACCCAGGGGTCAAACCCACGCCTCCTGTGTCTCAATGCATTGGCACGTGGGTTCTTTACCACTAGAGCCACCTGGAAAGCCTGCCCTTCAACTATGATTAGGTATTTATTTAATTTAAAATAGTTTTTAATATAAAGGTAAATGTAACACCCCTACAGGAAACTCACCTGTTGTTATAGGAACAACTCTCCACAACTTATATTTTTTAAAAAGATTGCTCATCTCTTGAGAATTGTGATGACAGATAGAACCGTGGAAACCTTTGAGAATTTGTGAAAATACAGACTAAAATAAAATTCAGAAAACTCTTTAATATATTCACTTTAATGAATTCCTATGCTGTAACTAATTCTATCATTTGAGAGCCCCAGAATATCTTTATGCCAACATTTAGAATTTTTTTTTAATATTGCAAAAGAAGTAGAGACTGATATGTTTAGATACCAATAACTCCCAGGTGTGTTGAAATCCAGTTTCATTTTACATTGCTTCTAGGCCCCTTTAAATCATTTCTATGACTCAGAACGCTCAAAATTTGATCTGTGTGTTGTCCAAATGCTGTCGGTAGCCTAGTGAAAGATTTGATATTTTTATTGCCAAATATGTCTCCAAAAGTTTTAATCCCCTTATCTCTCCATTACCCGTTTCTGAAGCAGGCTAATGGAATATTGGTTTCAGAGTGAGTCAATGAAGTAGCAATTCAGAATACGAGGAAGGAAACTTGTCAGTTGTTGGAGGCTTAGCAGAATATCTTAAACTACTTTTCCAAACTTTTAAGGATAGGAGGACTTAAACTTTTTGGCTATCGGGCTGTTAGTTGGGTTTAAAAATAAAAACAACAAAACACTTGTAAACTGGTTTCTTGTAAGGGAATTTATTTACTGTGTCCAATTTGTTGGAACTTAAATTTTACTTTTAAAGTAATTAGAAAAAAAAACCTAGTAATTAAGGGAACTGAGATCCTAGTCCCTGTTCTACCAATTATTCAATATATTCAACAAACTTTTAATGAACATTTCAAAGTGCTGCCCTGAGATATTACAGATGCATTAAGTGGATGAAGAACAAGATCACTTCCTAAGAAGTAAGATCAAAATATCTACACTTTAAGTTTATAGGTTTTCCACATAGTTTTAAACCTTGGATTATGAGGTATGTCAGACCTTTTATAAACTCCCTTTCAGGAAAATGACTTATATTTAGAGGATGATTATGGCAGAGTATAGACTCTACTTCATCTCAAGCCTTGATTTGGACTATTACAGATAACCACAATGCCCTGAGAAATGCAGTGAAACAAAGAAATTAGTGTTCTTCAGGGTAAGAGCTGACCTTAGCAACCTGTCTTTTATAAAGTAAACATTTGAAATATTAACTCCTGTTTTGTTATTGCAAGAGGCAGAGGAGTTGATAAGTCAACAAAGTCTACTTTGAAAGACTTTCATGTTGAAATGAAAGGATTTTGTTTGCTTAGCCAACTCTCATAGGCATCTTCTATACTGATCCCTTGACTAGTCCCTTCCTCCTAGTCTCTGCATCATTACAAACCTCTTAAGGCATCTCTCTAAGTACTTCAAGTGTTCAGTTCAGTTAGTTGAGTCCCTCAGTCATGTCTGGCTCTTTGCAACCCTATGAATCACAGCACGCCAGGCCACCCTGTCCATCACCAACTCCCAGAGTTCACTCAGACTTATGTCCATCGAGTCAGTGATGCCATCCAGCAATCTAATTCTCTCTTGTCCCTTTCTCCTCCTGCCCCCAATCCCTCCCAG
>SJXQ01007510.1:26473-43695 GCA_006408695.1 Aepyceros melampus
GAGCCCATCTTTGCATGAAATGTTCCCTTGGTATCTCTAATTTTCTTGAAGAGATCTCTAGTCTTTCCCATTCTGTTCTTTTCCTCTATTTCTTTGCATTGATTGCTGAAGAAGGCTTTCTTATCTCTTCTTGCTATTCTTTGGAACTCTGCATTCAGATGCTTATATCTTTCCTTTTTTCATTTGCTTTTCACTTCTCTTCTTTTCACAGCTATTTCTAAGGCCTCCCCAGACAGCCATTTTGCTTTTTTGCATTTCTTTTCCATGGGGATGATCTTGATCCCTGTTAGGTAGTTATAATAGGAACTAGGAGTCCCAAGTGGTAGTGGCTATATGACAGACAAAGAAAGTGAAAAGCCTGCAAAAAGGGAACAAAGGAATACTCTGAATCCTGAAGTGAGAGCCTCTGGTGAAACAAACATGCCCCCTTCCTAGTTAGCTTTCATTTGCATAAGGCATATAGTGGGGGACGGGGGAGGAGACAAAACACATAAAAAGAGGAAATCAAAATGGATTTGGGCCTGTCCTGCAGGAGTGGCCCACCTACACACCTCAGGGATGGACTTTCTTTACCAAGTAAAACTCAGCTGTAACACTGGTCCGCTATTTCAAATCTTTGTTGTGGTAAGACAGAATTGAGGAAATTACACACTCTCCCCCACATATCAAACACAAAAAAAATATATCTATAAAATTCAAAAATGATAAACTGAGATTACAAAGATAAAAACTTTTCTCCCATAAAAGATATTGACAAGAGAAGGAAAAGCTATATAGATTGGGGGGAAATACCAATCACATATCTAACAAAGGACTTATATCCAAAATATATAAAGAACTCAATACTCAACAGTACAAAAAAAATTCATTTTTTAAATGGGCAAAATATTGGACAAATACTTCACCAAAGGAGACATGCAGAAGATGTACACATAATAAGCATGTGAAAAAAGTTCCAAACTTAGTCACTAAGGAAATGAAAATTAAAACAATGAGATACTACTATGCACACCTATAAAATGAGATTTTACAGCACCTCCCAGAGTTGATGATGGACAGGGAGGCCTGGCATGCTGCACTTCATGGGGTCACAAAGAGTCGGAGATGACGAAGTGACTGAACTGAACTAAACTGATACTTACCTAATAAAAGAAGAAAAAAAAAATTGAAGACTAAGAACTGACACTACTCAGTGCTTGTCAAGACTGTGGACAAACTGGAACTCATATTTTGTTGGTGGAAATACAAAATACTACAGGTACGCTCAAAAACAGTTTAAAAGTGTTTTTACTGAGTGAAATATATACTTAGAGGATGCCACATTCTTCTCAAATCGTCAGTCACTCCTCAGTCACCCTCACTTGTATCTGGTATTTTGCCTAGACTATACTGATATCCTGGAGAAGGAAATGGCAACCCACTCCAGTGTTCTTGCCTGGAGAATCCCAGGGATGGGGAGCCTGGTGGGCTCCCATCTATGGGTAGCACAGAGTCGGACACGACTGAAGCAACTCAGCAGCATGTTGATATCCCTAAAGGCTTAGTTTTTGTCCCTCTTTTCTTCTTATACTCTACTCTCCTATACTCTACTCTCTCCCCAGGCAATCCAATCTACATCTTTGACTTCAATAGACATCAAATCACTGATAATTCCCAACTTTATATCATCATATTTTACCTCTTCCTCAGCTTCAGATCTACAAATCTGAAGACCTCCTGTATATATCTCATGTGTCAAAGTTGCCTAAAACTCAACATGTTCCAAACATCCTTTCTCCAAAGCTAGTCTTCTTTGAGGTTTCCTTGTTCACTGAATAGAATAACCATATTCTCAGTTCCTCAAGACTGAACAAGAGACACTGGCAAGTGTCTCTCCTTTTCCACTCCTTTCTCTATATCAATCACCAGTCTAATGATGTTTTCTTTAACTATCTATGAATCCCATCTTTTCTTCTCAACCATATTGGAAGCTACCACCATATTTCCCCAAGACTGCACCTAGAACCATCCAGCTTAGGTCAGTCTCTCTCCCCTGGTCCGTTCTCCAAACAGTACATGAGCTAACCTTTTAAAATTGCAAATCTGATTTTATCATTTTCCTGCTTTAACCCTTTTTCATTGGCTTTTAAGATGAAATTTCAAATTCTTACATGGCCAAATCCCTCTATAATCTCTATATCTAGCCTCAAGTCACACTATAATTACTCCTTTTATCTTAAGTCAGTTCCTTGAAAGTGCTATACCTTTGCACACGGTGTTTCCTGTTCCTAAAATGTATTTTTTCCTTCCTTGCTCCTTCCATTTCACAAAACACTTATATTCATTATTCCAATCTCAAATCAAACATAACTTATTTGCAGAAAACTTCACTAATTATTCAGCCTAGATTGGGTTCTCATGATATTGCATACTTCACAATACTTTCCTTCACAACAGCTTTCCAATTTGAAATCATAGATTTATTTGTGGGTATTCTTAATATATTTATTTGTGGACTTCCCTAGGGCTCAGACGGTAAAAGCATCTGCCCACAATGCAGGAGACCCAGGTTACATCCCCCGGTCAGGAAGATCCCCTGGAGAGGGAAATGGCAACCCATTCCAGTATTCTTGCCTGGAAAATTCCAAGGATTGCAGAGCCTTGGAATTCCAAGGATTGAGTCGCAAAGAGTCGGACAAGACTGAGTGACTTCACTTTCACTTTCATTCTTAATATATACCTCTCTCTCCCTATGCTGTAAGTTCCATTAAATCAATAGCCATAGTTGTTTTGTTGAGCACTGTACCTTGAGTACTTTTTCACTGTCTGGTACATTAAAGTGTTAGTCGATCAGTCATGTCTGGCTCTTTGTGACCCCATGGACTGTAGTCTGCCAGGCTCCTCTGTCCATGGGATTCTCCATGGACATGCCAAGGATACTGGAGTACATAACCATTCCCTTCTCCAGTAGATCTTCCTGACCCAGGGATTGAACCAGGATCTCCTGCATTACAAGGGGATTTTTTTTATTGTCTAAGCCACCAAGGAAGGCTGAATAAATATATAAGGTAGAAATAATTCCTATATTATAGATGTAGAAACTGTAACTTAGAAAGGTAATAAAACTTACTTCTTTGTCACACTGCAATAAGGAGAAAGAAGCAGAATTCGAATCCAAGTACACAGAATTCTAAAGTATGTTCAGTTATTCAGCTGAGTCACTCCCTTTATCCTAATTGTTTCAGCTAATTAGATACAGAAACTCATGATAGGTTTGTCCATCATTTCCCTTTAATTTAAACAGCTTTGTTGAACAATTTCAAATAGCAATTATTAGCTCAGTACACTGCCAACTAACTGAACCTACAGCACCCACTCCACTTATGCAGTAGCAAATTCTAGATGACCAATGAAAATGAGCTTGTCTAGAGCATATATAACTAGTCGATCAAAATGTTTTCAGAAAGTTAAATTTATCCTCCATTTTGTCCATCAGCTGGCAAAGCTACAATTGGCAACTGTGGCAAGATCTTTTGCCACACACAGGGGTAGAAGAGAATTAAATGACAAACACAAAAATGTGGTTTTCAGCTGTTACACAGTGTTACTATGTTAGCCAAGAAAGAAGTGGAATTTCTAGTGGCTTGAATTTCCTGAGATTTTATGTTCCAGTCAAAAGAGTTCAAATTAAGGGCAAGACTTCCCAAACAACAATACAGCACGTGACTTTTCCTTTTGTGTCTCTTCTGTTTCATATCTAGCCTAAGTTATAATTGAGTTATAATGCTGGTTGACTTGGCTGATGTTAACTGCTGACATTAACAGTTTTTCTCTATTAGTAAATGATTATCTAATACAGTTTAATAACTCTCTTTTGAAATTCCTCTCACAAGTTTTGACAGAAGTTTTGTCAAAATTTTGAAAAAAAAAAAGTAATGTTGATATGGTATCTTCTATCACCCATCTGCCAGGAAAATCTAAGTTTCTTATAAATATAGAAAATTATTATATCTGTAAATAAGGAAAAGTTGATGTTCAATATGATAGGGCTGATTAAAATGTTAGTGGCATTTTTTTGGTTTTCTTTTTCTGTTGCTTTTCATTTCCTGTATTTATATTATCAGATTTTGGGTAGTGTTTGCTCAGAAACTCTTCTTAAAAGTCTATTGTTGCCCTTGCTGATTAATTTTACCCTGTGTTGCTGAAAAGAGAAAAATTCATCAAAAAATAGAACAGGAAAAGAAAAGGCAATATAAATCAAATTGTAATTTTTAAATATATGATATAATACAATTAATATAAAAGTATAACATCATACCAATGAAATGTATGAAAGATATGAAGGTACAAATTCTCTAGGTAGTGTACTATTACAGGTATTCCTTTAACTGTAAAAATTAAGAGAAAACAAACAAAAAACAAGCTTATCCAAATCTATTCCAATCAAGTCACAATGACTTAATGAAACTATCCATCTTAAAACACTGCTTTAAAGAGTAACTCCAACTTTCCATGCTTCCAAGTCTCTCACTCTTCATTATGTCAGAGTATTTTCATGGGGTATTTCCTCCTTAAAATGAATACTTCATTAAAATGATGCAATAACAGTGATTCTCCTGAGATGGTAGCTGTTTGTCCCTGGGCCCTAGCTTCTCTTGCTTCTGCAGGAGATGGAACCCTTAGAGCTGGAGCCAGCATCAGCCTGGTAATGCAAATGATATGTTCACCCCTTCACCAAGACTCATCCAATCCTAGTAATATCCCTCTCTTGCCACCAAAATCAGGAGTCTAATTCTATGAGATACCCAAGATCATTATATCAGAAGCAACGTTTTCCCCTCTCCAATAGGCCTGGACATCTCTGGCACTTAATGTTTTCTCTACAGGTTGCCCACCATCAGCTTTTTCCCTCCCTTCTAATAAATTTTATTGTTTCAATAAACATATACAAAATAGCTACTACGTTTCAGAATCAGAGGAAGGAGTGTCTTTGACAATGAACAAAACAGAGATTGTCCCTCCCCTATCACAGATTAGACAATAAGTACATCAACATGAGTAAATAAAAGTTTGATCTTAGGGTCTCTCTCTTATTGTTCACAACTCGCATTCGTGCTTCCCTGACAAGTACTTCCTTAAAACAATATTCTGATAACTAGATTTTTTTAATTTTCTTTTAAGGGACAGTAACTTTTAGGGGCACTCATAGCTGATATTTTTACAACACCTCCTGAAATGCCACAAAATGAAGAAAAACAATAATTCTCTATTAGTATGATTGAGAGAAGATTCCACAATTTCCTCCCTGCCTGGTTATAAAATAATGAAGCTTAGATAGGGTGAGGTACATCGCCACACTTAAATTTCAGTAATTTTTGTTTGTTTCCCCTTTAATATTTATACTTTTATAATAGATGATATAAAGGAGTTAATCTAGTAGTTTTTGCTCATCAGATGAATGGATAAGAAAGCTCTGGTACATATACACAATGGAGTATTACTCAGTCATTAAAAAGAATACATTTCAATCAGTTCTACTAAGGTGGATGAAGCTGGAGCCGATTATACAGAGTGAAGTAACCCAGAAAGAAAAACACCAATACAGTATACTTACACATATATATGGAATTTAGAAAGATGTAATGATAACCCTGTATGCGAGACAGCAAAAGAGACACAGATGTATAGAACAGCCTTTTGGACTCTGTGGGAGAGGGAGAGGGTGGGATGATTTGGGAGAGTGGCAGTGTAATGTGTATGATATCATAAGTGAAACTTTTAAGTACTTCAAGAATTCTCATGTGCAGTCACAATGAAGTGATTACCTGCAAATGAAACCTAACATTTACCTATGGATTTCTGTACTCCCTCTGCCAGTCCCCTTCTCAACTTTTTATTTACTACCCATGTCCAGAATTTCATGTAGATTTTTTTTAATTGAAAGAGTATACCATATTTGATCATTTCAATTTTTCCTTTGCAGGATGCTTACAGAGACCCTTTACATTTTTGCTGACTGTCAGATAAACTGATTTCTCAGTGGTTCCCATTCTAGTATCTAAACTGCCTAAAAAGTCCTACCTAGATCATTCTCACTTTTGTGACAAAGCATTCTTTGCTGCCCAAACTTACAAAATGTTATTCCAGAGCCTACTTGACAAGCATTACAGGTTTCATTTTGATGATTTCTAGCAATTTGAAGGAAAATGTTTCCACTGATTCAACACAACTGCTCACAGATTTTCCACAGCTCGTGATAAATGGCAGCATATCTGCCATCAGGAAAACAACCAGCCATTCTTAGTAGCATCAAACATACAGATAAGGAAGTATTTTTTCTGCAGAAAATCATCATAAGGATTTTTTTCCAAGGAGATATATAAAAGCACATTTACTTATATGTTTTTTGTGCACAGAATGAAAGCCTGAAATTCTCATTTATTTTTAGTTAAGTAAATAAAAATCTCTAAGTGTCTACTTCATGCTTCCCTTGTAGGTCAGTTGGTAAAGAATCTCCTGCAATGCAGGAGACTGGGTTTGATTCCTGGGTCGGGAAGATTACCCTGGAGAAGGACATGGCAACCTGCACCAGTATTCTTTATTTTTTTTAAGAGACAGAATATCTGGAGTTTATTTTCAATTAAAAACACAATCAAGCTTTTATCCAGCCTTTCATTTGGGAAACAAGACTCAGCCACAGCCATATCAACTGATAAGCAGCATAGAGTTTCTTTTCATAGATATCCCAGCTAATAAAGTAGGAAGGAATGATAAACTAC
Organism: Aepyceros melampus; assembly: GCA_006408695.1. Classification (NCBI taxonomy): domain Eukaryota; kingdom Metazoa; phylum Chordata; class Mammalia; order Artiodactyla; family Bovidae; genus Aepyceros; species Aepyceros melampus. The sequence goes on from SJXQ01007510.1 coordinate 33,232, forward strand.
TAACCTTCACAACATCTAATGCAAGAATAAATCTAGGCCTTCACTTTCAAATTGTTTTATCTTTTAATAAAATTACTTATACTGTGACTTTTCTGGCAGTCTTGTTAAAACTCCATGCTTCTAATTCTGGGGGTGAGAGTTTGATCCCTGGCCAAGGAACTAAGTTCCTACATGTCTGCCACTTGATGTGGCAGAAGGAAAGAAAAAATAATCACCAAAATACACCATTTATACAGAGTCTGCCAAAAAATTTTTTTAAAAAAAGGGTATAAAACATTTACCTGATCAAGCCTCTAAACATAGGGGACCAAAACCAGGCTGTGTTTCTATGGTCACACAGTTACTAAAATTAAGACGGAGAAAATGAGGAGATAAAAGAGCCAGTTTCATTAACAAATAATTTAAAATATAAAAAGAATGGAAATGGAACAGAGAGATAAGGCAGATAACTAATAACAATGAACAATCCTTTCTTGGATACCGATTTGAACAAATAAGCTATTTAAGAAAATATAAACTTTTCATACAAATGAGAAAACTTGAATGTTGGTAAGGTATTTGATATTAAGAAATTAATTTACAGCTTTAGTCATAAAAATGACATTGTGCATGTGTGAAATAGACAGCTAGTGTGAAGTTTTTTATAGCTCAAGAGCTCAGCTAGGTGCTCTGCAGTGATCTATAGAGGTGGGATGTGGGGATAAGAGGGAGGCTCAAAAGGGAGGGTATATGTATATACATATAGCTGATCCACTTCATTGCACAACAAAAACAAACAGAACATTGCAAAGCAATTATACTCCAATAATAGAATTTAAAAATAAAAAAAAATTTAAAGACATTGTATAGCTGTATCTAAAATCAGTCTTTATCTTTTCAATGTACTGAAATGTTTACAGATGAAATAATATGATGTCTTGGACTTGCCTCAAACTAATCCAGACTTAGTGGGAGATAGTGGAGGACAGAAGAGCCTGGCCAGCTACAGTTCCTAGGGTCGCAAAGATTCGGACACAACTTAGCAACTGAACAACAACAGGAACAATCCAGAGTGGAGCAGAGGAAAGTTGAGGGAAAATGAGACATCATTATTTATGACACATATATAAGGGTCATAATATCCTCTCCACTTCTGTATATGTTTGAAAGTTTCTATAATAAAAAAGGTTTAATCCAAATGAAAGAAAACCAAATTGACCAAGGAATTTGTGGGGGCAGGTTATACAACAAATCATTAACAACAGTTACTCAGGGAAACAGAATTACTTATGAGATCTTTTTTTTCTTTCTTTTCTCCGTATTATTAATTTTTTTAGTGATCACGAACCATTGACATGCTAAACATGCAGAAATTTTAAAAATAGCACATCTCTAAGAAAGCAGAAGTGAAAATCTAAAGTTGACTTAAAAATTTGAGCTAAAGTAGTACAGTGGTTTTATGTATATGACGTATGTATTTCTTGTGAGGCAACACATATGAGATGTAAATAGTTCCAGTCAATGACTGCAGCTGGTAAAACTTATGATAAGCTCAGTAAAAATTATTCAAGACTCTGCGTTTGGAGTCACATACATTAAAAATACTCCTAAGCAACTCTTCACAGGTCCTGTTGTTGCTATAGGTTACATCTTCCTTGCCATCGTCAGTTCCTTGTTTCCATGCCTCTTCATTCAGATATAATTTTTTTCACTACTGAATCCTGAGTTAAAATTCAGAGCTCTGATCAGATGTGGAATCAAAGTCAAGTGCTAAGGTACTAAAATCATTTCCACTACAATAGTTAGTCAAATCCTTGTTAGCAAAGAGCTCCCTTTTTGTGATCTGCTGTATCAAAGATGTATAATTCTGGGAGCTCTGTGATCTCAGCCTTGAGATGTTTTCAGAACTTGTGAGGATAAGTGAGTATGTTGTATTCTCAGGAGAGCTGATATGAGAGATGGATGGGGTTCTTGGAGACACTATCTGAGACTGTGAAGTGAAGGCGCCATCTTTCTCAGGACTGGAGAAGAGTATGTCGAGCAGAAGGATGTACTCAGCCATCATTTTCTTCAGTACCTCTTCAAAATCTTTCTTGGGGTTAGTCTGTGGGCTGTAAAAATTGCTAGACTGGTATTTGATAATCTGTCGGACGGGATCAGAAATGGCTTCTCTCTTTTGGATGGCTCACAGTTTTCTACAGATGCTATCCATGGGGTTATGCTGCTTCTCAGCTACCTTCTTTGCAGAGGCCATTGTTGACTTTCCTCCAGTGAGACAGAGGAAGTGGTTTCACTTCACCAGCATCCAAGAACCATCTTCTGAGAACTCAGAATGGAGAGAGTGATGTACTCAGCCATCATTTTCTTCAGTACCTCTTCAAAATCTTTCTTGGGGTTAGTCTGTGGGCTGTAAAAATTGCTAGACTGGTATTTGATAATCTGTCGGACGGGATCAGAAATGGCTTCTCTCTTTTGGATGGCTCACAGTTTTCTACAGATGCTATCCATGGGGTTATGCTGCTTCTCAGCTACCTTCTTTGCAGAGGCCATTGTTGACTTTCCTCCAGTGAGACAGAGGAAGTGGTTTCACTTCACCAGCATCCAAGAACCATCTTCTGAGAACTCAGAATGGAGAGAGAGGCCTTCGGGACCAGAAGATGTGGGTGTAGCTAAAGTCTTCACTCCGGTATTCTTGCCTAGAGAATTCAATGTATAGAGGAGCCTGGCAGGCTACAGTCCATGGGATTGCAACAGGGTTGGACATGACTTAGCAACTAAACCATCACCAAGTGTCTACTAAAGTGTCATATTATGATCAGTACAGCAGAAGTAATACAAAAAAGAAAGGAAACTATAATAAAAATAATAAGAAAGGGAATGAGTATGATGGGGTGGAGCAGACAGGTATGGCATAAGCCCTCTTGGAGGAGGTCACCATTAACCCCACCACAGAGCTGCCAGAACTTACACAGGACTTGGAAATAGACTTTTGGAGGGCACAAACAGAACTTGTATGCACCAGGACCCAGGAGAAGGAGCAGTGACCCCAAAAGAAACTGACTCAAATTTGTACCAAGTGTCCAAGAGTCTCTAGCAGAGACGTGGGTGAGCAGTGGCTTGATGCAGGGTTGGGGGCACTGAGTGTAGCAGTACAGGCATGGACCTTTTGAAGGAGATCACCATTATCTTCATTACCTCCACCATAGTTTCAGTTCAGTTCAGGTTCAGTTCAGTCGCTAAGTCCTATCTGACTCTTTGTGACCCCGTGGACTGGAGCATTCCAGGCCTCCCTGTCCATCATCAATACACAGAGTTTGCCCAGACTCATGTCTATTGAGTCAGCTCTGTCATCTCCTTCTCCTCCCACCTTGAATCTTTCCCAGGATCAGAATCACTTCAAATGAGTCAGCTCTTCGCATCAGGGGGCCAAAGTATTGGAGTTACAGCTTCGCCATCAGTCCTTCCAATGAACACTCAGGACTGATCTCTTTTAGGATGCACTTTTGGATCTCCTTGCAATCCAAGGGACTCTCAAGAGTCTTCTCCAAACGACAGTTCAGAAGCATCAATTCTTCAGCACTCAGCTTCCTTTATATTCAAAATCGCACATCCATACATGACTACTAGCAAAACCATAGCCTTAACTAGACAGACTTTGCTGGCAAAGTAATGTCTCTGCTTTTTAATATGGTTTCTAGGTTGGTTATAACTTTCCTTCCAAGGAGTAAGCATTTTTTAATTTCATGGCTACAGTTACCATCTGCAGTGATTTTGGAGCCCAAATAAATAAAGAGAGCCGCTGTTCCCACTGCTTCCCCATCTATTTGCCATGAAGTAATGGGATTTCATTTCCATGCATTGGAGAAGGAAATGGCAACCCACTCCAGTGTTCTATGGGGGAGCCTGATGGGCTTCCATCTATGGGGTCACACAGAGTCGGACACGACTAAAGTGACTTAGCAGTAGCAGTAATGGGATCTGATGCCATGATCTTAGTTTTCTGAATGTTGAGTTTTAAGCCAACTTTTTCACTCTCCTCTTACACTTTCATCAAGAGGCTCTTTATTTCCCCCTCACTTTGTGCCATAAGGGTGGTATATCTGCATATCTGAGGTTATTCATATTTCTGCTGGCAATCTTGATTCCACCTTGTGCTTCATTCAGTGCAACGTTTTGTGTGATGTACTCTGCATATAAGTTAAATAAACAGGGTGACACTTTTCAGCCCTGACGTACTCTGTTCCTGATTTGGAACCAGTCTGTTGTTCCATGTCCAGTTCTGACTGTTGCTTCCTGCCCTGCATACAGATTTCTCAAGAGGCAGTCAGGTGGTCTGGTATTTCCATCTCTTTCAGAATTTTCCACAGCTTTTTGTGATCCACACAGTCAAAGGCTTTAGCATAGTCAATAAAACAGAAGTTGATATTTTTCAGTAATTCTCTTGTTTTTTGATAATCCAGTGGATGTTGGCAATTTGATCTCTGGTTTCTCTGCCTTTTCTAAATCCAGCTTGAACATTTGGAGGTTCATGATCATGTATTGCTGAAACCTGGCTTGGAGAATTTTGAGCATTACTTTGCTAGCATGTTGCAATTGTGTGGTAGTTTGAGCATTCTTTGGCATTGCCTTTCTTTGGGATTGGAATGAAAACTGACTTTTTCCAGTCCTGGGGCCACTGCTGAGTTTTCCAAATTTGCTGACATATTGAGTGCAACACTTTCATAGCATCATCTTTTAGGATTTGAAATAGCTCAACTGGAATTCCATCACCTCCACTAGCTTTGTTCATAGTGGTGCTTCCTAACACCCACTTGACTTCACATTCCAGGATGTCTGGCTCTAGGTGAGTGATCACACCATCGTGATTATCTTGGTCATGAAGATCTTTTTTGTACAGTTCTTCCGTGTATCTTGCCACCTCTTCTTAATATCTTCTGCTTCTGTTAAGTCATAACATTTCTGTCCTTTATTGAGCCCATCTTTGCATGAAATGTTTTCTTGGTATCTCTAATTTTCTTGAAGAGACTTCTAGTCTTTCCAGTTCTATTGTTTTCCTCTATTTCTTTCCACTGATCACTGAAGAAGGCTCTCCTATCTCTCCTTGCTCTACTTTGGAGCTTGCATTCAACTGGGTATATCTTACCTTTTCTCCTTTGCTTTTCACTTCTCTTCTTTCACAGCTATTTGTAAAAATGACAGACAGTCATTTTTCTTTTTTGCATTTCTTTTCCTTGAGGATGGTCTTGATTCCTGCCTCCTGTACAATGTCACAAACCTCTGTCCATAGTTCATCTTTTTTGGGTGTTAGTTCTAGGTCTTGTAGGTCTTCACGGAACAGTTCAACTTCAGCTTCTTCAGTGTTACTGGGTGGGGCATAGACTTGGATTACCATGATATTGAATTGTTTGCCTTGGAAGCAAACAGAAATCATTCTATTGTTTCTGAGATTCCATCCAAGTATTGCATTTCAGACTCTTTTATTGACTATGATGGCTACTCCATTTCTTCTAAGGGATTCCTGCCCAAAGTAGTAGATATGATGGTCATCTGAGTTAAATTGACCCATTCCAGTCCATTTTAGTTCGTTGATTCCTACAATGTTGACGTTCACTCTTGTCATCTCCCGTTTGACCACTTACTATCTATCCTTTTCATGGACCTAACATTCCAGGTTTCTATGCAATATTGCTTTTTACAGCATCAGACCTTGCTTCCGTCACCAGTCACATCCACAACTGGGTATTGTTTTTGCTTTGGTTCCATCACTTCATTCTTTCTGGAGTTATTTCTACACTGATTTTCAGTGGCATATTGGGCACCTATCGATCTGGGGAGTTCATTTTTCAGTGTCCTATCTTTTTGCCTTTTCATACTGTTCATGGGGTTCTCAAGGTAAGAATGCTGAAGTGGTTTGCCATTTCATTCTCCAGTGAACCAAATTTTTCAGATCTCTCCACCATGACCCGTCCATCTTGGGTGGCCCTACACAGGGCATGGCTTATTTTCACTGAGTTAGACAAGGCTGTGGTCCATGTGATCAGATTGGCTGGTTTTCTGTGATTGTGGTTTAGTCTGTCTTGCTGGGGTTTCTCTTACCTTGGACATCAGGTATCTCTTCATGACTGCTCCAGCAAAGTGCAGCACTGCTCCTTACCTTGGACGTGAGGTATCTCCTCACAGCTGCCACTCTTGACCTTGGATATGGGGTATCTCCTCTCGGCCACTTGACACGCCAGCACGGAAGCCACCATAGTTTGGCCCCAGGTAAATAACAGGGAGGGAACACAGCTCCACCCATCAAAGGAAAATTGGATTAAAGATTTACTGAGCACAGCCCCGCCCATCAGAACAAAACCCAGTTTCCCCCTCAGTCAGTCTCTCTCATAATCCATAAGCCTCTGATCCTTCACCATCAGAGGGCAGACAGACTGAAAACCGCGATCAGAGAAAGCTAACCAATCTGATCACATGGACCACAGCCTTTTCTATCTCAATGAAACTATAAGTATGCCATGTAGGGCCATCCAATAAGACGAATCATGGAGGAGAGTTCTAACAAAATGTGGTTCACTGGAGAAGGGAATGGCAAACCATTTCAATATTCTTGCCTTGAGAACCCCATGAACAGTATGAAAAGGCAAAAAGATAGGACACTGAAAGATGAACTCCTCAGATCAGTAGGTGCCAATATGCAACTGGAGATCAGTGGAGAAATAACTCCAGAAAGAATCAAGAGATGGAGCCAAAGCAAAACAACACCCAGTTGTGGATGTGACTGGTGATGGAAGCAACGTCCAATGCTGTAAAGAGCAATGGTGCATAGGAACACGGAATGATAGATCCATGAATCAAGGCAAACTGGAAGTACTCAAACAGGAGATGACAAGAGTGAACGTCCACATTTTAGAGGTCAGCGAACTAAAATGAACTGGAATGGGTGAATTTAACAGATGACCATTTTATCTCCTACTCTGGGCAGGAATCCCTTAGAAGAAATGTAGCAACTATCATAGTCAACAAAAGAGTCTGAAATACAGTACTTGGATGCAGTCTCAAAAATGACAGAATGATCTCTGTTTGTTTCCAAGGCAAACCATTCTATATCATGGTAATCTAAGTCTATGCCCCAACAAGTAACACTGAGGAAGCTGAGGTTGAACGGTCCATGAAGACCTACAAGACCTTCTAGAACTAACACCCAAAAAAGATGTCCTTTTCATCATAGGGGACTGGAATGCTAAAGTAGGAAATCAAGAAACAACTGGAGTAACAGGCAAATTTGGCATTGGAGTACAGAATAAGCAGGGCAAAAGCTAATAGAGTTTTGCCAAGAGAACACACAGGTCATAGCAAAAACCCTCTTCCAACAACACAAGAGAAGACTCTACACATGGACATCACCAGATGGTCAACACCAAAATCAGATTGATATATTCTTTGCAGCCAAAGATGGAGAAGCTCTATGCAGTCAGGAAAAAAAAAGACAAGGAGCTGACTGTGGCTTAGATCATGAACTTATTGCCAAATTCAGACTTAGATTGAAAAAAATGGAGAAAACCACTAGATCATTCAGCTGTGACCTACATCAAATCCCCTACGAATGTACAGTGGAAGTGAGAAATAGCTTTAAGGGATTATATCTGATTGACAGAGCACCTGAAGAAGTATGGATGGAGGTTCATGACATTGTAGAGGAGGCAGGATTCAAGAACATCCCTAAGAAAAAGAAATGCAAAAATGCAAAATGACTTTCTGAGGAGGCCTTACAAATAGCTGTGAAAAAGAGAGAAGTGAAAAGCAAAGGAGAAAAGGATACATATACCCATTTGAATGCAGTCTTCCAAAGTATACCAAGGAGAGAAAAGAAAGTCTTCCTCAGCGATCAGTGGAAAGAAATAGAGGAAAGCAAGAGAATCAGAAAGACTAGAGGTCTCTTCAAGAAAGTTAGAGATACCAAGAGAACATTTCATGCAAAGATGGGCTCAATAAAGGACAGAAATGTTATGACTTAACAGAAGCAGAAGATATTAAGAAGAGGTGACAATAATACACAGAACTATACAAAAAAGATCTTCACAACTCAGATAATCACAATGGTGTGATCACTCACCTAGAGCCAGACATCCTGGAATGTGAAGTCAAGTGGGTGTTAGGAAGCACCACTATGAACAAAGCTAGTGGAGGTATGGAATTCCAGTTGAGCTATTTCAAATCTTAAAAGATGATGCTATGAAAGTGTTGCACTCAATATGTCAGCAAATTTGGAAAACTCAGTAGTGCCCACAGGACTGGAAAAGATCAGTTTTCATTCCAATCCCAAAGAAAGGCAATGCCAAAGAATGCTCAAACTATCACACAATTGCACTCATCTCACACACGACTATAGTAATGTTCAATATTCTCCAAGCCAGGCTTCAACAGTACATGGACCATGCACTTCCAGATGTTCAAGCTGGATTTAGAAAAGGCAGAGGAACTAGAGATCAAATTGCCAACATTCACTGGATCATGGAAAAAGCAAGAGAGTTCCTGAAAAACATCTATTTTTGCTTTATTGACTATGCCAAAGCTTTTGACTGTGTGGATCACAGCAAACTGGAAATTTCTTTAAGAAATGAGAATACCAGACCACCTGACCTACCTCTTAAGAAATCTGTATGCAGGTAAGGAATAAACAGTTAGAACTGGACCTAAAGTGAGAGAAAGGAGTATGTCAAGGCTGTATGCTGTCACCTGCTTATTTAACTTATTTGCAGAGTACATCATGAGAAACGCTGGGCTGGATGAAGCACAAGCTGGAATCAAGAATGTTGGGAGAAATAGAAGTAACCTCAGATATGCAGATGACACAACCCTTATGGCAGAAAGTGAAGGAGAACTAAAGAGCCTCTTAATGAAAGTGAAAGAGGAGAATGAAAAAGTTGGCTTAAAGCTCAACATTAAGAAAATGAAGATCATGGCATCTGGTACCATCACTTTATGGCAAATAGATGGGGAAACAGTGGAAACAGTGGCTGACTTTATTTTTATTTTATTTATTTTTTTTGGCTCCAAAATCACTGCAGATGGTGATTGCAGCCATGAAATTAAATAAGGCTTACTCCATGGAAGAATGGTTATGACCAACCTAGAAACTGTATTATAATGCAGAGACATTACTTTGTCAACAAAAATCTGTCTAGTCAAAGTTATGCATTTTCCAGTAGTATGTATGGATGTGATATTTGAACTCTAAAGAAAGCTGAATGCCAAAGAATTGATGCTTTTGAACTGTGATGTTGGAGAAGACTCTTGAGAGTCCCTTTGGACTGCAAGGAGATCCAACCAGTCCATCCTAAAGGAAATCAGTCCTGAATATTCATTGGAGGGACTGATCCTGAAGCTGAAACTCCAGTACTTTGGCCACCTGATGTGAAGAATTGACTCATTTGAAAACACCCTGATTTTGAGAAAGATTGAAAGCGGGAAGAGAAGGGGACAACAGAGGATGAGATGGTTGGATAGCATCACCGACTCAATGGACATGAGTTTGAGTAAACTCTGAAGTTGATGATGGACAGGGAGGACTGGGGTCCTGCAGTCCTTGGGGTTGCAAAGAGTTGGACACGACTGAGTGACTAAACTGAACTGGAGAAAGGTAAGAAAAAAGAAAAACTAACAGGAGGAAAGAAAACTATCTCAAGAGATTAAAGGAAAGAAAGACAGTTGTATCAAGAGGTCTCTGTTTTTACTGTTGATTTTTAGTCGCTCAGTCATGTCTGACTCTGTGTGACCCTATAGACTGTAGCCCGCCAGGCCTTTCTGTCCATGAGGATTCTCCAGGCAAGCATACTGGAGCAGGTTACCATTTCCCTCTCCAAGGGATCTTCCTGACTCAGAGATCAAGCCTGGTTCACCTATTTTGGCAGGTGGATTCTTTACCACTGAGCCACCAGGGAAGACCCATATTGAAGACAGTTCCTTAAATTATGTCCTTTTCCCATCTTGGTTGTGGGTCATGCATGAGACATCTGATCTTCATCCAAAGACAGATTACTGAGACAAGCTTTATAAATAAACCTAGAGTGTCCTTTAATAATTTAATTAAATTTTACATTAATATACCCTAACAGCAAAGAATTATCCAGGAAATGAGTCTCAGTAGACACAGACCTCCATTAACAATTTGGTTTTTAACATTAATTGAAACATCTTTTTCTCCCTAAAATCACTGTCATTAAAAAAAAAAACTAATGAAGAGTTGTTTGCAATATAGGTCTGGACTTAATAAACTTGGCCAGATGATTTATATAACCATAATTGATCATAGACTTTTGCTTTGCTGAAACTTTTATAGAGTCTCAGACTGAACTTTTGATATAAAACTTTTCAGGGCTAGAAAAGTCAAGCCAAGGGATTATCATAGATTTTGCCTAACAGATCTAAGGGACTATATTAGAGGAATTTAGAGTCCAGCGATGGGGGAGCCTGGTGGACTGCCATCTA
>SJXQ01007510.1:43983-301220 GCA_006408695.1 Aepyceros melampus
ATAAAAGTGATATTTTTTATATATATATATATATATATATATATATATATATATATATATATATTACTTATGGATTTGCAGAAGTCTAGAGGAAGGCACTAGTCAGAAAAGAAATTGAAGAGCCAAGCATATACCAGAGAGAAAGGGGGAGAGCAGAGAAGAGCTTAAACAAGAAGGAAAAGGAGGGAAAAAAGGAAAGAGATGGGTAAAATGATATCAGCATGTTTTTGCAGTGCCTTTCCTATTACCTGGAATGACCCTAGACCCCTTGTTCAACTTGTGAACACCGTCATGAGGTGTCAAACACCATTTCTGAGGAGGAGTCATCTGTGAATCTTCAGGCAGAATTGATTATTTCTGTACACACGCATACATAAAGGTATACAGACGGACACATACACACATACACAGATACACTGATTTGCCAATTTTGTTGTTCAGTGACCAACTCCTGACTCTTTAAGACTCATGAACTTCAACACACCAGGCTTCCATGTCCCTCGCCATCTCCCAGAGTTTGCCCTAGTTCATGTCCTTTGAATTGTATCCCTCACATATCTGTCACATTCTCCCTCACACTATGAGTTCCTTAAGAATAGAAACAAACCTGTATTTGAGATTTCAATGCCCACACATTTAAAGCTTCCCTTGTGGCTCAGACAGTAAAGAGTCTGCCTGCAATGTGGGAGAGCCAGGTTCAATCTCTGGGTCAGGAAGATCCTCTGGAGAAGGAAATGGCAACTCACTCCAGTATTCTTGCCTGGAAAATTTCATAGATGGAGCAGCCTGTGGGGCTACAGTCCATGGGGTCGCAAAGAGTTGGAAACAAGAAACTTCACACACTTAAATGCTAATAACTGCTTGATGGATAATTGAATATATGAAAGCATTTGTAAACACTATGGCATAAACTATATAGCAGTGCATGTAAAAAAAAATGGAGGCTTCGTATCTGTCAAATTTGAATTGAATGATTTCTTCACCATCTCTAAGATGTGATCTTGAGTATATGTTAATCAATTAATCCCAGGTTTCCTCATCTCTAAAATGGAGATGATGACTACTCATACCATAAAATTCTCAAAATTATAAATACGGTTTGAGAAACTTCCTCACATAAAACAGCTCTATAATAAATATTGTTTCCATCACCAATAAAAAAAAATATTGCAGTCTATAGTGATGGAAAGCAGATAATGGTGGCAGAGGGCTCAGGATAGGAAAGAGAGAAAAGGAAAATGGAAACAAGGAATCTCTCTAAAGTGGTAAAAAATGTTCTAAAACTGGATGTGGTGCTATTTATACAACTGAAAACTTACTAAAAAGATATTGAATTTTACACTAAAAAATGAGTGAATTTTATAGTTTATAAATTATGCTTCAATAAAGCTGTTTTGTTTTAGCATGCCAGAGGATTAGAGAAGAGAGTAGGTGGAAATTAAGTAAAAAATTAGTCATAACTGCTTAAATTGGGTTTTGTGTGTAAGGGGTTTATAAATTATCTTTAATTTTGCATATTTTTCAGAATTTCCAAAATAAAAAAAAAAATAATTTGAAAAAAGAGAATTCTGTAATTAATGACAATTAAGTTTTATAATTCTAACACTGTTAAATTTACCTAGTTCCTTAAATGAGATATAAGGTCACATTTTTAAAAATATAATGCTGGTACAAAATAAGAATAAAGGATGACTGGAAGGCATAGGACAAAATCTTTTCAGCTGTCACTGAGAAGTACAGGCTAGTTAAAGGTAATTCTTCAGTTCAGTTCAGTTGCTCAGTCATGTCCGACTCTGCAACCCCATGAATCGCAGCATGCCAGTCCTCCCTGTCCATCACCAACTCCTGGAGTTTACCCAAACTCATGTCCATTGAGTCAGTGATGCCATCCAACCATCTTATCCTCTGTCATCTCCTTCTCCTCCCACCCTCAATGTTTCCCAGCATCAGAGTCTTTTCAAAATGAGTTAGTTCTTCGCATCAGGTGGCCAAAGGATTGGAGTTTCAGTTTCAACATCATTCCTTCCAATGAACATCCAGGACTGATCTCCTTTAGGATGGACTGGTTGGATCTACTTGTAGTCCAAGGGACTCTTAGACTGCTGCAATTATTATTTATATTGCTATGCTGTACTAAGCCACCTCAGTCATGTCTGACTCTTTGCAACCCCATGGACCCCAGGCTCCTCCGTTCATGGGATTCTCCAGGCAAGAATACTGGAGTGGGTTGCTATTTCCTTCTCCAGGAGATCTTCCCAACCCAGGGATTGAACTCTGATCTCCCATATTGCAGGCAGTTTCTTTACATTTGAGCCACCAGGGAAGATAAAAATATAAATACAAATATCTTTATAGAATTATTTGTATAAGAAAAAGTAAAATTAAAAAAAAAAAAAAACAAGAAAGAGAGGTAGAGGAGGAAAAGGGGGAGGAAAGGGGTTACACTTACTGATTTTCTAATTGCTAGATCTATATATTTGGTTTTGATAATAATTTATGAAAAATTATAATTATTTCATTTTCAATACCTGTGTAGGGGTGGGATGAGGTGGGAGGTGGGAGGCTCAAGAAGGAGGCGATATATATATACCTATGGTTGATTCATGTTAATGTATGGAAAAAACCAACACAATATTGTAAAGCATTTATCCTTCAGTTAAAAATAAATAAATTTTACAAAACTTGTGTAATGGAAAGAAAATAATGCTATTTATGAGATTTCTTTCTAAAAATAAATGAAAGACAACATTCTTCTGCTGAGCTTTTTAATGAGTTTTCACAAGCAGAGTTTAGTAGTTGGAAAGATGTATCTATTGCTCTGAAAAAACTGAGAATAAGTTGGCATTACTTGTGGAAAGGGAGAAAAACAAAAAAGGTTAAAAAAAAAAAAAGAAAAGAAAAATGACAAGAGAAAGAGAATTTACCAAACTAGTTTGCAGCAAAAGTGCTATATGAGGTGACATGCCCATAAATAATCCTCTGTTGTAGGATGGCCAAAAAACTTTTAAGACAGAAATATCTAATTATGTTAAACCCCCAAACTCATGCACACACCCTTCTCCTAAACTGAAGCAAACATATGGCTTCAGTAACAGTTTTGTTTGTTTGTTTGGTCACCTGATCTAAGTCACAAAACGGAGATAAATTCCAGGTCTGAGCCAACATTAGAGGAGGTGAGATAATCTGTAACCTGAACCAAGTCAACACCAGAAGCTCAAAGCAAGAGGTTACTGAACAATGATAGTCCTAAGGAAATTTACACAAGTGCTGAAGAAGACCATGAGCCTCTAAAGGGTCTGAAATGGAGGCTCAAGTTAAACATACCTACATCTAAATTAGTTGAGAGACTCCAGCTGATAATCAGGTTACATAAGCTTTCTCACAGCTGTCAAATGCTAACTGACTCAAATGTGTATTTGCTACATATCAAAAAAATGATACCTCACTTGATATTTATCTAAGAGGATTTGAAGGCTTATGGACAAAATTCCATAAATTTGATGGTGATTATTCGGGCTTACTTGGGCTTCCCAGGTGCTCAGTGGTAAAAAATCTGCCTGTCAAGCAGGAAACATGGGTTTGATCCCTGAGTCAGGAAGACTCCCTGCAGAAGGAAATGACAACCCACTCCAGTATTCTTGCCTGGGGAAATCCCATGGACAGAGGAGCCTGAAGGGCTACAGTCCATGGGGTCAAATGAGTTGGGCATGACTTAGCAACTAAGCAGCAGCAGCAGCCCCTACTCAAAGCAGAACTATATAAAGAGTTCTGTTACACACAAATGAACTTATCTATGAAACATAAACAGAATCATGGACATAAAGAACAGGCTGGTGCTTGTCAAAGGGGAGGGGTTTAAAGGAGGGATGGAATGAGAGGTTGGGGTTAGCAGATGTAAGTTTTAATATACAGAATGGACAAAAAACAAGGTCCTACTGCACAGAGAACTATATTCAATAACCTATGATAAATCATAATGAAAAAAACATAAAAAAGAATGCACATATATGCATAACTGAATCACTCTGTGGTATAGCAATAAACAACACAGTATTGTAAATCAACTATACTTCAGTTGTTAAAAAAAATCAGTATATCACAAAATGTTATAATTATCAAGTTATTTGTATTACAATCCTAAAAATCTATGCCTATTTTTAATAAATTGAAAGAAACATAGCAATATATATACTTTATTCATATGCATATTGAAAAGAAACATCAAGCATTAACATAATTTTCTCTGGCCAGTAAGATTGCATAAGAAATGTTTTGCCTCCCTTCTCCTCATCCATAGTGGAATTCTTTTTCATAATATTTTAATTTTGTATTAGAAAAAAATTATAGTTTTAATTTCTCATGAACATCATGATCATATGGATTTAGTTGGAGAAAAATTCATACTTACAATAGTTTCATGATTATTCTAATTACTAAGGCTCCATCACTGTAAGATTTCCAAGTAGGAATCAGTATCTATCAGTCTTCTTATTAGTTTTATATTTTCTTACAACTAGAAAGAGATTTTTAAAAAACTGTTTAAAATGCAGTTTAAATTTCTCCCAGGCTAAACCTACTTTAGTCTTCCACTGAAAATGTTATTGCTCATTAGCTGAATCCACTGAAATTGGGCTTTGCCTATCTTAAATACTTCATAGTTTTAAATGCTTAAGTCTACCAAGTTGCTGCCATATTTCCTCTCACATCAGTGTCAGCACAGCCTGGGAAGTCACCATTTATTTATAATTGCATTGTTAGGCATGAAGATAAGTGAAAATAGTAGAAAACTGCAGCTGTTCTGCTGGACAGAGTCTGCCCTCTAAACCTTTAGGGCTGTTCAATAAAGACCAAATTATTTTGCTGAATAGAAATAGAAAAAAAAAAAAACTGTCAAGCTGTCAACAGTGGAAAAAATAGAGGTGTCATTTCTCAGTAATTTAGGAGTCTGGAACATATCTTTTCTCAGGTAACTTGTGTGTATGTGTGTGTGTGTGTAAAATTGAAAGACAGAGAAAGAGAGCTATCAAAAGTACAGGACTTATTTTTTTTAAGAAGTCATTTTGCTTCAAAACTTTAATATCATTTTTTTACTCATATATACAATTCTCTCATAAACCTTTAGAATATCATCCACTAATTCTTCGACCTGAATAACAACTTTTGCTTTAGTAATTGAAAAAATTTTACTCATTCAGCTCAAACTCTACATTTTCTGTATCTTCAGAAACTACCTAGGCAGACTCATGGTCATACTTCCATTCAACCAGATTATCCCTATAAAACAATTATCTTTTATGGAAACAGACTCTGCATTTCTTGAGGATGAAGACAATATAATTTCATCATTGTATTCCAAAGACCAAGAAAATTAAATATTCCTGAAAAAATAGATCTTTAGAGTATGGCTTTCTGATTCAAATACTCCAACACTTACTAACTTGGAGTCATAGCAAAAAGTTAAACTTTCTAAGTCTCCATTTCTTTATCTTAACATTGGAATGATGATAAATTCTACCTCATAGAAATGTTGTGAGGATTAGCTCAGATAATATTTATACAACTTTTGGGACAGAGCCTTGCACTTAATAAGCATTCAGTAAAGTAAAATACTGTTTTTGCAGTAGTCATGTATGGATGTGAGAGTTGGACTGTGAAGAAAGCTGAGCACTGAAGAATTGATGCTTTTGAACTCTGGTGTTGGAGAAGACTCTTGAGAGTCCCTTGGACTGTAAGGAGATCAACCAGGCTATCCTAAAGGAAATCAGCTAAATATTCATTGGAAGGACTGATGTTGAAGCTGAAACTCCAATCCTTTGGCCACCTGATATGAAGAACTGACTCATTTGAGAAGACTCTGATGCTGGGAAAGATGGAAGGCAGGAGGAGAAGGGGACAACAGAGGATGAGATGGTTGGATGGCATCACCGACTCAATGAACATGAGTTTGAGTAAACTCTGGGAGTTGGTGAGGGACAGGGAGGCCTGGTGTGCTGCAATGCATGTGGTTGCAAAGAGTCAGACACAACTGAGCAACTGAACTGAACTGAAAATAAAATAAACACTCTTGTTTCTGTTAGCTGAAAGAAACATACAATGTAAGATTGATGAGTTTCAGCTTTATTTAGAATTTTAATGAGGCTGATAGCCTGGGAAATAACCTCTCATCTCTGAGGAAATGCTCTGAGGAGGTAGGGGACAAGTCAATATATACATAGATTTTTTGACTGAGAAATACATGTAGTCAAGCATAAAAAAATTACTGCTAGTCACAAAGAACAAATATCTGAAGTTAATGATTTTAGTGCTTTTCTCTATGTATGCACAAATCTGAGGTCACTGAAATTTTCCATAGATATGCATCTTGATTATCTAGGGCCCCAAATATCCAAAATACAGAATGCAGCATCCTACTTTTCCCATCCTAAATTCCCCTTAGGGTGCACTGTTGGTGGGCTGTGACTTAACTCTTTGTACAAGGAGATGATAAGCAACACTCTTTGGTCTTTCTGCTTACCTTTTAATAACTAACAATAGCTTTGCTTTTGTGTATAAATAATCTCATTATTTAAAAATAAAAGAGAAAATTCAACACATTTTATATTAGCATTTTCATTTATCATACTCATTTCGTACCATCTGGGTTAAAATAGAAAATCATTTTTATCAAGTAACTATTATGAATAAACTCTATTTTATTTCATTTACTTTTTGCCACTTTATGCATATCCTTTTGAAAAAATTAATTGAATAAGTCTGTATCTATAATCGGAGAAGGAAATGGCATCCCACTCCAGTACTCTTGCCCAGAAAAATCCCATGGACAGAGGAGTCTGGTAGGCTACAATCCATGGGTTCGCAGAGTTGGACATGACTGAGCAACTTCACTTTCTTTATATCATAATATTTCTGATGAGAAAACATAGACATGACGTAATCTTGAGTTTTCCTTCTTTATTACCGTTTTCCCTGAGATTTTCAGTCAATATAAAAAGTTCTTATCTGAACTAGAAAAACTTAGATTCTTAGTAATTTCCTTTAAGAGATGATTAAAGTCACTGTCAAAGATGACTGGATTTGTAGGTCTTTAATTTGACTTTTAAGTTACCAGTGGATCATTAGAGACTACACATGCCATTATTTTAAGTGTAGTCAATCTAGCTGAAATCCAAGTCATTAAAGAGTAGCCCAACTGGGATAATTTTAGGCTGTTTTTACATCAAGAAAACTGTTTCCAAACATTTTGATACAATTATTTCTTAACACTACAAAATAAAAGTGCTAAGGTATTACAGATAATTTATGATCTTAAAATGTATGTGATGCATGCATGAAATCTGGAAGTAGATCAAAGAAGTAGTAATCACTAAGAGATTGAAAAATAAATTCTTTGAAAGCAGCACAGCACTCATATACCTTCTAAATCCTGTAGATGTTATTCCCCTGGCAAAAATTCAATTTAGAGGTTTTAAGAAGCTACTTGAGTAAATCAAGCCACTTAGGACTATTTCCTCCGCCTTTAAACTATCATTAAATTAAGGAAAGAAAAGTAAAGAAGCTTTGAATCTATCATCTACTCTCTGGAAAACACACACACACACCCACATGAATGTGCACATGTGTACCCACAAACACATATATGCACAGCAAGAATGTGCCTCAGCCAAAGACAGGATTTCAGGAATTCAGAAATATTAGAGATGTAAGGGATTGATATTTGGGTAAATCAGCCTAAGATTCAACACAGGAAGAAGAGGAGAATGCCTAGAAAATAATGAGTAGATTTTCCCACTGAGTACCTAGGGAGTCCCAGAATCAGAAAAATAGACACTGGGAACAATAGTGCATAGTCATGTAATTTGGATGTAAACTAAAACAAATTACTTAAGAGTGAGGTCACCAAGATGGCAAAGTAGAAATGTCTAGGCTCTGTCCATCTACAAGGATCAACATTTACACAGCTATCCATGGACAAAATGGTTCTGGGAGGTTCTGAAGTCCACTTAAGAAACTTCAACAGAGAAGAATTTGACAATAACTACACAGAAAGAAAAGAAAAAAACAGCTTCATTCAGGGTCCATCAACTCATTCCCCAAGGCAGCACTGCTCAGGGCCAAGAGGAAACTCCCCAACCAAAATGAATTATCCTTCTTGGGAAAGGAAGAGCAAGGCAAGTGACAGCTTCCCCAGACTTTCTGCACAGGAAGGAAAAGTTTTGGCTTCACCCCACCCAGAGACCAACAAAGCTAAGATGTATAGAGAAGACTAGGAACACCAAAGGGCACAAGGAGTAGATTTCTCAGGTATAGGAAACTCACCGATCTTTCCATTCCCCAAGATCATTTGCAATCTGGAAAACCCTTCTCTGTTTGCTCTCTTTCCCTGGATCCTCTTCTCTTCAGTTGACTAAAGTTTTTGAAACAAAATCCAGGGGATAAAAATCTGGTATACCACTTCTACTTATGGGAAGCCAGAAAATGCCCACTGGAAAAAATCACAAAATTGATTACCACCTGAGTAGGATGAGGAAAATGGGAAATTACCAAAAGAAAACACATATGAATGTGTCAAAACATTTTTGTGCTAAGTTTGCTGAACAGTGTATCAGAGAATCTTCTTCACAAAAGTCTATGTGCACCTGCAGTTTCTGAAGGAGTAACTTGGATAAAACATAACAGCCTCGAATATTTAACAACCTGAATGTTTAATGAGAAAATTTAAGTGTAAAGCTTTTATTACTTTCATGGGTCCAGGAAATGTCCCTCATTTCTCTGAGCCCCCAATTACCTCATTAATAAAATAAAGATTCTTATAGAAATATTAGGGAATCAGAAATGTGCAAATGTAAAGTAATAATACTATTATGATTTATAATTTCTTCTATACTTTCCAGCCTATAAATAAAATGTATTCATTTATATCCTAAGAGAGTAAAGCTATAACATGATCTTGTTCTTCAACATTTCTCCACTCTTTTCCCTTACCAAAAAAGAAAAACATTTGATAAGTATGGAATTATTCCTGAGTGTCTTTTAAAAATGGACAATGCTATGCTCCTACTGTGGTGCTGGAGAAGACTCTTGAGAGTCCCTTGGGCAGCAAGGAGATCAAACCAGTCAATCCTGAAGGAATTCTAAATATTCATTGGAAGGACTAATGTTGAAGATGAAGCTCCAATACATGTGATCACCTGAGGTGAAGAGCCAACTCACTAGAAAATACCCTGATGCTGGGAAAGATTGCAGGCAGAAGAAGGGGATGACAGAGGATGAGATGCTTGGATGTCATCACCAACTCAATGGACATGAGTTTGAGCAAACTTCATGAGATAGTAAAGGACAGGGAAGCCTGGCATGCTGCTATCCATGGGGTCACAAAGAGACACGACTGAGTGACTGAACAACAACAATAATGCCCCTATTGAGTTACCTGCTTACAAAATTCAGGAGTTCCCCAAATTAATATCAGCTTGACATCAACTGCAAAACTCAGCAGTCCCCATAACAACACTTACTTCTGACACCAATTACAAGTTCCCAAGACTACCTCAAGTTCCAAAATCTATCAGAAGGATTCAGAGAATTCACCAAAAGCTGTTACATTTATGGTTATGGGTTTTTACGGTAGAAGGATATAAATTAAATTCAGCTTAGGGGCTTCTCTGGTGGCTCAGAGGTTAAAGCATCTGCCTACAATGTGGGAGACCTGGGTTCGATCCCTGGGTTGGGAAGATCCTCTGGAGAAGGAAATGGCAACCCACTCCAGGATTCTTGCCTGGAGAATCCCATGGATGGAGGAGCCTGGTGGGCTACAGTCCATGGGGTAACAAGAGTTGGACACGACTGAGAGATTTCTCTTCGCTTCACTTCAAGGGAAGAAAGCTGAGCACCGAAGAATTGATGCTTCTGAACTGTGGTGCTGGAGAAGACCCTTGAGAGTCCCTTGGACTGCAAGGAGATCCAACCAGTCCATCCTAAAGGAGACCAGTCCTGGGTGTTCATTGGAAGGACTGATGCTGAGGCTGAAACTCCAATACTTTGGCCACCTCATGTGAAGAGTTGGCTCATTGGAAAAGACTCGGATTCTGGGAGGGATTTTGGGCAGGAGCAGAAGGGGATGACAGAGGATGAGGTGGCTGGATGGCATCACTGACTCGATGTATATGAATATGGGTGAATTCCGGGAGTTGGTGATGGACAGGGAGGCCTGGTGTGCTGTGGTTCATGGGGTCGCAAACAGTCAGGATGACTGGGCAACTGAATTGAACTGAAGAGAAGAAGTACAAAGGAGAGAGTCCAAGAGAGTTCCACATCTGAAACTTCCAACTATCTTCTCCCAGAGGAGTTATAGGCAGTGCTAACTTCTCCAGGCAATGAGACGTGACAGTATTCATGGCGTATTGCCAACCAGGGAAGCTCACCCATGCCTTGGTATTCAGAGTATCAGGCAGATCAATCCAAGGGCTGCAAGATATCTCCTAAGAACAAAGGACAAGAAAGAGAGAATATTATTTATAGACAGTTTTGGGGTCTAGGTCAAGTGGTTTAAGGCTTATCTTTCAAGGCAGGATTCTAATTTGAATTGGGCAAAGTTCATGATATAGTTTAGGATTGGTGGGCACATGAGGGGCACATTGCACTCTTCTCTTCATAAGAGGATGAAACACATCTGCATGTTGTTGTTTCAGATATGTTCGGATGTGTTTTTGATACATTTGTTATGCATCCAGCTGAGCAATCTCTTCCTGGATAAGAATTTCCTGAAATAAATATTTAGTCACATTGGCACAGAAAATTTTTCAGTTCTCATTTCTAATTGATTAGTAATTGAATGCAATGGTCTTTTTTTTTTNCCTGGTGGCATCTCGAGGGAAAGCCACATATCCCTGTGTCAACACAACAGGAAGCCTGACAGTGCTGCTACCGCTGAGGAGGAGAGTGGGGGTGCATGTCTCCACGCGAGACGAGGCCTGACCACCCTGTGGAGACTCCAGAGGGACCCAAGAACCATGTCAGCACTTCCGAGGAATGCTCAGGGTGCGACCGCAGCCCCAGACGTATACCTAGGACCCGCCACCGACTGGAGAGGAATCCCGTAAGGTCCCTCGCCATTCGCACGGAGACTGGCCTCACGTGAGGCCACATGAGAAGGTCCCTGAGGTCCCCGTTGTAACTCGAGAAGAACCAGCTGCAACTCTATAAACAACAGGAAGTTCTCCCTTCCATGCGCGTTGAGGCCCTTTTCTGCTGCTGCATGTTGAAGGAAATCACACCTTCCCTCTTGAACCTCGAAAGGGTAATTCCCTCCCTTGCTGTCACTCAAAAAGTTCCCGGACACACGCGCCTCCCCTCGACAGGAAGCCCGAGTCTGGAGAGGAATCCCGTAAGGTCCCTCGCCATTCGCACGGAGACTGGCCTCACGTGAGGCCACATGAGAAGGTCCCTGAGGTCCCCGTTGTAACTCGAGAAGAACCAGCTGCAACTCTATAAACAACAGGAAGTTCTCCCTTCCATGCGCGTTGAGGCCCTTTTCTGCTGCTGCATGTTGAAGGAAATCACACCTTCCCTCTTGAACCTCGAAAGGGTAATTCCCTCCCTTGCTGTCACTCAAAAAGTTCCGGGACACACGCGCCTCCCCTCGACAGGAAGCCCGAGGGGCCGCCATAACTCAAGAGGAGATCCTTTGTCCACTCCTCAGCGCGAGGTGAGAGTTAGTTTCCATGCTTCGTCCGGAAGGCATTTGCGGCACTCCCATTGCATACCAGAAGGAGGTGCTGTCCACAGGAGTGTCGAGATGATCCCCAGGAATCGTGCCATCAGGCCACAAGTACCCAGCAGTCTCAGTCCATTCCAGATGAACCTGATTTCCCTGCACTCTCTCGATTGTTACCCCAGGGATCAAATGACCCCACGTAGGCACGTGTGAAAGCCCTGGTGGCATCTCGAGAAAGCCACAGATCCCATTGTCANAAATGTATTCTTTTTAATAGCTGAGTAACATGCATTGAATTTAAATCATTGTTTTCAGTTTTGTTTTTGTTTCTTCATCTGGCATTTCATTTCTCATCCTAATATCAACTGAAATACCTTTGGGAAAATTCTCTCCTTTGGTGGATGTGTTTGACTGAGGCTAATCTTCCCTACTTAACTTGTTTGATGTCCTGACAGAAGCTGAGCATATGCATCCAATATGCAGATTGAATATGAAGCAGACTCATTATGGAATTGGTGATGTTTGGTATCTGATCATATTGAGTAGACACTTGCTATAGTTTCTATCCTGGCCCTACCCATAGTGTTGCTATTTTTGAGATCTGCAACTCCATCATTCCCTTTGAGTTTGTCATCTCCTAATATATTTCTAATAAATTTTCTTTACCCAACAGACAGTTGACTTTTCAGGTTGCTTTCAATCAGAGCCTTAATTAATACAGCACACAAATTTTTTACATATCGTATGGAATGTTAAGACTGATGGTAGACTAAACTGGAATTTAGGCTTCCTAACTTTCAGTCTCTATCAAACTAGCTTCTATATGTCCTTTAGGTAGTTTCTACTTGGCTATCAGCAGTTAGTTTTCTCTACTCAGAACACATTAGGCTTTTTGGGTTGTGTGTGCTTAGTTGCTTGGTTGTGTCAAACTCTTTGAGACCCCATGGACTGGCCCACCAGGGTCGTCTGTCCATGGGGATTCTCCAGGGAAGAATACTAGAGTGGGTTGCCATGCCCTTCTCCAGGGGATCTTCACAACCCAGGAATTGCAGCCAGGTCTCCTGCATTACAAGTGGATTCTTTACCATCTGAACCACCAAGAAAGCCTGCTATTGCTTACTGTGACAACATGTTTGCCAAATGTTTCACTTCCCATGCAAATCTCAGATTTTTTATTCTAAAATTTCAGTAGGCAATTTGTTTGGGTATTTTCTCAGGACAGATATAAACAAACACATGGAATAATTCATGTTCAACTCTTGGTTAAGCATTTCTTTAACAAAGTGAATGTTTGAGTGGGAGAAGGGTGTGAATGAGTGCAAATGCATGGAGTTTTTAAATTATTAAAATTGACTTTAAAGCAGCAAAAATTAAAGCAACCTAAACTCATTCATCCTAAGAAACGTGATTAAATGAGCCTTGATGCCATGGATTGGCAGCTGCAAGACAAAGTACGTCCCATTATTGATGCTGTCAATCAGATCATACTATAATTTTGTACTGTAAAAATCTGTTTATTGCTTGAAGCTAGCTGAAAGTACTCCCTGAGTTTCAGTTTCCTGCCATGATGAAACAGGGTTTTTAACCACAAGAAACAGAAGGGGAACCGATGCTTGAAGAACTTGGTACGTAAACAAGCTTTATTCTCAGTCTCGATTGAGAGTCCTCTGTTGAACTGCATCTTTGAGAACAAATGTTTTGAAGACAACGAACTGCCATTCATGCAATGATCTGGCTCTCCTCATTAAACTACGCAATATAGCACTGTCTCTGACTTTTCCATTTTTGTGCCCTGTGCCAAAGCCACTGTCCCCAACCTATTCCTATAGCACTTTGGTAAAGCCAGCACCAAAAGTTTAACCAAGTCCTAAGTCTAATACTAACGTTATTCCTCCAAGGTCCAAGAGCAGTGAAAGTGAAAGTGTTAGTTGCTCAGTTGTGCCCAACTCTTTGTGATCCCATGGTCTACAGCCCACCAGGCTCCTCTGTCCATGGCATTTTCCAAGCAAAAATACTGGAGTGGTTTGCCATTTCCTTCTCCAAAGGACCTTTCCAACCAAGGGCTTGAACGCAGGTCTCCTGCACTGCAAGCAGACTCTTTACCAATTGAGCTACCAGGGAAGCCCAAAGAGCAGTACACATATCTTAAAAAGTAAAGGTAACTGCTAAGATCATTTCCAACTGTGTGTGCTAGCTCCAGTGCCATTCACAATGCATGTAGTTACACAGGTGTCTCATTAATGCTTAAATATAGGGATTGGCAGAAACAATGACAGTTTCTCTTAGATCTGTATGCATCCTCAGTTCCCTAAAAGAGTATGGAGCTAGGAGACCTGAATTCTACTTCTGGCTCTCAAACTAATGAGATACGTGACCTCAAGCAAATTACTCAATCTCACTGGCTTTTTCTTCTTTAAAAATTATGGGAATAGGCTATGTGACCTTTCAGATTGATGACAGTTATGTATCGAATCCCAGAATGGAACAACTGATAATATGATGGGATTTTTTTCCTGGGTATACGAAGTACATTTTGCCTGCTAAAATATTGACATATTTGAAGTTCCATGGGAGCAGTGTTTGAAATCAGAAAATATCCAGGAGAATGTTTGAAATCAGGAAAATCTCTGATTTTAGGGACCTGGTCTCACTGTATTAATATTATCCTATAATTCTAAAATTCTAGTATCTCGATATTTAAAATGTCTTGGTGAAGCAATAGTATATTTTTCTTTTATTTTTTTTGAATCATGTTTATTGCAGTATGATTTACATACAGTAAAATTTTAGAGTTCAGTTCTGTGAATTTTGACAAATATATTTAGTAGTATAACTACCACCACAAGAAAGATCTAAAATGTTTCCATCACCCCAAAATGTTGCCTCAAGCTCCTTTGTAGTCAATCTTCTCTTCTCATCCTCAGTCCCTGGAAACCACTGATTTGTTTTCTGCATCTATACTTTTGCCTTTTCCACATATCATGTAAATGGAATCATGAGATATGATGCATTTTCATTTAAGGTAATAATTTGAGATTCATTTGTGCTGTATCAGTATGTGCATGTGATAGGCAGAAAAATACACACCCTTCTATGCCCCAGAGATTTCCACACCCTAATCTCTGAAACCCATGAATATTTTACCTTATACGGCATAGCAATTTTGCTGATATGTTTAAGACTACAAGCCTTGAGATGAGGTATTATCTTTTCCCCAGCTAACACATGGAGATGAGATGAAGGAAGAAGGAGAGAGTAGAATAAGATAGACTCAATCTACCATTGCTGGATATGAGGTCAGAGGAGAAGAGGACCCAAGGAAGTGGCTGGCCATCCCTGTTCTTTCAAAATCCATATAGAAGTCACAGTTCACCAGTTATACATCATATTATGTTAAATTTTAATTCATCTGTGTCTGTTACTTTAAATGTTTCTTAGTCCCCATTTCATTGTTGTTTAGTTACTAACTCATGCCTGACTTAGTTGCTAAGTCATGTACTGACATGTAGCACACCAGGCTTCTCTGGCCATGGGATTTCCCAGGCAAGAATACTAGAGTGGGTTGCCATTTCCTTTTCCAGGAGATCTTCCTGACCGAGGGATCAAACCCACATCTCTTGTTTTGGCAGATGGTTTCTTTACCACTGAGACAACAGGAAAAACCCCTACCCTCTGTCTCTTTGTCAGTTAATGCTTTTTAATCAATAGGAGATGGCAAGAGTGAACGTCAACATTCTAGGAATCAGTGACTAAAATGGACTGGGATGGGTGGATTTAACTCAGATGACTATTATATTTACTACTGTGGGCAGCAGTCCCTTGGGAGAAATGGAGTAGCCATCATAGTCAACAAAAGAGTCTGAAATGCAGTACTTGAGTGCAATCTGAAAAACGACAGAACAATCTTTGTTCATTTCCAAGGCAAACCATTCAATAACATAGTAATCCAAGCCTATGCCCAACCAGTAACATTGAAGAAGCTGAGGTTGAATAGTTCTATGAAGATCTACAAGACCTTTTAGAACTAACATCCCAAAAAGATGTCCTTTTCATTATAGGGGATTGGAATGCAAAAGTAGGAAGTCAAGAAACACCTGGAGGAACAGGCAGTTTGCCTTGGACTACAGAATGAAGCAGGGCAAAGGCTAGTAGAGTTTTGCCAAGAGAAGGCACTGGTAATAGCAAACACCCTCTTCCAACAACACAAGAGAAGACTCTACACATGGACATCACCAGATGGTCAATACCAAAATCACATTGATTATATTCTTTGCAGCCTAAGATGGAGAAGCTCTATACAGTCAGCACAAACAAGACAGGGAGCTGACTGTGGCTCAGATCATGAACTATTTATTGCCAAATTCAGACCTAAATTGAAGAAAGTAGGGAAAACCACTAGACCATTCAGATATGACCTAAATCAAATCCCTTATGATTATACAGTGGAAGTGACAAATAGATTTAAGGGACTAGATCTGATAGAGTGCCTGATGAACTATGGATGGAGGTTTGTGAAATTCTACAGGAGACAGGGAACAAGACCATCCCTAAGAAAAAGAACTGCAAAAAACAAACTGGCTCTCTGAGGAGGCCTTACAAATAGCTGTGAAAGAAGAGAAGTGAAAAGCAAAGGAGAAAAGGAAAGATATAAGCATCTGAATGCAGAGTTCCAAAGAATAGCAAGAAGAGATAGGAAAGCCTTCCTCAATGATCAAAGCAAAGAAATAGAGGAAAAGAACAGAATGGGAAAGACTAGAGATCTCTTCAAGAAAATTAGAGATACCAAGGGAACATTTCATGCAAAGATGGGCTCAATAAAGGACAGAAATTTTATGGACCTAACAGAAGTAGAAGATATTAAGAAGAGGTGGCAAGAATACACAGAAGAACTGTACAAAAAAAGATCTTCAGTACCCAGATATTGACAATGGTGTGATCATTCACCAAGAGCCAGACATCCTGGAATGTGAAATCAAGTGGGCCTTAGAAAGCATCACTACGAACAAAGCTAGTGGAGATGATGGAATTCCAGTTGAGCTATTTCAAATCCTCAAAGATGATGCTGTGAAAGTGCTGTCCTCTATATGCCAGCAAATTTGGAAAACTCAGCAGTGGCCACAGGACTGGAAAAGGTCAGTTTTCATTCCAATTCCAAAGAAAGGCAATGCCAAAGAATGCTCAAACTACCACACAGTTGCATTCATCTCATAGGCTAGTAAAGTAATGCTCAAAATTCTCCAAGCCAGGCTTCAGCAGTATGTGAACCGTTAACTTCCAGATGTTCAAGCTGGTTTTAGAAAAGGCAGAGGAACCAGAGATCAAATTGCCAACATCCATTGGATCATCAAAAAAGCAAGAGAGTTCCAGAAAAACATCGACTTCTGCTTTCTTGATTATGTCAAAGCCTTTGACTGTGTGGATAACAATAAACTGTGGAAAATTCTGAAAGAGATGGGAATACCAGATCACCTGACCTGCCTCTTGAGAAACCTGTATGCAGGTCAGGAAGCAACATTTAGAACTGGACATGGAACAACAGATTGGTTCCTAATAGGAAAAGGAGAACATCAAGGCTGTATATTGTCACCCTGCTTATTTAATCTATGCAGAGTACCTCATGAGAAACACTGGGCTGGAGGAAGCACAAGCTGGAATCAAGNCTTGAGAAACCTGTATGCAGGTCAGGAAGCAACATTTAGAACTGGACATGGAACAACAGATTGGTTCCTAATAGGAAAAGGAGAACATCAAGGCTGTATATTGTCACCCTGCTTATTTAATCTATGCAGAGTACCTCATGAGAAACACTGGGCTGGAGGAAGCACAAGCTGGAATCAAGATTTCCGGGAGAAATATCAATAGCCTCAGATATGCAGATGACACCACCCTTATGGCAGAAAGTGAAGAGGAACTAAAAAGCCTCTTGTTGAAAGTGAAAGAGGAGGGTGAAAAAGTTGGCTTAAAGCTCCACATTCAGAAAATGAAGATCATGGCATCTGGTTCCATCACTTCATGGGAAATAGATGGGGAAACAGTGGAAACAATGTCAGATTTTATTTTTTTTGGGCTCCAAAATCACTGCAGATGGTGATTTCAGCCATGAAATTAAAAGACGCTTACTCCTTGGAATGAAAGTTATGGCCAACCTAGATAGCATATTAAAAAGCAGAGACATTACTTTGCCGACTAAGGTCCATCTAGTCAAGGCTATGGTTTTTCCAGTAGTCATGTATGGATGTGAGAGTTGGACTGTGAAGAAAGCTGAGTGCCAAAAATTGATGCTTTTGAACTATTAGGTTGGAGAAGACTCAGAGTCCCTTGGACTGCAAGGAGATCCAACCAGTCCATTTTAAAGGAGATCAGCCCTGGGTGTTCTTTGGAAAGACTGATATTGAAGCTGAAACTCCAACACTTTGGCCACCTCATGCAAAGAGCTGACTCATTGGAAAAGACCCTGATGCTGGGAGAGATTGAGGGCCAGAGGGAGAAGAGAATGACAGAGGATGAGATGGCTGGATGGCATCATCAACTCGATGGACATGAGTTTGAGTAGACTGGGAATTGGTGATGGACAGGGAGGCCTGGTGTGCTGCAGTTCATGGGGTCGCAAAGAATTGGACATGGCTGAGCAACTGAACTGAACTGAACTGAATCAATCCTAATGAATACAAAAGGTAAGTGTCACTCACTGAAAGGAATTTTTAATTATTCACTAAAGGAATGTGCTTCTAAGTCTTTAGCACTAAAGCTGTTCATTCACTGGCCATACGAATGTGGCAAGTTGGTCAACTTCTAAGTGTTTAATCTGTAGAAGGTGAAAAGTAATAAGACTTCTTATCAAGGTTAAATAAATCGTATATTCTTAAGTGTTTATTTGGAACAGTTCCTGGATTAGAAAAAGCATTCAAGAAATGATGGTTTTATTATTATTACAGTTTTTAGTAACATGAACATTTCCAAAGGTAGCTTTTTATGACCTCATTTTCTCAAATATTAGGCTCTCTTGTGGAAGACACCTACTAATTAAACACCACATCAACAATAATGCCTGACAGAGTCTCATCACTAGAACAGTTAAGCTTTTGCCCTTTGAAGCCTCTAAGTAAACAGGTAATTTTGACTATACTTGTAGAGAAGCCTGAGCTTTAGCTCCAGCCCAACAAGTGTCATAATCTGCTGCTGATTGTTGCAAGTCCTATGACTCTGGGCATGTCATTTAACCTCTTTGAACTTGGTAAAAATAATCTCTGGCTCCCAAAGTTATTGTGAGGCTTCTACCAAGATGAACAGGGTGCATACTTTGCAAATATTTATTTTCTCCTCCAAAGAAGAAATTTTGAGATTTAGACAACAATGTGTGACATGATCATGAATAAATCAATAGCATAAATAGAAATATGTGTCTGATTTGATGTTCATACTCTGTGCTTAACTATTTTCAAGTGCTAATTTGCATTGCAGAGTTCTCACTCCATTTATGGTATCCTGAGTGCAGGGATATTAAAGAATTTTTATTTTTCTTTGCATCTGTTAGGAGTTTTATGAGGGTCAACATGCTTTGGGTCTTTGTTGTTCTCATTGTAAATCAAATTAGTCTAGTTATAGCTGGGTTTTAATTCACTGAACCTTGAAAGAACATGGGAATCTTGGTGGGCTGAAGGGCCACGTACCTGTTTCAGCTCCTGCTGCTGCTTATATGACTCAGCATATGTGCATTACTTGCTAATGGGCTTTTAATGTGACTCAGTACACAGATGTGAGAGACTGGCCATTCAAGCTGCCTCTTATTTCTTCTTCTTTTGATATGCTTAGGCCTACAAAGGCGGGAGCGCAATTTGATGGGCTGTATTATTGAGGCTCTGAAAGTTGGCCTACACTCTATGTGGCAGACAGAAATGTGACTTCAATTAGTAGACTGGGAGCTTTGGAAAGTTAGTAACTGCTAATACAGCTAGTTGTTCTTGTACTGTATGAGCATTAAGATAGTATTTCATCGCTACCATCAACCCATTTTTATGTGAATAAGGACAGCAGAGAGGGAGAAGGCACATATTAGTGCCTGTTGAAAACATTTCTTTTTCAAACGTTCTTTTTTTTTAGAGTAATGAAATGGCAGTTCAGTCCATTAAAACTTCAACCTCACGATATTAAAATTTGAAATTATGTTTCATAGAACTCTCATGGGCTACCTCAATCTTATCTCACCTAGAATAGTCCTACTTTTAACTATTGGACACATTTTAGCTTGGTGGATCTTTGGCCTTCCCTCGTGACTCAGACAGTAAAGAATCTGCCTGTGTTGCAGGAAACCCAGATTTGATCCCTGAATTGAGAGGATCTCCTGGAGAAGGGAATGGCTAACCATTCTTGCTTGGAGAATTCCATAGACAAAGGAGCAGAGCCTGGCAGGCTATAGTCCATGGGGTCACAAAGAGTCAGACACAGCTTACCAACTGAACACACATGTACAATGGTCTGTAAAAATTTTACTAATAAAATAAAGTTACAAAACAACATGTGTAATCTAAGGTAGAAACATTTTTCAGCCACTTTTAAGTCTTCCTAGGACTCTATTGTTGACTTCTGTAAGACGTTAAACCCCCAAAAGACAAAGTTTGTGTCCTACTAATTATGAATTTCCTCCAGTTCTAGCATAGAACTTAATTCAATAGATGTTCAGTTTTAACACAAGTACATATTGTCTTACCTGTGTGGGCTTGCAGATGATTATTCAGACTGCAGTGCAAAGAATCTGCCTGCAATGCAAGAGACACAGGTTTGATCCCTGAAATGAGATGATCCCCTGGAGAAGGGAATGTCTGTCCACTACAGTATTCTTGCCTCCTCCATGGACAGAGGAGCCTGGAGGGCTACAGTCCATGGGTCAAAAAGAGTCAGACATGACTGAGCAACTAATACTTTCAGTTATCTGTTTACATCTCCATATATATTTAATTGTTTACATTTATAAAAATTTAAAAGTTTTTTATACTGTTTACAAAGTATGTATGCATAGTAGTTATTGCTCTTGGTAACTAATATTTATCAGATATTTATTACTTGCTAAGTGCTATACTAAATAGTTCATGTGTGTTTACTCACTTCAAGTTTATGGTAATCCTATAAAGTGAGAAATACTATTATTTATTATCACCAGTATTTTCAGATAAGGAATTTGAGGCAAAGAAAGGTTTATAAATTTAGCTAAGTATCACACAGTCATGTGGTAAGTGATAGAGCTATTTTAAACTTTAGATTCATCCTGACCCTGGCAACTTTACACTTAACCCATAAACTACTCTACATTTTTGTGACTCATTTACCTTTATTATGCCCTATAAAGAGAGGTACTTTGAAGCTAACACATATACATAAAATAGAAATTAGAAAAGGATCAAATTTAAAAATATAAATGAAGTTCTAAAATCTTCTTGCTGATCTCCAGTAAGCATTCTCATATTCTCTGGGGAGTGACACAGTCCAGTTTGATAGTACTGATAAGATGATATAAACATGTAAACAATCAAACCACACTAGCTAAGTTCTCCTAATGCTTATATTAAGCATTCTATTTTATTTTTGTTAAAATCTACACATTATAAATATATCTTTTCAAGTGATAAAGATAGCTTACACCCTTTCAGGAAAAAAAAAAACAAAAACAGTTGGTCAGTCAGGAATTTTGGAGCCATGGAAGAGGCACAGGAAATAAATTTAGAATGTAAATGTTTGTTCTATGAAAAGTTTACACCAAAACTATATTATATACATCAGATCAAGAGTGTATCTCTATTGATCTATCTCAGGTTGTGTTGTCACGGTTGGTTGGAAATTATTTGAATATCATAAACTATTCTTTTCTTTCCTAACATATTTCTATATTGTAATCTTTGCCACTGTTTTATACTGAGGTTCATAAATTCTAATTTTTAATGTAACAGAGGATGAGATGATTATATAGTATCACTGACTCAATGGACATAAATTTGAGTCAACTCTAGGAGACGTGGAGGACAGAGGAGCCTGGCATGCTATAGTCCATGGGGTTGCAAAGGGTTGGACATAACGGCGATTAAACAATAACGTGTCATATCCAAAGAACAACAGACTGTCAAACTAAATTTTGTGATGGTCGTAAAGAAATGCCCAGCTCAGATAGATTACTTTGGGGGAACAATTTTGTCTTTTTCAATATCAGTTTCTTTAGCTGTAAAATGAAGTCAGTGGCTTGAATATAGAAAGTACTCAATTACTTCTTGAGAAAGGAACAGGAGAAAGGTGGAAGGGAGGAGTTAAAGTGTATGATTAGGTTTCTTAGCTGTTCTAAAACCCAGTGACTCTGATGTCTAAAATTTTGTTTTGAGTTTCGAGTTGGAAGCTTGCAATCAACTTTTTGCTCACTGTAAACCATAACTCTTGCTGCATTCAAGTGTAGAATTCCCTCCTGGAATTTTATTATAGGATTTAAGATTAAAAGTGATTTCTCACTGGTCACACTGTTTAAAGTTCTCATGATATTTACCATCTAAGTCTCTCTATCCATTTTATAAGGCCCTCTTCAAACAAGACCCATTCACATGCACATACAAAATGCCATCAAGCTGATTGATATTACAGATAGAACTTCTAGTTAAATATTCATTGGTGCTCCTTACAGTCTCCTAATTCTCAATTTGCATTTGAGGAAATATATATTACTTGACACTGATTTTATTTAAAAGCTTGAATTTGAGAAGCAACTTTCCTCAAAATAGGATTTGAGATAAAAATGTTTGAAAGTGTTTCCAAGAGTGCACAGCTTCTGAGCTCGACAGTCTAAGAATGAACTGCCTTAAAGATGATGATAGCAATGATTGGCAGACTTCAGTTTCTTCTAGTCTTTACATGTGCAACATTAGGAATTTGAATCATCCTTAGGAAAATCAATATTGTCTACTTTTTCCAAAATTTAATAAACCTTTTAGAATCCAAGCTTAGCAAATGCTTCCTTCACAAAGCATCGTATAGACTGTCTTTTTTGACTGACTTTATTTTTCCATTGTCAGTGTATAGAAATAAACAGGTTCTGTGTATTAATTTTGTATCTGCAACTTTACTGAATTCATTTATGAGCTCTAGTAGTTTTCTGGTGTCATCTTTAGGATTTTCTATGTATAGTATCACTCATCTGCAAATAGTGACAGTTTTATTTCTTCTTTTCCAATTTAAATTCCTTTTATTTGCTTTTCTTCTCTGATTGCCATGGCTAGGACTTCCAAAACTGTATTGAATAAAAGTGACAAGAGTGAGCATCCTTGTCTTATTCCTGATCTTAGAGAAAATGCTTTTAGCTTTTCACTGTTGGTATGATGTTATAGCTATCAGTTTGTCATATGTGGCCTTTATTTTGTTGAGCTATGTTTTCTCTATGTCCACTTTCTAGACAGTTTTATCATAAATGGATGTTGAATTTTGTCAGAAGCCTTTTCTCCATCTGTTGATATGATCATATGGTTTTTATTCTTCAGTTTTTGATATCACACTGATTGATTGCAGATATTGAAAAATCCTGTACCCCTGGGGTAAATTCAACTTGATCATGAGGTATGACCCTTTTAATGTGTTATTGAATTCGTTTGCTAGTATTTTGTTGAATACTTTTGTGTCTACATTTGTTCTGCTGAAAGATTCATGTTCTGCTAAAGACTTTCATTTTCAGGTTCAGGAGATTCACTAGCAAAATAACTTTACACTTTAGTAAATGAGAAATAAGGAAGTTTATTCTGTTAATAGTAAATTATAGTATGAGGAAAGTAATATAGTAAGTGATACAGCAGAGGAACCAGTGATCAAATTGCCAACATCCTTTGGATCATACAAAGAGCAAGAGAATTCCAGAAAAATATCTACTTCTGCTTCATTAATTATGCTAAAGCCTTTGACTGTGTGGATCACAATAAACTGTCGAAAGTCTTATATAAATGGGAATACCAGACCACCTTACCTGCCTCCTGAGAAATCTGTATGCAGGTCAGGAAGCAACAGTTAGAACTGGACATGGAACAACAGACTGGTTCCAAATTGGGAAAGGAGTACATCAAGGCTGTATATTATCACCCTGTTTATTAAACTTATATGCAGAATACATTATGTGAAATGCCAGGCTGGATGAAGGATGATCTGGAATCAAGAATGCTAGGAGAAATATCAGTAACCTAAGATATGCAGATGACACCACCCTTATGACAGAAACTGAAGAGGAACTAAAGAGCCTCTTGATAAAGGTGAAAGAGGAGGGTAAAAAAGCTGGCTTAAAACTCAGCATTCAAAAAACTAAGATCATGGCATCTGGCCCCATCACTTCATGGCAAATAGAGGGGGAAATAGTGGAAACAGTGAAAGACTTTATTTTGAGGGGCTCTAAAATCACTGTGGCCAGTGACTACAGCCATGAAATTAAAAGACACTTGCCCCTGGGAAGAAAAGCTATGACAAACTTAGACAATGTATGAAAAAACAGAGACTGCCAACAATGGTCCATATAGCCAAACTATGGTTTTTCCAGTAGTCATGTATGATATGAGAGTTGGACCATAAAGAAGCCTCAGCATAGAAGAATTGATACTTCTGCACTGTGGTGTTGGAGAAGACTCTTGAGAGTCCCTTGGACTGCAAGGAGATCAAACCAGTCAATCCTAAAGGAAATCAGCCCTGAATATTCATTGGAAGGACTGATGAAGCTGAAGCTCCAATATTTTAGCCACCTAACATAATGAACTGACTCATTAGAAAAGACCCTGATGCTGGGAAAGACTGAAGGCAGGACGGGATGAAGAGAATGAGATGGTTATATGGCATCACTGACTTAATGGACATCAGTTTGAACAAGCTCTGGGAGATGGTGAAAGACAGGAAGCCATGGGATCACAAAGAGTCAGACATGATTGAGCGACTGAACAACAACAACAAATTATATATATATGTAGGCAATGGCACCCCACTCCAGTACTCTTGCCTGGAGAATCCCATGGAGGGAGGAGCCTGGTAGGCTGCAGTCCATGGAGTCACAAAGAGTCGGACACGACTGAGCGACTTCACTTTCATATATATGCATACACATACATCTGTGTACATATATATACATATATATACATACACACACACACACATATCTAGACACTATAGATATATTTACACACATTACCAAATTGGAAAAATAGTTCCCAATATGCAACTAGAATATCAGAAACGGATTTATATATCACCAAACTGGGGAAACACATACAGATTCAAACTGGAGTTTCCAATTAAAAGATATATAAGCAACACACCAAGCGATCAAAGGCGCATCACCGAATTGGAGGAACACTCACACCAGGTTTAAGAAATGCTGGGCGATCCCTCGAAGAGCAACATGGAGTTCCCAATTAGAAAATCGTGGACAGTGCTTCCATCCCATGGGTGAGACCCGGAGTGCCATCCAGAAGAATCCTGCTTTTAGTGCCAAGCTGCAAGCTGATAATCATCGGCTTACAGAGGTTAAAGCATCTGCCTCCAATGCGGGAGACCTGGGTTCGATCCCTGTGTCGGGAAGATCCCTGGAGAAGGAAATGGCAATCCACTCCAGTATTCTTGCCTGGAGAATCCCGTGGACAGAGAAGCCTAGTGGGCTACAGTCCATGGGATCACAAAGAGTCGGACACGACTGAGTGACTTTACCTTACCTTACATGCAAAGATGCCACTCTGGCTATTATGCTAAATGCTTGTATCTCTAGTTCAAAGTCTCAGAATGTTTGCTGATCTCAGGAACTAGTCTCAAGGTCCAGAAAGCTCCATGACTTACTCCCTTCCCTTGACTTCCTTCCTTCCTTGTGTGTTGGTTCCCAAGACCTACTTTTCCCATTTTTGCCGGTCAGCAGCTTAGCATGTAACTCCTTTCAGGGAGGGTCTCTGTTCAGTCAAAGGCCTATTGTTGTCTCTAATGCCGGAACAAGTCTGTTTCTATTAATTTCCTCAACAGTGTTCATCAGTGATATTGGCCTATAATTTATTTTTTTGTTGTATCTGTTAGGTTTTGTTATCAGGGTGATGATGGCCTCATAAAATGAGTTTGGGAGTATTCCTTCCTCTGAATTTTTTTGGAATAATTTCAGAAATATAGGTAGTTTCAGAAGGATAGGAATCCACTCTTTTCTAAATGTATGATAGAATTTTTCTATGAAGCCATGTGGGCCTGGACTTTTGTTTGTTGGGAGTTTTAAAATCATATTCAATTTCAGTACTCATGGTTGATCTGTTCATATTTTCTCTTTCTTCCTGGTTCATACTTAGGAGATTGTACCTTTCTAAGCCTCTGTCATTTTATCCTAGGTTGTTCATTTTATTATAGTAGTCTCATGATCCTTTGTATTTCTGCGTAGTCCATTGTAACTTCTCTTTTTATATTGTTAAGTTGAGCCTTCTCCTTTTTTTTTTTTTTTGATGAGTCTGGCTAAAGTTTCATCAAAATTAATAAACAGAAATCTGTTGCATTTCTATACACTAATAACTAAAGATCAGACAGAAAAAAAAATTTTTTTTTAATTCCATTTACCATTGCATAAAAAAGAATAACAGCTTTCCAGGTGGCTCAGTGGCAAAAGAATCCACCTGCCAATGCAGGAGATCTGTAGGTCAGTAAGATAACCCTGGAGAAGGAAATGGCAATCCCCTCCAGTATTTTTGCTTGGGAAATCCCATGGACAGGAGAGCCTGGTGGGCTAGAGTCCCAAGGTTTGCAAAGATTTAGACAAAACTGAGCATGAATGCACACAACACAAAAAGGATAAAATACCTAGGAATAAACCTACCTATGGAGGCACAGTTCATTTCAGTCGTTCAGTTTAGTCACTCATTCTTGTCTGACTCTTTGCAACCCCATGGATTGTAGCACTCCAGGCTTCCCTGTCCATCACCAACACCTGGAGCTTGCTCAAACTCATGTCCATAGAGTCAGTAATGCCATCCAAACATCTCATCCTCTGTCATCCCCTTCTCCTCCTGCCTTCAGTCTTTCCCAGCATCAGGATCTTTCCCAATGAGTCAGTTCTTTGCATCAGGTGGCCAAAGTATTGGAGTTTCAGCCTCAGCATCAGTCCTTCCAATGAATATTCAGGACTGATTTCCTTTAGGATGGACTGGTTTGATCTTCTTGCAGCCCAAGGGACTCTCAAGAGTCTTCTCCAACATCACAGTTCAAAAGCATCAATTCTTCAATGCTCAGCTTTCTTTATAGTCCAACTCTCAGATCCATACATGACTACTGGAAAAACCATGAGTTTGACTAGATGGACCTTTATAGGCAAAGTAATCTCTCTCCTTTTTAAATAAGCTAAGTTTAGCTCTTCTCCCAAGGAGCAAGTGTCTATTAATTTCATGGCTGCAGTCACCATCTGCAGTGATTTTGGAGCCCAAAAAGTAAAGTCTGTCACTGTTTCCTTTATTTCCCCATCTATTTGCCATGGGACTGGAAGTGATGAAACTGGATGCCATGATCTTCATTTCTTGAATGCTGAGATATGGCTCAGTATATAAAAAAAATCCAATCAAAAAATGAACAGAAGACCTAAATAGACATTTCTACAAAATAGACAAACAGATGGCTAAGGGACACATGAAAAGATGCTCAATATTGCTAATTATCAAAAAACGCAAATCAAAACTACAATGAGATATCACTTCACACCAGACAGAATGGCCATCATCAAAAAGTCTATAGACAATAAATGTTGGAGAAAGTCTAGAGAAAAAGGATCCCTCCTATGCTGTAGATGGGAATGTAAATCAGTACAGCTACTATGGAGAACAGTATGGAGGTTCCTTATAAAACTAAAAATAGAGCTACCATATGATCCAGCATCCCAATCCTTGGTATACATCCAGAAAAAAAAGTTTGAAAGGATGTATGTACCCCAATGTTCATGGCAGTACTGTTTATAATAGGCAAGACATGGGAACAGAGCAACCTAACTGTCCATCAGCAGACAAATGGATAAAGATGTGATACATATATACACTATAGTGGAATATTACTCTATCATTAAAAAAGAATGAAATAATGCCATTTGTAGCACCATGAATGGACCTGGAGATTATCACAAGTGAAGTAAGTCAGACAAAGATATATATCATATGATACCGTTTATGTGTAGACTCTTAGGAAAAAAAAAAACATACAAATGATCTTTTAGGATGGACTGGTTTGATCCTAAAAGAAACAGACTCTCAGAGAATGAAACTTATGTTTAGCACAGGGGAGTAGGGGTGGGAAGGATAGATTGGGTATTTGAGATTGACATATACACATTGCTAATTTTTAAAATAGATAACCAACAAGGATCTCCTGTATAGCACAGGGAACTCTGCTCAATATTCTGCAGGAACCTAAATGGGAAAATAATTTATATAAGAATAGATACGTGTACATGTATAACTGAGTCACTTTGTTATATGCCTGAATAACATAACATTGTTAATCAACTATGTGTGTGCATGCTAAGTCATTAAAGTTGTGTCTGACTCTGTGCAACCCTATGGACTGTAGCCCACCAAGCTCCTCTCTCCATGGGATTCTCCAGGCATGAATACTAGAGTGAGTTGCCATGCCCTCCTCCAGCAGATCTTCCCAACCCAGGGATCGAACTCCTGTATCTTATGTCTCCTGCATTGGCAGGCAGTTCTTTACCACTAGCACCACCTGGGAAGCCCAAATCAACTATAATCCAGTATAAAATAAATTTTTAAAAATTATTCTTACATAAAGTAATTTATTGGGGCTTTTGGATATTTCTTAAATTGAATCTATGATTTTAAGTCTGCAAATAGGAATCCAGAGTCCCCCTTGTTAAATATATATCTATTTTGTGTGTGAAATTATCCTCTGAAATGATTGTTTCCTAGTTTAGCAGTTATGCTTCCAGATATAATTATATATTAGCCAAGGATATGAATCCTCTCACTTGTAATCATGTGGTCTCATTAGGAAACTGGCTGTGCCATAGGAAATCAGTGATTAAACTTCCATTCCGTGTAGTTTCTTCATCAGTCCTTGGAACAGGTGTCAGGATTATTCTTTATTGGTATTTTGCTTGGTACTTGGACTATTAATCTATTTGTATGAAAAGTTGGGATGATATATTGTCTCTGCCTTAAATCCTTTATATTTTGTGAGTTGCTGTGGCATTTAATGTAATAGATAACTCCCTTTGGCTCATTAAAAACAAGAAGGTCAGATTTTCCCTTTTCCTGACACAGCAGAGCTCTGATTAACTGTAAAGGTGCAAGGTGATATCTTCCACTTTGAAACTTCCTATGGGATGAGAGTAATGTAAGTGATTATTTCAAGTGGAAACAGCAACAGCAATAAACCACATGAGAGCTTATTTCACATTAGCACATGTTAAGAAAACTATTAGCACATGTTAAGAAAACTATCAACATTTTCTTGGAACTACGGTAATTATATTCAGTCTTGTATGAAGGCAGAAATATGTTTTTGGTAGAAAGGAGAGAAGGATTTATAGGAATCTAACCTAGTAATTTTAAAAATAATACAAAGTCCCCTAATCAGAACAGAACATTATAACACTACACAGTACCCTATGTATGTTAATAAATTTATTCCTGTAATCCTCTTATGCAGATACTCTTCAAGTTTACCATCAACTTCAAAATCTAATTCATAATCATATACTTTAATTTCATAGCTGAAAAGTTTCTCCTTCAAATTTCATTGTTTCTACTCATCATTTTCCGATTCTCTTGGACAAGCCTCTCCTCCACTCTCCCATCCACCTCCTTCCCTCCTTATAATTTTTATTTTCATGATTTGAAACAAAAATAAAAAAATTAATCAAATCTGTTAAAGCCCTATATCACAACTTTATTTCAAAATCTGCAAAGGAGGGGACAAAACTAACCAACTGAAAGAATAGTCATTCTAGGAAAATATTCTTTTACAGTAAAATAATTGATTAAGTAATTATCACTATGTGGATATAAAGAAAAAGAATATCCAGATAAAGAACATTATACACCTGATTGATAGCCAGTGAGCTGGCTACTTAATTTCAAAAGAGACCTTGTTGTACATAGGAAACCCTAAAGATGGTATCAGAAAATTGCTAGCTAATGAGTAAATTTAGCAAAGTTGCAGTATGCAAAATCAATACACAGGAATCATTTGCATTTCTATATACTAACAATGAAAAATCAGAAAGACAAATTAAAGAATCAGTTCCATTCACCTTTGCAACAAAAAAAATATTAAATATCTAGGAATAAACTTACCTCAGGAGACAAAAGAATTGCACACAGAAAATTATAAGACACTGATGAAAGAAATCAAAGACTATAAACAGATGGAGAGATATTTCATGTTGCTGGGTAGGAAGAATCAATATTGTGAAAATGACTATACTACCAAATGCAGTCTACAAATTCAGTGTGATCCCTATCAAATTACCAAGATCACAGACATTTTTCACAGAACTAGAGCAAAAAATTTCATAATTCATATAGAAACACAAAAGACCCCGAATAGCCAAAGCAGTCCTGAGAAAGAAGAATGGAGCTGGAGGAATCAACCTTCCTGACTTCAGATCACACTACAAAGCTATGGTCATCAAGACAGTATGGTACTGGCACAAAAACAGAAACATAGACCAGTGGAACAAGATAGAAAGCCCAGAAATAAATCCATGCACCTATGGGTACCTTATTTTTAACAAAGTGAAGTCGCTCAGTCATGTCCGACTCTGCCACCCCATGGACTGTAGCCTACCAGGCTCCTCCCATGGGATTTTCCAGGCAAGAATACTGGAGTGGGTTGCCATTTCCTTCTCCAGAGGATCTTCCCCACCCGGGGATTCAAATCCAGGTCTCATGCATTGTAGGCAGATGCTTTACCGTCTGAGCCACCAGGGAGTTTTTTTTTTTGTTTTGTTTTTTTTACAAAGGAGGCAAAAATATACAATGGGGCAAAGATAGCCTTTTCAATAAATGGTGCTGGGGAAACTGGACAGCTACATGTAAAAGAATGAAATTAGAACACTTCCTAACACCATACACAAAGATCAACTCAAAATGGATTAAAGACCTCCAGGTAAGCCCAGAAACTGTAAAACTCTTAGAGGAAAACTTGGGCAGAACACTCAATGACATAAATCAAAGCAAGATCCTCTATGATCTACCTCTTAGAGTAACGGGAATAAAAACAAAAGTAAACAAGTGGGACTTGGTTAAACTTAAAAGCTTTTGCACAGCACAGAAAACTATAAGCAAGGTGAAAAGACAACCCTCAGAATGGGAGAAAATAATAACAAATGAGACAACTGACAAAGGATTAATTTCCACAATATATAAGCAGCTCATACAACTCATTGCCAGAAAAACAAACAACCCAATCAAAAAGTGGAGAAAAGACGTAAACAGACATTTCTCCAAAGAAGGCATACAGATGGCTAACAAACACATGAAAAGATGCTCAACATCACTCATTACTAGAGAAATGCAAATCCAAACTACAATGAGATATCACATCACACCGGTCAGAATGGCCATCATCAAAAAGTCTACTAACAATAAATGCTGGAGAGGGTGTAAAGAAAAGGGAACACTGTTGCACTGTTGGGAATGTAAATTGATACAGCCACTATGGAAGACGGTAGGGAGATTCCTTAAGAAACTAGGAATATAGCCACCATATGACCCAGCAATCCACACTTAGGCATATACCCTGAGGAAACCAAAATTGAAAATGACACATGTATCCTATTGTTCATTGCAGCGCTATTTACAATAGCTAGAACATGGAAACAACCATTGTATTTGATGTGATTGTGATTGTTTTCTGTATTTCTTTTCCAGATAGTTTCTTGTTAGTGTATAGAATTGTTAGTATATAGAACTGATATATATATATATATATATATATATATATATATATAATCAG
This sequence comes from Aepyceros melampus, assembly GCA_006408695.1. Lineage (NCBI taxonomy): Eukaryota > Metazoa > Chordata > Mammalia > Artiodactyla > Bovidae > Aepyceros > Aepyceros melampus. The sequence continues at coordinate 75,665 of SJXQ01007510.1, forward strand.
TTAGTTAGTTCAGTTGCTCAGTTGTGTCTGACTCTTTGCTACCCCATGGACTGCAGCACACCAGGCTTCCTTGTCTATCACCAACTCCCAGAGCTTATTCAAACTCATGTTCTTCGAGTTGGTGATGCCATCCAACCATCTCTGTCACCGTCAACACCCCCATTGTATGGTACATTTGTTATGAATGATGACATCTATTGACACGTCATAATCACCCAAAGTCCAGAGTTTACGTTAGAGTTCACTCTTGATGTTGTACAGTCTCTGGGCTTGGACAAATGTATAATGACCTGCACCCTCCATTATGTAATCACATAGAGCTGTTTCACTGCCCTGAAAATCAACTGTGTTCCACAAATTCCTTCCTTCTTTCCTTCCTGGTGACCACTGATCTTCTTACTGCCTCTATAGTTTCACCTTTTCAGAATGTCATATAGTTGGAATCATATAGTATATAACCTTTTAAAATTGCCTTCTCTCACTTAGAAATATGCATTTAAGTTTCTTTCATGTCTCTTTAATGCTTGATAATTTTTGTTTTTTTGTTTTGTAGTGCTGAATCACAGGACTTCATTTTAGTGCTGATCTTCCATTGAATAGATATGTCACAGTGTATTTATGCATTCACCTAATGAAGAACCTCTGTGTTGCTTCCATATTTTGGCAAATATGAACCAAGATATGCTATAAATAGTCACATGCAGGTTTTTGCGGGAGTATAAGTCTTCACTGCATTTGGTAAATAAGAAACCAACTGCTAGATCATATGGGAAGACTGTTTAGTTGGCAAGAAACTGCCAAACTACCTTCTAAAGTGACTGTACCATCCAGCATTCCCACCATCAATTAACAAAGTTCTGTTCTATCATAGCCTAACCTGACCTAAGCATATGTATTATGTTCTTATATGTTTCTTTATTTGCTAAAATTTTGGATGTGAACTATGCTGTCCCCCAAATTTCTGTCCCTATGAGGTCTGAAACAGATTTTCTTCTGTTTCAAGTTTTATCATATTAAATATGATAGTTATTTCCTATCTTTTTTTTTTAATTATGGGAATACCTCTCTCTCAGTCTCATTTTCCTGTCTTCTCCTCCCCTAATACTTGTAACTATTTATTTCTTACACACCACAATTATTGTGTACTTATTACTGACAATCTCAGTGCTCTTTTTAAAGATGAACATTGCCTAGAATCCTTGATATTAAGGAGGCCTAGTCTACTGGGGAGAAATGGACATTTTACAAATGATTCAGGTTCAACCTGGTAACGGAGTATGATAGGTTACTACAGGAATTCTTGTGTGTGCATCTATGTGTGTGTTCTCAGTCATGTCTGACTTTGGGGTCCCTTGCACTGTTGCCTGCCAGGCTCCTCTGTCCATTGAATTTTCCAGGTAAGAATACGGGAATGGGTTGCCATTTCCTACTCCAGAGGATCTTTCCAACCCAGAGATGAAACCTGTGTCTCTTGCATCTCCTGTACTGACAGGCAAATTCTTTAACACTAGCACTACCTGGGAAGCCCCAGGAATTCCTTTAGTCAAAGATGTAATGCTAGAGTTAAGACTAGTTTGCCAGATAAACAAAGCAAGGAAAGTTTTCAAAGAGGAAGTAGCCTATCAAAATCAGGTAAACAAAGGACAGCATGTCATGTTTTGGAAGTTACCAGGATATGTTAGATGATGAACAGATTTCATAAAATAAAGGATGGTGTGTCATAGTCAAGAAATTTTGATTTTATCCTGTTGGTGATGATGGTGAGATTTATATTTCAAAGAGCAATTGCTTAGAGAAAGCTGGATTTGGGCTGGAATACCACTTTGGAAGTAGTTTTAGCAGTCTAAAGAGACAAGGGGATGAGTTCAAAGATATTTAAAAGTTATAGTAAACCTGACCTATTGCTGACTAGATATGGGAGTAAGGAAGGAGGAGGAATAAAAGGTAATTTCCATTGTTTCATGTGTTTCTCAATGCTGTTTTTTGTTCTTACCTGTTTTGTTGATTTCTGCATCTGTGCGGGGAGCAACACCATTCATTGACCTAAAAAATAAAAGAGAAGAGACATCTCATAAAGAGAGTTATTTAGTTTAATTGTGAATCGCTGAAGCCAAGGTGCTTGCCTCATAGCCAGGGAACATGAAGGACAGGCGGGCAGAAGTAAAGGTCTGAAGTCCAAAAGGGATTGGATGTCCGGAGTTACAGATCTGTGAGTTACCAGTGCTGTATCTGAGTTGGGAGAATATTTAAAGTGCATCAGATCTAACCACAAATATCGCTGCTTCACACAGCTCTGCAGATCTGAATGTACAGTCAAGTAAAGGCCATACCCGAAGCAGAGAAGTATCCATGTGGATAAGATCAGAAGTGCAGTGATTGACCGCTCCCTGTGAGATAAGCATTAAACATCCCTGCATAGCAGCAGTCATCGGCCGTTGATAATATGTAGGTATAGATCCTTTGTGCGGAATGACAAATGCCAAGAAAACTTGGAACTTCTCAGAGAAGATATCTCATTTTGATAATCAGTTATTATATAGAAATCATATTTCTCCTCTTATGTAGGAAAGATATCAAATAGAAAGATACAAAAAATATTTTTTAAGTCAATATAGGTTGTGTGAACTCATAGTGTGGAAATCATGAGTCATAAGGAAAGAGTATTTTTTGAAAGAAAGATTTCAAACAAACATAAATAATCTAAAGAATAGTGAAACATAGCCTGTAAATCCACCTCTACCCAGTTTAACAATTTTTGTCATTTTGTCATACCTAGTTCAGTTTTGTTGTGTTCGTTTTTGTTGTGTCAGAAGCAGATCTTTATAGACGATGCTGAATCTTACTTTGCAGTCATTTCTGCTTCCTGCCCTTCATGTAACCAGTGACCTACATTTGCTGTGTACTCTCATGTCTACATTTTTACTCTGTATGCTTTGTTGAAATTATTGATGCTATCATTGTGGATGCAGTTCTAGATTTCCCATTCTTTTCAGTTGATCCATTTTGTATCATCGTATCAGTAACCCACTATCTTAATTACTGTGACTTTATAGGGAGCCTTGGAGCCAAATACAGTAAATTACCTAATTTTAATTCTTTTTTATTTATTTTGGCTTTGCCTAGATCCTTATATTTTTGTATAAATTACAGAATTGGCTTCACAATTTCTATTTTGTTTACAAGCCTGCTGGGATTGTGATTATATTCTATTGACTTTATAAATCAGCTCAAAGGGTCTTAGTGTCTTAAAAACATTGAGTCTTCTAATGCATAGACATGGTGTTATCTCTCTGTTTATTTTAATTCTCTTTAATTTGCTTACAATATTTTGTTGTTTTCAGTGTAGAGACATTATAGGTTGTATTAGTTTTCTACTGATGTTTTAAAAATCACCACCAATTGAATGGCTTAAAGCAACATCCATTTAATATCTCACAATTTCTATAGGTCAGGAGTCTAGACTTGGTGCAGTTGAGTCCCTTGCCTAAGCTCTCACAGCTTGGAAATCATGTATTAGACATGTCTGAGATCTCTTCTGAAACTCAGGTTTTTGTTTTTTTTCCCCTCAAGCTCAGATGGCTATTGGCAGAATTCATTTCCTTGGACTGTAGAACTCATGGATGCTATGCCTTCAAGGCCGACTAAAGGCATCTCTCTGAAACTGCATCTTCTTTTAAAGGCTTACCTGACTAGGTCAGGCCCAACCAGGATGATCTTCCTTTTGCGTGAAAGTGAAAGTGAAGTCGCTCGGTCATGTCCAGTTCTTTGCCACCCCATGGACTGTAGCCTACCAGACCTCTCCATCCATGGAATTCTCCAGGCAAGAATACTGGAGGGTGTTGCCATTTCCTTCTCCAGGGGATCTTCCCAACCCAGGGATTGAACCCGGGTCTCGTGCATTGGAGGCCGACGCTTTAACCTCTGAGCCACCAGGGAAGCTCAAGTCAATGGCAACTGACTAGTAATCTAATCATAAGCAACAACTCATTTTCACAGGTCTCACCAACATTCAAAGGGAGGGGGACTGTATGGACGTTTACCCCCAAGAGGCAAAAACCATGGAGGTTAGGTTAGAATTCTGCCTGATTACACACATTTTTTGATGAATTTCTTTAAGTACTGTATTTTGTGATGCAATAATATATTATTTTAAATTTTATTTTTAATTGGAGAATAATTAGTTTACAATATTGTGATGGTTTCTGCAGTACATCAACATGAATCAGCCATAGGTATACATATCTCACCTCCTTCTTAAACCTCCTTCCCACCTCCCTCCCCATCCGATCCCTCTAGGTTGTCACAGAGCCCCAGACTAGCTGTGTACCTTACATACTAGTAATGTGTATGTTTCTTCCTGACTCTTTCAAATAATCCCACCTTCTCTCTCCCTCAGTGAGTCCAAAAGTCTGTTCCCTATGTCTGCATCTCCAGTGCTGCCCTGTAGACAGGTTCATCAGTACCATCATTATTTAAATTTCATTTTCCATTTGTTTGTGAAGCAAATCACTTTAAATTTAATGTATCTTTATTGAATAGTTATGCTAGCTATCTAATTGTATCTGGAAGTCATTCTCAACATTCTCCTTAAAACATTGATTTGAAATTTACCAGACACAGTCTTTCTGGCTTTTGTTTTTGTACTCGTTTTTGGTAATTTTTCTAAATACATCATAACTTCAGCTACAGTCTCTCTATTTAGTATTTTTTCCCCTGATTTTCTTTCTTCTTTGTTATTCTCTTTGACATGCTTCATATTACTTTGGGTCAGTCTCCTAGCTGAGTCCTAGCAGAATTCTTATCAATTTTAAAAAGCAAAATTCTCTGTCAGTCAGGAGTTTTAGTTACAAGTATTGGAAAATAATGCTGGCTCTCTTAAACATTAAAATGAACTTAGCCAAAGGAGATTCAGACCTTACAAAATAGGCATGTGGAAAAGAATGTGGAAGGGAAGTTAGGAGCTGAAAAAATAAACAGTCACATTGCAGGAAAACCTACTCTTTTAGTCACTTTATATATATATAACATGTGTGTGTACACTTGCTTAGTTGTGTCTAACTCTTTGTGACTCCATGGATTATAGCCTGCCAGGATCCTCTGTCCATGAGACCTTCCAGGCAAGAATGCTAGAGTGAGTTGCCATTTCCTCCTCCAAGGGATCTTCCTGACCCGGGATCCAGCCCTCATCTCCTGTGTCTCTCCTGCATTGGCAGGCAGATTCTTTACCACTGAGTCATATATGTGTGTGTATATATATATACACACACACACGTATATAATATATATGTAGCTATATATAATATATGTATATCTGTCATATATTTATTTATGTATCATTCCCTTAAGCATCCAAGTTTATACCACATCTGTGCTCCCCTCATTCCCCGGCAGCAATAGAAAGAAGGCTTTCCCTTCCCTTCAAGATTATCCTTATGTTAATAATGCCGAATGCAATAATAATACAGCAGTCAAGGTCTGTCCTACTTTCCTAACAAAAATCAGGGACCTAATTGGAAGAGGAATGTATTGGTTCCTGGACAGCCAAAAACAAACAAACAAACAAGGCATTATCTCTCTTGTATTTTATGTGTATATACCTGATGTTCAGGAAAACTGGCTAGGGAAAGTGTTCAGAAAAGGGAAAGTTTAGAAATACAAATAAAAGAGAGACATGGTCTACCCGGGTTTATTCTTGAAGTGATTATAAAAGCAAATTCATAGGGCAATCTATAACATATTCTATTAGAACAAAACATGCCTATGCCACTAAGAAGTCAGAAGTTTAAATTCTGCTTCTCCCTCTTGGCTTTTTGACCCGAGGCAAGCTGTTTATTCTCAGTGATTCTAGGTTTTCTCGGCCATCAAGTAGGAATAATCACATCTGTCATCTAGGTTTGCTGTAATGATTAAATGAACACGTGAGTAAAGCATCCACCACAACACATTAACTCACAGCCGTTACCTGGCAATTGCCTGTTCTTTTCCTAACCCTTCTTTCTCAAATGCTCTCTAACTCCTGAAATACCCTACAGCCACCACTACCACTCCTGTGAAAGGAGCTATGGCATCTCAAAAGTGCTGAGTGCATCCCATCAGGAAGTGAATGTATCAGTAATCGCTGTCAGACTCCTGCCTTCTGTGCACTGTTATTGAGGGTGGTCATGTAGAGAGACAGAACCTTCCCCTCCATGAAGGGAAGTTGTCCTGAGATCACTATGCTCCCTTCATTTCTTATTTCCCACTGTAGGTACAGTGGTGCCGCTGCTACCTTATACCAAAGAGAACTTGATTCCTCTTTCCTTATTATGACTAATCTGTACTATCCACAATGATTCCAGATGCCAATCATGGTTTCTTTCTATCCTTAGGAAGTCTTTTTAGTTGTCAAAAATTGAAGTTATATTAAATAAGAAGAGTGATGAAGATTGCACACATATTGAACATTAAAATACATTTTAAAAATATTTGACATAAAAGGGTGGATCTTTAAAGGAAATTTCTCAATTTATTCAATTCAAGGAAGAATGTTTTTTCCAAAATAGATGTATTTATTTGAAAGTAAAATAGAAAAAGATGTTATAAACTAAAACTTGTAGGACCATATTTAGAAATGTCAAAAACAGGCTTTGTTCTAGAATAGTGATTCTTAAACACTAATGTATCTTTGTACAATCTAGGGAACTGTCATTTGCGGAATTTCCAATTTCACTCCAAAAATGAAGTTTCATTCTGGAGGGGTGCCCAAGAATCTACAGTATGAAATCAGTTTTTGATGATTTTAACAAGCTAATACAAAGGACTTTTTTCCTCCACTAGAAAGGTTTATTGAGAAATCTTTACCTACCGTGGATTTTGCCAGTAGGTGGGGAAATGGGACCAACATGTAGACAGCAATGGGCAGTGACTTAGTTGTAAAGCAGCATCTTAAACTGGTGACAAGTGACCAAAACCTGTTAACAAGGGTGTTCTCTCTGGAAAAGCAGTGTTGAATATGTTTATGATGCTCTTAGGCTAAGCTTGCTTTCTTCACTTCCCCATTGACTGTCCATTTGGCTTCTGGTTGTAGGCAATCAAGCTGTGTTCATCTTTGAGTCATGTGACTGACCCTGAGACATTTGATTGTAAGTCCTGAGTATTTGTAAGATCCCTTCCTAAGTCACAGAAGCTCAGTGTGTTAGGTGTTCAGTCTTGTCTGACTCTTTGTGACACCATGGATACAGCCTGCCAGGTTTCTCTGTCCATGGGATTTTCCAGGCAACAATACTGGAGTGTGTTGCCATTTCCATTTCCATGGGATCTTTCTGACCCATGAATCAAACTCAGATCTCCCACACTGCAGGCAGATTCTTTACCATCTGAGCCACCAGGGGAATACAGAAAACTCAGACTGTGAGGTATTTGGGAACTTTCGGGTTCAGTTTTGTTTGTAAGTTCTCACTTGACCAGACCAAGCCAACTAGAGCTGAGATATGCACTGTTTTTCTACTCTAGGCTGACATATTCTGGAATAGTTAATATAGGCTCGACCCCTGCCCCTCTTCCATAATATATCAGCTTACTTCTCTGTCCATCCTAGAAGACTATGGGCAATACCTGGGCAGTACCTGAATCCTTTATTTCTTTATGCTTTCTTTTTTAGATTTAAATTAATTGTTTAATTTATTTTTCCAATCTTATTTACTTTTAATTGAAGGAAAATTGCTTCATGATATTGTATTGATCTGTGCCATACATGACCATGAATCAGCCATAGGTATACACGTGTCCCCTTCCCTCTTGAACTGAATCTGTACTTACATTATCCTCAGAGCCTAGGACATTATATAGAACTTTACAGATTCTTTACACTCTGTTGAACTAAAAAGACAAAGAGGGAGGAAACAAAGGGAGGAATGAAGGAAGTGTGGAAGAAAAACAGGAAGAGAAGATAGTGAAGGAACAGAAAAAGAGAAGAGGGGAAGGAATGGAGAAAAGTGAGAACAGGAAAGGAATGAAAAAGAATGGAGACACGTTTCATTTGTGGAGAATTTGGGAGTGTAATAGAGTCCCTCCTTTAACAAAAAGTCAAGAATGTGGACTATCTTAATTGGCACTTTCTAGGTCATAATTCAGAATTAGGTGTCTTTAAGCAGACACGAAGAACTGTTTGTATTTGAGTATCAGGCACTGGTTTCTCAGCTGTAGATTGAATTACCCTAGATTTTGTTTTATGTCACTTAAGAGGCTGCATGCTGGGCCCTGAAATAAAAACATTAACTGGATATCTTAGAATATTATTTTAAGCATGTAATTACCAGTAACAGAGCTAAACATACCAAATGGGCATCAGCAAAACACCACTGTGCTACTTATAGTTCAATCTAATCATACACTTTGTCACACTCCATCAACACACTCTTCTCCTGGTGTCTATATATGTTTTTTCATTGGGAAATAAATTGGCTCGAGAGAGAGAACAATATCATTTGTTGCTTTCAGAAAATTAAACTCCTTTAAAACTGAGTAGTCAGAAATCCTGTTATTTTGTTTGTTGGCTTTGGCATCTTCTTTCTAAAATAAAACCTACCCTAAACATGGTTCTTTAAACACAACTGAATTGGAGATCTATAAAGTTGTTTAGACACCATGTGTAGAAAGCTGGGTAAGAGAGTGGTGTTATTGGAAAGACAGGGACATCATGAATTTGGGTATTCATCCAGACCTGCTATGATCTTATGATCTCTGAGATGTCACTTCATTTCCCAGAAACTCAGATTTTCATCAGTAGATTGAGGAAATCTCTCAAATTCAGTTTATGAGAATTTAAAACTGATAGTACCATGCTATCAATTAACTGCACACACCCAGCTCTCTTTTTCAAAAGCTCTATGTCCTTGGGCAATCATTTAAAATCTCTGATTTTTATTTTCACCACCATAAATTGGACATTATTTTTTTTAATTAATTTTTATTTTTTTAGTTTGTTTTGCTTTACAATACTGTATTCGTTTTGCTACACATCGACATGAATCAGCCACGAGCGTCATAAATTGGACATTATTGTAATACTTCACATGGTTTTTGAGACAATTAAATGAGAAACTATATATAAAGCAGATAGCAGTTAACAGTGATTTTGTTAATTACCCACCCCTGCCTGCCGGGAAATAATCTATAATGTTTACATTTGACTAAATGAAGAAAAAGAAAAGAAGCTAGAAGCAATAAATCTGCTACTTAAAAAATAGTGGCATCTTTCCTTTTCCAATATCACTGATCAAGGGTACAGATTTGAAATACTTAAGCCCAAAAACTTCATAACTTTAATCACTGATAACCTACCTATTCCTGCATTCTTGATGTTTGTATTCTTGAGGTTTATGCAGGAAAATGAGTTACTTAGATACAAGGCTTGCAAAATGCACCAGTCATTTAACAAGTGCACTGAGCTCATAGAATGCTGAGCATTCCTATGGTTTTGTTGGCTACTGGAGGGCTTTGCAACATGTCCATGGTAATCACGAAGCACATCCCTGAGATAAAGTTTAAAAAGCATCATATCAACAAGTACAAATCAGTCTCTTATGAAATATGTGCCTCAGTGCTAGAGGGATCCTTAGGAAAGTTTTCTTCCAAGCCATAAGATAAACTAAAAAGACAGTAGTAGTATGCATAAAGAAAGACAAAGAAGACCAAAATTCAATTACAGAGCACTTAAGGCCAGACCAAGAAGCAAGAAAGTAGGGTCTGTGAATGTTGAATTTCTTCTACTTTATAAAAAATTTATTGTAGACTTGTTTTATTTTAGATTCAAATACAACAGTATTTTATCAATAGGTTCTGTATCTCATGCCCCTATCTAGAATCTCTTTGAACATGATCAAAAATGCATTTAAAAATTGTAAGTCAACATTATTGAGGTATAAATTATATATGATATAAGGTACTCATTCAAAATTATTTTTAAAGAATACAAATCTCTTAAAAATAAGAATAACATTTATTTTTAGAAGTGTTTTCAGACTAGTTTCAGTATAAGCAGAGATCCAAAAAATAAAAGATGAGAAAATAGAAGAAAATGGAACCATTTGGAAGCCATATTGATTTTAGTAAAATGTCTTTGTTTTTTCCTTTAACTTCTAAAGAGTATTTTTAGAAGTATAATCTGTGTCTTTCATTTCCATATTCCTATTCAGGATCATATCTGAAGGGAGGAAAGTGAAAAGTTTTATATTTTTTTCCCTCTAAAAATTGGTCTTGAAAATTCAAGCCAGTGTTGTACAATTAGTGTTACTTTTGAACCCTCGTGGACTTCTCTTTGAGGAAAATGCATGCATTTAATGTTATATATCCTCTGTGAGAAAAATAAATGGAACAATAATACAAAAATTATGTGAAGCAATTTGTTGTGTAACAGTACCTGCACCAAAGTCTGTTGACTTGTGACGTAGGCCACCTAGGGCTGTACTGCAGTGCCTAATACCCACGTGTGGGAGGCACTGACTCTGTGTTGGAAGCCAGAAATGTCAACGTACTGTCAGCCTCATCAGTTGGGTGTTTTGAATCATCATGACTCACGCAGTGAGTGGGCTTGAGAGTGACACAGAACCATCCCATCCGATACAAACTGTATACAGGCCGACTGGGTAAGGCAGTCGTTTTGTGTTGTGGCCCTTGGTCTATAATGGTTTGCTCACTGGCAAACTTAATAACCCCTTTGTCTGATCATATAGTAGCTGGGATATAAAATGAAACCAATGATTTTAATTTGGTCTACTGTTGCTGCCTTTCTTGGGTACCAGTATATGTTAGCAAATCAGAACAGAATAAATAGTAAATTTTTTATGGGAAGAATAAGTGTGTTTTCATTGTGTATTTGAGTACCTAACCCCTTAGGTCACTCCAGTACTCTTGCCTGGAAACTTCCATGGACAGAGGAGCCTGGTGGGCTGCATTCCTTGGGGTCGCTAAGAGTCGGACTCGACTGAGCGACTTCCCTTTCACTTTTCATTTTCATGCATTGGAGAAGGCAATGGCAACCCACTCCAGTGTTCTTGCCTGGAGAATCCCAGGGACGAGGGAGCCTGGTGGGCTGCCGTCTATGGGGTCACACAGAGTCAGACACGACTGAAGCGACTTAGCAGCAGCAGCAGCAGCAGCCCCTTAGGTGGCACAACTGAGGTGCTCAGTTAAAATCTGTGGAATGAATAAGTGAGTTAATGAATGAATCAGAGTTCAATGGTCAGTAGAAAATCTTTTCATTCATTACTTAAAACATACACAGAAAACCTATCCATTCAAAGAAGGGATCAATAACATCATTTTGTATGGTGAGATAAAGCCATTTTAGAAAGCAAATAGTTACGCTGATTTACTTAGTTTCACTCTTGTATTGTGAGTGGCAGAACTGAAGTTTTAGGAATCACATTAGGTCACAGGTGGGTCCTTCCAAACCGAATAGCTTTCAAAGATACCTCACTTCAAAGTCAGTTTGGTAGCTTGAAGATTATGTTTAATTTCCACTTGCCTGACATTTAGCCTACCTGTATATGACCTCTAATACCCTGCTTGTCCCTCAAGAGACAGGAAAGGATTACTATTCATGGAAATGGATCTGTTTTATAATAGACTTGATTTGATAACTCTTAGAGTATCCTCTAAGAAGAAAAGTAAAATAATTTAGAGCATGAATAGGAACATTTGTGTCCAGAAATTAACTAAAATTTTAGCTTCATGAATACCAGAGCTTGGATCAGTAGCTTTGACAATTTCAACTGTGTATGTGTATGTATGGGTGTTTATGTTTGACATGAATAGCATCAACACACTTGAATTTTGAATTGCACAATGGTCACTTAATGTCCAGGTACACGGGTCTTGATTTTTAAGGACTTACTTTGAAGTGTTGCATTTTATTCTAATGTATGCATTTGACTTTAACCCTTTGCTAGCTTACCATTCTTGCTGAAATGGCACAAATATAGGAGATCTCACTACTGTGTCTTCTAGTGAAATTTCCACATGGATTTCTGGGAATATTAGTTGAAGTTCTAATCACAAATCCATGAGGATATATCACTCTGTATCTTGTTAAAGCCAGTCTTTGCACCTGTGTTCATGAATCTGCCACCCATAACAATTCACATCAGTCCCCTTCCTGGCTTAGAACAACCTCTCAACCATTTCTGCTGCACCACTTAGAAAATATAATAATAATAAATGTTCTTTGTATATGCATAGCTAAATATTGTCATGGTAGCTAAAAACTATCTAGTCATTCTTAATGCCTACCCTGTGAAGACCAATAAAGAAATCTATCCATTAGAATCCTTCTAATTTTCTATTGACACAATTATTTGTGTGGCAGGTATATCCATACAATTGTACAATCAGGAGTTGTTGATTATCAGTTCAGTTCAGTTGCTCAGTCGTGTCTGACTCTTTGTGACCCCGTGAATCGCAGCACACCAGGCCTCCCTGTCCATCACCATCTCCCGGAGTTCACTCAGACTCACGTCCATTGAGTCCGTGATGCCATCCAGCCATCTCCTTGAATGGAAACTAAACATGCTTATGAAGATTAAATACCATATTTACTCATATAAGTATAAATAGTTTAAGCATTAAATGTGTGGTAGATTGCCCCAATATTAGTTATCTAATTACTTTCCTGACTTCTGATCATTCCTTCGGGTACAGACTCTGGGTACCACGTGTTTGTGTTGGTGACTGTCTGGTGTGGTCTATATCTTGATTTGGATCATGGAGGCTGCTGAATTTGAAGCCCCTTGTATATGTTCATCAGAGGTGTTCCTCATACACTATCATACAGCCATGTTGTAATTTTTATGTGGGGAATATTGAAGTGGAATGTCAGAACTCACAGATGTAACTGTCCTTGATCTAGGTCATTATGGGGATTTTCTTCTAGCTCCTGATGGGTTTTGTCCTGTTGAATTTCATTACCAGTTACCCTGAGAATATTATGAATAGAGTCAGAAAAATATTTTTGAGTACTCCAAGTTGGTCACCTACATGAAGGAGAATGGGTATGCACTATAAAATGTGTGAGTTTTAATATCAATAATATTCATTTACACTGAGAGCTTAAATAGATCTATAATAACATGAAGAGGAACATGCGCTCTGCCAAAACACCTTCTGTAGCACATAAATGTCGGTCTATTGGCTTTAATGTTTATCAGCATCTTGAGAGGCATTTATTGCCCCTCATACACTCCTTTATGATTCCCTTATTGATCAAGTAGTGATGCCTCCTGGACCAAGGACATGGTTCCCTATTTTTCAGTTCAATGAAAAAAATGCCTTGTTTGTTGCAGGTTTGTTTCAAGGAGATGACATGTGGGATCTGAGAGATGCTGCTGCCCATGACGTGTTGGAATTATCATGATCTACTACCCAGTTTGGATTTCATCCAGTGGTCAAGAGCTTTGCATGGTAGACAGCAAGGGCTGGATTTTTAAAAAGAGTAAACCAGGTAAGATTTGAGGGAGTCATCTCATCATTTATCATTTGTTTAGGCCTTTCTAAGGGCTTTAGAGTGCTGCCAAGGTGTATTGAATAATGTGGAACTTCTCTATTTGCTTTCTAAGTTCACTCATCAGGTTGTTGAAGCATGGTGCTCCCTTGAATTCAGGAGAATGGATATAGTAGTGATTGAGTTCTTTTTTCTCAAGAGGAGGGGAGGAGTTATTTTAAGATACACCTAAAGCAGACACGCATGATGGTTTAATGCAATAGCCCCAAATTGCAAGCGGTTTCCTCTTTAAGGAACTACTCTGAACTATAATGGAATAAGCAGTTGTACTTTTTGAAGGTTAAGTAGGGAAAGTGTTGCAGTTTACATCATATGATCTTACATATATGCTTCAAAGTTATTCCAATTTAGAAGGTATACCATTATTTTGCCTTTTAGTTTTTGAAAGTGTTTATCATTCTAAATTCTATTCATCTAAGTATTATTTGATATGGTAACATAATGACCTAGTCCACTGTGGCTTTTGGAATTTAAAATGTAACACATGCTCTTATTCAACTAGTCTTTGGGACTTTTGTCTGTTTCATCTTGGAACCTCTTTTCAACTATCAGCTCTTATCTTTCTCTTTAACTCTCTTCCTCCTGTATAACATAATTAAAATTTGTTAGTAACAGTTACATGGGGCAACTACATTATTCCTATCTTCTGATTTTAAGACTATCAGAGATCTTATATCAAAATTTTATGGATCCCAAATCAAGAACAGAAAATATACATAAAATTTAATCATTTAGAAAACTTGAACTCTTTAAGTTGGTGTTTTTTGTTTGTTTGTTTTTTAAAAATATAGTCTTTTTGTTTTCTGAAAATTAAGCAAATGGATCTCAGTTAGAAATTATAGGCTAAGATAATTATTTGGATATAAGAATTTTGATAGTGCTTGAAATTAATTGATTTTCTAAAGTTTAATACATATGTCTTCTCAACCTCCTAGTAACTTATTTGTCTGTTAGATGATATCCTGAGAATCTGAAATTCAAATTAGTCATGGCTTTTGAATTTGTTAGAAATAGCATAGATCACCAAACTCATGGCACAATCTTTATTTGATGAACTGGGTTAGTGGGTAACTATTTGTCCTGTTTTGTGGCAAATAGAGTTAGCCATGTTTGGAAGAGTTCTGCAAGTCTGTAAATAAGAGACATCAACAAGAAGGCTGCATTTGTGGGATAAACCTCAACTTGTTTCATGCTTCATTACACTGTTATGTAGCAAAAAATTACAGCAAGAACACTTCATGATAGACTTCCATATTCTTAAGCTTATTAGTCCAAAATAAATTTGATCCTGTTTGTTTCAGTATTTTCATTAAAACTGGGTTGTATGTTAAAATATCAGACTTAGAAGAAAGACACAAAGAGGAGGGATGCAATTAAATCTATTTTTAAGGTAAAAAAATCATGTATTAATGTAATTATTAAAGAAAGAGCTCTTTTCTATTTGTGAGACAAGTGTTTTTATTCTTTAGAATATTTTTTTGAAATAAGTCAATATATAGAGAAAAATGTACAGCAACACTTTTGATCTAAGAATCATAAAGAACATTGGGATACACGTGTCTCTTTCAATTCTGGTTTCCTCGGTGTATATGCCCAGCAGTGGGATTGCTGGATCATAAGGCAGTTCTATTTGCAATTTTTTAAGGAATCTCCACACTGTTCTCCATAGTGGCTGTACTAATTTGCATTCCCACCAACAGTGTAAGAGGGTTCCCTTTTCTCCACACCCTCTCCAGCATTTATTGCTTGTTGACTTTTGGATCGCAGCCATTCTGACTGGTGTGAAATGGTACCTCATTGTGGTTTTGATTTGCATTTCTCTGATAATGAGTGATGTTGAGCATCTTTTCATGTGTTTGTTAGCCATTCGTATGTCTTCTTTGGAGAAATGTCTATTTAGTTCTTTGGCCCATTTTTTGATTGGGTCATTTATTTTTCTGGAGTTGAGCTGCATAAGCTGCTTGTATATTTTTGAGATTAGTTGTTTGTCAGTTGCTTCATTTGCTATTATTTTCTCCCATTCAGAAGGCTGTCTTTTCACCTTGCTTATAGTTTCCTTTGTTGTGCAGAAGCTTTTAATTTTAATTAGATCCCATTTGTTTATTTTTGCTTTTATTTCCAGTATTCTGGGAGGTGGATCATAGAGGATCCTGCTGTGATTTATGTCAGAGAGTGTTTTGCCTATGTTCTCCTCTAGGAGTTTTATAGTTTCTGGTCTTACATTTAGATCTTTAATCCATTTTGAGTTTATTTTTGTGTATGGTGTTAGCAAGTGATCTAGTTTCATTCTTTTACAAGTGGTTGACCAGTTTTCCCAGCACCACTTGTTAAAGAGATTGTCTTTAATCCACTATACATTCTTGCCTCCTTTGTTGAAGATAAGGTGTCCTAAGGTGTGTTTTATGACCCAGGATGTCATCTGTCTTGGTGAATGTTCCATATGGGCTGGAAAAGAATGTGTATTATACTGTTGTTAGATGAAGTAGTCTATACATCTCAATTATATCCAGTTGATTTATGGTGCTCTTGAGTTCAGCTATGTTCTTAATGATTTTCTGTCTGCTGGGTCAGTCCATTTCTGATAGACGAGTGTTAAAATCTCCAACTGCAGTAGTGGATTCACCAGTTTTTTTCTTACAGTTCAATCAGTGTTTGTCAAAAGCTAAGAGAATTCAGCACCACCAAACCAGCCTTATAACAAAAGCCAAAATAACTTCTCTAGCAGGAAAAAATAAGAGAAGAAAAGACCCACAAAAACAAATCCTAAATGATTAAGAAAATGGCAGTAGAAACGTATATATCAATAACTACCTTAAATGTAAATGAATTAAAAGCCCCAACCAAAAGACACAGACTGGCTAAATGGATACAGAGACGAGACCTGTGTATTTGCTGCCTACAAGTGACACACTTCAAAACTAAGGATACATACATACTGAAAGTTCAGCTCAATCACTTCAGTCTCTCAGTCATGTCTGACTCTTTCTATCCCATGAACTGCAGCACACCAGGCCTCCCTGTCCATTGCCAACTCCTGGAGTCTACTCAAACTCATGTCCATTGAGTTAGTGATGCCATCCAACCATCTCATCCTCTGTTGTCCCCTTCTCCTCCTGCCCTCAATCTTTCTCAGCATCAGAGTCTTTTCAAATGAGTCAGCTCTTCGCATCAGGTGGCCAAAGTATTGGCGTTTGAGCTTCCACATCAGTCCTTCCAATGAATATTCAGGACTGATTTCCTTTAGGATTGACTGGTTGGATTGCCTTGCAGAGTTAGGGGATGGAAAAAGATATTCCATGCAAATGGGAAGCAAAAGAAAGCAGGAATAGTAATACTAATGTAAGTGTTTGTCATATATTTTGATGTTGTATTGTTAGCATATGCACATTAAGAATTGTTACATATTCTTGGACTGTTGACCCCTTTGTGGTTAAGTGATGCCCCTCTTTTTCTCTGATAATTTTCCTTGCCTGGAAGTCTACTCTAATATTGATATAAATATTCTCACTTTCCTTTGAGTATTGTTGGCATGACATATAATTCTCCTTTGTTTTAGTCTTAATCTGTATGTGTCTTTATAATCACAGTGAATTGCTTACTGACTGTGGATATTTGTGCCTTTTTTTGATCCACTCTGACAGTCTCTTTTCATATATTTGGAAACTGATTATTGATATATTTGGAGTAATATGTACCATATTGGTTACTGTTCCTTCCCATATTCTTACTGTTATCCTCCATATTTTTTTCTTCTTTTGGAAGTTTCTGTTGTCATTTCCTCAAACAGAGATTCTATCCTCAACTGAGTCCAGTTTATTAATGAGTTCATCAGTGGTATTCTTCATTATTGTTACAATGTTTTCGTTTTTATCCTAGTGTTTTTTTTGTTCTCAGAATTTTCATCTCTCTGCCTACATTACCCATATATTCTTGCATGTTCTCTACTTTTTTCCATTAATGTCTGTAACATATGAGTCATAGTTTTTAAAATTTCTGGTCTTTTAATTTAACATTCCTGCCACATCTGATTTTGGGTCTGATTCTTGTTAAGTTTCTTGCATGGGTGCATGGTTAGTTGCTCAGTCGTGTCCAGCTCTTAGCAGCCCACGGATTGTAGCCTACCAGTTTCCTCTGTCCATGGGATTCTCCAGGCAAGAATACTGGGGTGGGGAAAAAAAAAAGAATACTGGGGTGGGTAGCCATTCCCTCCTCCAGGAGATCTTCCTGACCCAGGGATTGCACCTGGGTCTCCTGCATTGCAAGCCGATTCTTTTTTTTTTTTTAATTAATTAATTTATTTTACTTTACAATATTGTATTGGTTTTGCCATACATTGACTTGAATCTGTCATGAGTGTACATGTGTTCCCCATCCTGAACCCCTCTCCCACCTCCTTCCCCATCCCTCTGGGTCATCCCAGTGCACCAGCCCCAAGCACCCCATATCATGCATCAAACCTGGACTGGCGATTCGTTTCCTATATGATATTTCACATGTTTCAATGCCATTCTCCCATATCATCCTGCCCTTGCCCTCTCCCACAGAGTCCAAAAGACTGTTCAATACATCTGTGTCTCTTTTGTTGTCTCATATACAAGGTTATCATTACCATCTTTCTAAATTCCATATATATGTGTTAGTATACTGTATTGGTGTTTTTCTTTCTGGCTTACTTCACTCTGTATAAAGGGCTCCAGTTTCATCCACCTCATTAGAACTGATTCAAATGTATTCTTTTTAATGGCTGAGTAATACTCCATTGTGTATATGTACCACAGCTTTCTTATCCATTCATCTGCTGATGGACATCTAGGTTGCTTCCATGTCCTGGCTATTATAAACAGTGCCGCGATGAACATTGGGGTACACGTGTCTCTTTCAATTCTGGTTTCCTACTCCAGTTTCATCCACCTCATTAGAACTGATTCAAATGTATTCTTTTTAATGGCTGAGTAATACTCCATTGTGTATATGTACCACAGCTTTCTTATCCATTCATCTGCTGATGGACATCTAGGTTGCTTCCATGTCCTGGCTATTATAAACAGTGCCGCGATGAACATTGGGATACACATGTCTCTTTCAATTCTGGTTTCCTCAGTGTGTATGCCCAGCAGTGGGATTGCTGAGTCATATCGCAGTTCTATTTCCAGTTTTTTAAGGAATCTCCACACTGTTCTCCATAGTGGTTGTACTAGTTTGCATTCCCACTAACAGTGTAAGAGGGTTCCATTTTCTCCACACCCTCTCCAGCATTTATTGCTTGTAGACTTTTGGATTGCAGCCATTCTGACTGGTGTGCAGTGGTACCTCACTGTGGTTTTGATTTGCATTTCTCTGATAATGAGTGATGTTGAGCATCTTTTCATGTGTTTGTTAGCCATCTGTATGTCTTATTTGGAGAAATGTCTGCTTAGTTCTTTGGCCCACTTTTTGATTGAATCTTTTATTTTTCTGGAATTGAGCTGCAGGAGTGGCTGCAAGCTGATTCTTTACCATCTGAGCTACTGGGGTAGTTTCTTAAGGTGTGCTTTTTGCCTTTTGGTATGTCTTATAATTTTTTGTTGGAAGATGGATATGATGTATTGAGTAAAAGGAATTGTGGTTAATGGACCTTTAGTAATGCATTGGTGAGTGCTGGGGGAGGGGAAGTGTTCTATAGTCCTGTGATTAGGTCTTAGGTGAGCCTTATCTCTTAGACTGTTAATTTCACCAGTGCTTCTCGGTTTTACTTTATTCCCCCCTACCCTTCCAGTTGAACAAAATGGCTAGAGAATGCTAGAGTTGAATGTTTCCCTTCTTCCATTTGCATTGCTCCCTGAGTCAGTCAGACTCTGGTAATAAGATTTCCTCATTCAGTTCAGTGTCACTCAGTTATGTCCAACTCTTTGTGACCCCATGGACTGCAGCGCACCATGTTTCCCTCACCAACTCCATCACTAACTCCCAGAGCTTGCTCAGACTCATGTCCATCAAGTCGGTGATGCCAGCCTATCTTCTCATCTTCTTGTCCCCTTCTCCTCCTGCCTTCAATCTTTCCCAGCATCAAGGTCTTTTCAAATGAGTCAGTTATTCACATTAGGTGGCCAAAATATTGAAGCTTCAACCTGAGCATCAGTCCTTCCAATGAGTATTAAGGACTGATTTCCTTTAGGACTGATTGGTTTGATCTCCTTGCAGTCCAAGGGATTCTTTTCCAACACCACAGTTTAGAAGCATCAGTTCTTTGGCACTCAGCCTTCATTAACGGTCCAACTCTCACATCCATACATGACTACTGGAAAAACAATAGCTTTGACTAGATGGATATTTGTCTGCAAATAATGTCTCTGATTTTTAATATGCTAAGTTGTCATAGCTTTTCTTCCAAGAAGTGAGTGTCTTTTAATTTCATGGCTGCAGTCACCATCTGCAGTGATTTTGGAGTCCAAGAAAATTAAGGCAGCCCTTATTGAAAAGAACAGAATGCTCTGCCATATTTCAAAATGGTTCCTTTTTCCATCTCCCTGCTGGAAGCACAGGAAGATTTTTTCTCCAGTATTCACTGTGACAACCTGATAGAACTCCTGGAGGTCCACCTTTCAATAACCAGGGGCCTCCCATGACCAGATGCCCCTGGTGTTTTATCTTCAAGACCCGTCCACCCTGAGCCGTCAGATTTTGTCAATAATAGTTCAGATTTTCATACTGTGACACTGGTTCCTACAGAGATTTCTGTTTCAGTAAGTTGTGATTTTCTGTATGTGCCTGCCAGTTTCTTTAGTTTTGGGGGTAGCAGTCTGCCTTGTGACCTTATTTGACAGGTCTATGAAGCATTGTTAATTTTTTTAGTTTTTGGAACTTTTTACTTGTTTTCAGAACAAAGTGACAACTTCTGAGTTCCTTACATATCAGACCAGAAACCAGAAAACCCTACACTTAAAAAAAAAAAAAATCTTGAATATTTTATAAAATTAATTAAAAACTCCTAAATTGTTTGGAATTGAAATGACAAGGCATAGTCATTTATCAGCTGGAGGTCAAAAATCAAGGCTAGAAATTAAAATTTTTAGACATGTTTTAAGGTTTTTAGAGGTCTGAGCTATGTGTTTCTCATATACTATAACCCACCAAGATTTATTATTTATTGATAGAATAAACAACTGAAAATTATTCTTGATCACACTTCATTGGAAATTGTTGCCCAAAGTCATTAAAGAGATTTACTGCCTTTTTTGTTCATCCAGATTTTGAAAGCACAGTTTTCTCAAAAAGTTTGTTAAACAAAAATCTTGGATGCTTATTAAAGTGTTGCCTTCTTAATAAATGCCCTTCAGCTCCTGAGTCAGATGCTTCTCCATGGACAAAGCCACAATTGCTATCTTGGGTATTAATTGTCATTTTAAAGACAGCTTCTCTGGACTGTCAGTGACATTCTGCTACGTAAGAGAATCTGGAAAAGTTACAATTTAAAAGATGTTGGACTAAGTTGAGCAGTCAGCTTCTTCAGGATGTGATGATATTTTCTGCCATGCTCTCATCCAGTCTGTCTCCCAGCCTGGACTCTGTAGGCAGGAAGCCCAGGTCCCACTTGATCCCTGCTTACTTTTCACTTCTGCTTGAGACACCCAGGCATGGCAGGTGCTGCTGTTGGCTTGCTGTTAGTTTCCCCCCAAGCTTCGGCACATTAGACATTTTCTTAAATAGATTTGCTATTATCATACATTCATCCAATGACTAGAATACTGATTGGGTGCTAATTATATGCCAAGCACTTTGCTAAATACTAGAGTTAAAACCATGAATAAGACATAGTCCCTGCCCACTGGGAGCTTAGAGCCTAATGAGGAAGAGAGGCAATAAAGTACAGTGAGCCCTGAGATGCAGTGAGCTCGTAGGAAACAGTGGTGCCTAATGATCACAAGGATGAGAGGAGGTGACTGCGCTGAGACTTACAGGATGAGGAAAATTTAGTCAGCCACAGACTCTGTCTCCTTTCTACAGTGTCAAGAGGAATGGAATGACATGTGCAGTGCCCCAGAGGAAAGAGACTGTAGACAGTTGTAGACATTTGCTTCAGTCTGGATGAGCCATTGATTGAGGGGAGAAAGCACCACGAGGCTGTGAGACTCAAGAAACAGGCAGGGGCCAGTTCTCAAAGCCTGTTCCTCATTTTCATTCCTTGAACTAAAGCCTGATTTCTAAAAGGGAGAATGAAAGGGAATGATATAATGAGGTATTTTCGGAGAGTCATCCCAGATACAAGTTGGGAAACACTAGCATCCTAACATGAGATACTAGTTTCTGGAGCTAAGCAGTGCAGTGGGAATGCAGAATGTGGAAAGCTGCTTTGAGTGCAATTTAAGAGATAGAAGTAATATATGGTGATTAATTGGACCTGAATCTCTTCTATTGAAGCCTAGTGTTGGTTTGAAAATTCCATTTATAAAATAATTACAGTAATATGATTAGAGAAAAGGATATTTTAATCTCTATAATGCATTGACTAGCTAATTGATAGCTGTATAATTGAGAACAGGTAAAACAATGACCACATGAGCTGCCTCTTGAAAAACCTACATGCAGGTCAGTAAGCAACAGTTAGAACTGGACATGGAACAACAGACTGGTTCCAAATAGGAAAAGGAGTACGTCAAGGCTGTATATTGTCACCCTGCTTATTTAACTTCTATGCAGAGTACATCATGAGAAACGCTGGACTGGAAGAAACACAAGCTGGAATCAAGATTGCCAGGAGAAATATCAATCACCTCAGATATGCAGATGATACCACCCTTATGGCAGAAAGTGAAGAGGAACTAAAGAGCTTCTTGATGAAAGTGAAAGAGGAGAGTGAAAAAGTTAGCTTAAAGCTCAACATTCAGAAAACGAAGATCATGGTATCTGGTCCCATCACTTCATGGGAAATAGATGGGGAAACAGTGTCAGACTTTATTTTTCTGGGCTCCAAAATCAGTGCAGATGGTGACTGCAGCCATGAAATTAAAAGACATTTACTCCTTGGAAGGAAAGTTATGACCAACCTAGATAGTATATTCAAAAGCAGAGACATTACTTTGCCAACAAAGGTCCATCTAGTCAAGGCTATGGTTTTTCCTGTGGTCATGTATGGATGCAAGAGTTGGACTGTGAAGAAGGCTGAGCGCCGAAGAATTGATGCTTTTGAACTGTGATGTTGGAGAAGACTTTTGAGAGTCCCTTGGACTGCAAGGAGATCCAGCCAGTCCATTCTGAAGGAGATCAACCCTGGAATTTCTTTGGAAGCAATGATGCTAAAGCTGAAACTCCAATACTTTGGCTACCTCATGCAGAGTTGACTCATTGGAAAAGACTCTGATGCTGGGAGGGATTGGGGGTAGGAGGAGAAGGGGACGAAAGAAGATGAGATGGCTGGATGGCATCACTGACTCGATGGACATGAGTTTGGGTGAACTCCGGGAGTTGGTGATGGATAGGGAGGCCTGGCGTGCTGCAATTCATGGGGTCGCAAAGAGTCGGACATGACTGAGCTACTGAACTGAACTGAAACAATGACTTTCTGTTAAAAGACACTTAGCAGACTCAGAAATAGTTACCAGTTCAGTGTTTTGGAATTTTGACTATGTGAATAAAACAAGTAAAACATCTAAAAGCATGTAACTTTTGACAAACAAGCACATTTTGGGAAAAAAAAATCCTGTCTTTACCAACCTAAGCAAGGATATAGACAGTACTGAAACATAGTAGGCACTCAGTAAATGTTTATTGGATAAATGACTTGAATATTTGACATTTTAAGTAAGTAAAAAATATAGAAGCAATTATCAAATATGTCAGTTTCAGTTGCATATATTCTTTCTTGATGTATATGCATATAGTGGGTTGTACCAGTTCTGTGAGGGAATCAGGGCAGATATCTACTTGAACAGAGTTACTCTTTCTCAGTAGTATAGATAAAACTTACATAAATTATCAGTTTGCTAATTGATTTTATTTAGAAAAGTAGAACTGAAATATTTTAAATGGCCACTCATGATTTAGTAATAATTCTGTGGATAATATTTGACTAATAATATAATTTCAGTATGAGTATTTAAACATGTATTATGTCTGTGTATCTGTCTTTCAGCCCAGCTTTCTGTTTAACCACCAAACTCTCTAGCCATCCAGCAAGCCATTTGTTTGTGTGCGTCTGTTATGTACAGTGTGTATTTCATATGTGTTGGTGTGGCTATTAATTTGTTAAGATGTTGGCAGAGAAAAATAATTGTTTCAAGGAAGATGTCTCTTTTGTTTAAAAAAAAATATTTGAGAGAGAAATTGGAGTCTGATTTTTCACAAATGCGTTTGAATTTTTTGAATTCCAAATCAGTAACCTGATAATTAGGGCCATTATTAAACACTCAAAAAAAAAACCAAACTTATTCAACATAAATTTTGATGAAAATTATTATAATTCATGATCTTGTTCATTTTTCTTCTTTGCTCTTTTAGTGTAGTGATAGGGTTTTTGAAAATTTTTATATATGGATTTAATATCTTGAATTATGATTTTCTATCCATTGACTTCACTGTAATTTCTCAAGTATCTTGCTAAAATGGAAAGTAGAGAATCAGATCTTAACAAATATGTTATTTAAAGGGATATCTCTTATTCCCTTTAAAGAATATACTATTTTTATCCATACCTGATATGTTTATGTTTATTAGCTTAATGCTGCCCTGGGCAAGAAATTAAACCAGTTCACTACCAGCTTAACCCATCTGTCTTCTCTGTCAGACAGGTGTCTATTTACATATCTTTCTTTCTCAGTGTCTTGCTCAATTTCTGAAACTAGAGAGTGTTCAGAAATATTTGTTGAGTTCAACTGAACCGTCAAAATCCTGAATTCACTTATTCATTCAACAAATATGTTTGATGTTTACTATATAGTTGATTCTGTACTGATCCTTATGGCCCACAATGGGTTAGATTTTGTCCCTCTCCTGAAGGCATTTGAAGCCTTTTTTAGATATTCTTAAAGCAACATGCATATGTTCAAAACACCATAGAAGTAATTCAGATGTATCATATAGGAAATTTTATTCTGTCCTTCTGTGTCTTCTTTGCTGGTTCTTCCTCATCTCCTAGATAAGTGATCCAAGAACATATTCCTTAGGCATCTTACATTTTCTGTTTATACTCTTATTCCGTTTCATGGCTTTCAGTTTCATTGATAAACTAAGCAGCTTAGCCTCGACCTGAATTCCAGACATATGCTGTTACCTAATCATCATCTCCATTTGGATATCTAACTATCATTTGAAATTTAAAATCTCTAAAACTGACTTCCTCATCTCCCTACTGCCAAACTCACTCCCAGCAGTTAGTGGCAACTCCGTCTTTGCAGTTGCTTAGGCCAAAAGCATTGTAGTAATTATTGACTCATTTCTTTTTCTGAAATACTGTATCTGATTCGTCAGTGACTTCTGTTGGTTTTAAAATACATTCAGAATTTGGTAGCTTATCACCATGTCGGTGGGCTTCACCATGGCTCTGGTACCACCTTGGCCCAAACGACTGTCATCTCTTGTCTGGATCACTGTAAAACATCCTGACTAGTCTCCCTGTTTCTGCATCTCCACCCAACACAGCTCAGAGCATTCCATTGTCCCATGGATTACCCCTCTCCTCCTGCCTTCTCAGCTCCAGCCACACTGCCTTCATCATAGCCTGGGACAAACTAGCCATTTATTCTTCCTGTTTCCTTAGCCCTGAGTGTTCTTCCTCTAGCATAGCCTACCTCTCCCTCCCTTCAGGGCTCTGCTTATAGGTCTCTTTCTCAAGGAGACCTTCCTTGTGTCCCTAAATGTCACCCTTCTTTCTTTACCAACTCTTCCCAACTCCTCCTTGGCTCCCCACCCACCTTCCTTAACACTCATCACTGCCTAACCTGTCAAAAACTAACCTTAATCTATCTAGTCAAATTTTCTGCATCGCCCACAAGAGTGCTCCATGAACACAGGGACTTTTTCTCTTTTTTATTTTACCCCCAATGCTGAGAATAGTTCTTACACACAGTAGGTATTCAATAATTATCTTTGCATGAGAGTATATGAAGAAGTTTCTGGAAAGCATACCAGATTATTTTGTAAAGAGTTTAGAGAGTTTAAAGTGAATATTTTAGGTTTCCCTTCATTTCCTTTGCTACTTTGGGTATATATGGTGCCACAGTGCTAGTTATTTGAAGATCTTCTTGCCTTAATAAGGACTTCTGTGGTGCCTCAGTGGTAAAGAATCTCCCTGCAATACAGGAGTTGTGGGTTTTATCCACAGGTAGGAAGATACCCTGGAGGAGGAAATAACCCCCTCCAGTAGTCTTGCCTGGGAAAGCCCATGGCAGAGGAGCCTGGTGGGCTACAGTCTAGGGGGTTGCAAAGAGTTGGACACAACTGCTCATGCATGCTCTTGCCTAAATACTAGTTGGCAAACTCAGAATCATAGAGATGGATTTTTAACTAAAACTGAAATTGGAGATTTTGTTTAGCCGAGTATCTACTTTGGAGCAAATATGACATCACGCGCACACGTTTTAAGAAATGTGAAGTAGTGAAGGCTCTGTGATCAAAGTGATGCAATGTTCTCCAGCATGATGATTAAGAGTACTTAAATTCAAATACTAATTTTTCTTGATTGTTATGATGCTCAATTAATTGATATTTACCATCTACCTTGACTTTTTCTTGGGAATATTCTGGTTACTTATTTTTAGCCAGCAAGCAAAGTAAGATATTCAGTTACCCTGGGAGCCTGATGTTAATGGCTGTAATTATTTAGACAATTGAAGTCGCTGTCATTCTCCTTCTCAGACCCGCAAGGTGCCGAGAATGAAACATGCAATGTGTTCATGGCCTAACATATTTCTTTAGTGGTCACATTCTTCATTGCAGTCTGAGGAAAGAAAGCCTCTTTTATTTGCTTTTTTAATCTCTAATTTTGGAATTTGAAAACTATTTAGTCCTTTCCAGAAACGTTGACCCAACTGGGGCATTTACATGGGCCGTAAGAAATCCTTTCTTCCTTCTCTTACTTGAACAAAGAGGCTACTGATCTGGATGATCTACACCATCAGCATTTGGTTTCTGGTCCTAGAATGAGTGATGATATGGACTTTTACAAGGGCATGCCTGGCTGACAGTCATAAAACCCGAAACACTTGGGGCTTATGAATAGAGTGAAATGATGAATAGATAAGGCATAGTGCCTTAAGACTTGCAGTATTTAGACTCTTGAAATTTATCCCTGGAGTTTGCAGAAACTTGTAAGTGATAGTTGCTGATAGGCTAGAGGAGGAAAAACCCATTTCTTATGTGCTCAGACTTAAAGCTTTGCCTTTGTGACTCAGTGCTACAGCATTAACTTTCTCTTATTGGACACATCAACGTGGAGATTCTCTTTGGTTGTTCATATAATCTCTTTACCTAAAGAAGCAAAAAGAGATTAAAAACAAAGGCACACTTTTCAGTGTTGCAGTGTAAAGAGAGTTTTAGGAACAACTATGATGTTGATGAAACTCCAGTACTTTGGTCACCTCCTGCGAAGAATTGACTCATTGGAAAAGACTCTGATGCTGGGAGGGATTGGGGGCAGGAAGGAAGGGGATGACAGAGGATGAGATGGCTGGATGGCATCACTGACTAGATGGATGTGAGTCTGAGTGAACTCCAGGAGGGTGATGGACAGGGAGGCCTGGCATGCTGCAATTCATGGGGTCGCAGAGTCGGACATGACTGAGTAACTGAACTGAACTGATGATGTTGACTTGCTCTCTGCTGATCTGAAGCATTCATTGTTTATATGAAACAAAGTTACAGAATGTGTGACTCTGTAACTTCAATTAATAAATATGCAAGTAAAATTTGCCTAAATGAGCATTGTTGAATTGCCCTTATCAATGCATTCTATTACTGGAAAATCATTTGGGTTTTGAAAATGAATGTCTGACTTAATTAGAACTAATATGTGTTAAGCAATATGAACCCCCTTTCCCAAAACGTGTTGTTACATGTTGTCTCCTTTATTCTGCACAGTAACTCTATGAAGTATATAGTATTATTTACCTCTTTACAGGGAAGAAAATTGGGGCATTTACTTCTTTACAGGGAAGGAAATTGGGACACTAAAGATTAATTGCTTTGTCCAAGGTTACAGAGTAACTCGGATTTGACACTGAAGACAATGTTATGAGCCACTGTGAAATATTGCTCTGTACTTAACAAAGCTTAAATGGTGGAGCATCACATACTTGCGTCTGTTTTGGATGATTTGCTTTTATCTTCTCCCCCTTTAGTCCAAATATTAATATGGGACCTTCTGAGGTCTGATATTTTTCATTCAAACTCTATTTGTACACTCCTCTTACACTCCATAGATGTGTGCTTTTAATTTCATGCCCTAAACATGGAGCTAAGAGAATATTTTTCATCTTCACCCCTACCCCTGCTTTTTTTTTTTTTTTACTATGAGTAGGGAGTGTTCATAGAAAATGGATTTTCTGTAAGCTTCTAAATGTTATAACTTATAACCCTCAATCAATAGTATTAGAGAGATTTCATTCATGGAATACAAAGGTAAACCCTTAAGTTTGTGACAGTTAGACCTATCTGAACTCAATCCAATCCACATAACTAGAAGATGCCTGAGTAAAGAGGAATTGAGCTGATCCTCACATCCTAAGGCTGTTTTCTGTTGAGAGAAGTGGGAACAAAGCCATACCTGGTAGATAGCATTTGGGAGAGTTTCACCAAAAAGTAATGACACTAAGTTGTGAAAGTAAATCTGGTTTCAAATGTGGCTCAAAAGTAACCCAGGTTCAGCTAGTCCCAGTTTTTTTTCTGGTTGATTGTTCAAGCACATTCTCCCAATATGGTGGCCCTCAGAATTCCAGGCCTAGATTTTTCTTATAGTATTAACTCTCATTGCAAATAAAGCCTCTCTTTCCATTTAATTCCAACAGTTGTACCAAAATTGAGTTGTGTTGTACATCCCTGAACCAATTATTCTAACTAAGGTAATGACACAGTAGCCTTTGGAACTGAAAAGGGAGGGTGGTCAGGCCAGATTACCGAAAGGGAAAAGGGGTATCGTTAACAGAGGAGAAGAAATAATTGCAGGTAGGCAAAAAACAAGAGATCCACAGCAGGCAGATAAAGAGAAGAGGTGGACAGGAACCAACCCAAAGGGGGAAGTGCCTTTGAAGAAGACAGTGGTCTGGGAGATGAGAGCAAGGCTTGCTCCATGCCAGTTGACATCCTCTTAAACACAGTGGCTTCCAGTTTAATACTGGAGGCAATATTTTAAAAGTTCTCTTTTCAGAACAGGAAATGAATATTTTAAAATTGCTTTTATGTTTTTAAGCATAAAGGTCTATATACTAAATCATACTGGAAATTTAAAATCTTTCATATTTAGCTTGAAAGTGAGTCACTCAGTCCTGTCTGACTCTTTGGGACCCCGTGGACTATACAGTCCATGGAATTCTCCAAGCCAGAATTCTGGAGTGGGTAGCCTTTCCCTTCTCCAGGGGATCTTCCCAGCCCAGGGATGGAGTCCAGGTTTCCCAGATTGCAGGGTGATTCTTTACCAGCTGAGCCACAAGGGAAGCCCAAGAATACTGGAGTGGGTAGGCTGTCCCTTCTCAGGGGATCTTCCCAGCCCAGGGATGGAGTCCAGGTTTCCCATATTGCAGGGAGATTCTTTACCATCTGAGCCACAAGGGAAGCCCAAGAATACTGGAGTAGGTGGGCTGTCCCTTCTCCAGCAGATCTTTCTGACCCAGGAATCGAACTGGGCTCTCCTGCATTGCAGGCAGATTCTTTACCAACTGAGCTATCAGGGAAGCCCCCATATTTAGTTTACACAGTGTTAGATAGACTCAGATGACTTTATGGATTTCTGCTTAATGCATTTTCCTCTCATCATATGACTTTCTGATTCAAAATGTCAAAGAATGAAGATGTATAAAGTAACATAAAAATTTATGAAATCAGAGAATACCTGTGAATTATCTTGGGTCTGTTGCATACTTTTTATTGTATAGTGTATCTCTATACACATACATTTGTACATCTGTGTGCATCTGTATGGGTTCCCCAAGTGGGTCAGTGCTAAAGAGTCTGCCTGCCAGTGCAGGAGACATGGGTTCGATCCCTACATGAAAGATCCCTTGGAGTAGGAAGTGGCAACCCACTCCAGTATTCTTACTGGAATAATCCTACGGACAGAGGAGGCTGGCAGGCTATAGGGGTCGCAGAGTCAGAGCACTGAGTGACTGAGCACACATGTGCATCCACACACATCCATGTGTATAGGTGTGTGCATGTATGCTTGTATGTGCATTTATGCACAAGAGGGTCGGGAGAGAGTCATTGAGACACAGGGGAAAAATCACCTTACAGGTTCATCTTTAAGCCTGAAATTTCATACTGATTATAACAAAATATAGTATTGTTTGTTAATTTTAAAATGTATTCCTCAGTTTGAGTTTGAAATCCAAGCATTTCTTGGTCTTGTTTTAATCTATAGATAATTCATTCAACAAATAGGTCAGATTTCTAGCCTGTGTTGTTTCTTCTCCTTGAGTGAAAAAGTTGTGGAGACTCTTAAGAAGCTGAAAACATCAAGTTTAACTAGCATGATGCCACTATAATAAGCTAGGAAGCCCTAGTTATGTTTGATCTACAGTGATGTTGATGAGAAAGGCCTGCAGGCCGGGATGGGACCCAGAAAACCAACAGCAGACAGTGACTCAGCCTGTGGCTCCATCTTCTGTAGGGACCAGTGAGTAGTGAATAAGGCTGTGGCTCATTAGGCAAAAATGGATAAAGACGTAAAGGACATTTCTTTTTTTTAAGATAAAAGATGGGCATCGTGAATACCTTTTGCTTTTGTTGTGCAGCATCTCTTCTGCCCTTTTTCTTTTTTTCTTTTTTTTGCTAGATACCACAATTTAACTGTGTGACCAACCCTTCTGCATTATATAGTTGTCTCTCAGTATCTATAGGGGATTGGTTCCAGCATTCTCTTTGAATACCGAAATCCATAGATAGATACTCAGGTCCCTTATATAAGATGGTATAGTTTGCACATGTAACCTACGCATATTCTCCTGTACACTGTAAATCACCTCTAGATTACTTATAATGCCTGCTGCTGCTGCTGCTAAGTCACTTCAGTCGTGTCCGACTCTGTGCGACCCCAGAGATGGAAGCCCACCAGGCTCCCTTGTCCCTGGGATTCTCCAGTCAAGAACACTGGAGTGCATTGCCATTTCCTTCTCCAATGCATGAGAGTGAAAAGTGAAAGTGAAGTCACTCAGTCGTGTCCATCTCTTTGCAGCCCCGTGGACTGCAGCCCACCAGGCTCCTCCATCCATGGGATTTTCCAAACGAGTACTGGAGTGGGGTGCCATTGCCTTCTCTACTTATAATGCCTAATACAATGTAAATGCTGTGTAAATAGTTGTAAGCACAGCATAAACGCTAGGTAAATAGTTGCCAGGGCACAGTAAATTCAAGGTTTCTTTATGGAACTTTCTGGAATTTTTCTTTTTTCCTGAATATTTTTGAGTCTCCATTGGTTTGAATTTGCAGATGTGGAATCTGTGAGTATAGAGGGCCAACTGTTTCTAGCCTCGTGGTTCTGTTCTAGAAGGTGTCTTGCTCTCCTTCAGTTAAGAGGGGGACATGACCTGAGTTGGAACTGTCAGGTGCTTCTCCTCCTCTCTGCAGTCTGAAACCTGGGCCAAGTAACTAAAAGACGAAAAATGGTTTAGGAGTGGACTTGTGATGGTTTAGGAGTGCAGCCTAGGAGAGAAGCTGCAGTTCTGGTGGCCTGAGAAGGGGAATGCACCCAGGTTCTTGACTCCTGGCCCTGCTTCTTCAGGCCTCTCTTTGATTCTGTGAGCTGCTCCACATCCTGCCAGTGGACCCCTTTCCTTCCGACAGAAGCCAGATGCTTTCTGTGGCCTTCAACCAGAAGAGCCTAGTTGAAACAGAAGGAAATGCAAAGGGAATAAGATAGAATAGAAAGGAAAAGCAAAGAAGAGAATAACCAAATTGAGAAAAATGAAGAAAAATGATCCCTCAGGCTGTCTAGTCTTAGGGAGCTATCGTTCATCTTTTCTTCAGAAATAACACTTTTGCCTCCAGCTCTGTCCTTAGTCCACCAAGCAGACTGTGAATTAAGTAAAAGTTAGGTACAGACCTCCAGAGTCTTGACACCAACTAGACCAGACCCCGGCTCTGCCGGTTACTTCCTGTCTGACTGTGAACAATTTGCTTAACCTCTCAAAGCCTCAGTTGTTACACAGAAATGGCAACACCACGTGACTTCTGAGACTTCTGTGAGAATCAAATGATTTGATTGATACAGAACTTCCAGAATAGGACAGAACTTGACAGGGTCTGCACCTAATAGGTGTTACCTGTGGCTGTCAGTCTGAGCTCTGTGTAGGGAAACAGTTTCTGTCGCAGCTGCCTCATTGTGTCAGTCAGTAAATGTTTACTGAGCACCTAATGCATGATGTTACTGTGCTCACTGGTGTAGGGAATACAAAGTGATAGCACTGTTTCTGCCATCAAATTGCGCAGAGCATGATTTTGGTAGTTGTAGTAATATATTGGAGAAGGCGATGGCACCCCACTCCAGTACTCTTGCCTGGAAAATCCCATGGGTGGAGAAGCATGGTAGGCTGCAGTCCATGAGTCACTAAGTGTCAGACACCACTGAGCGACTTCACTTTCACTTTTCACTCTCATGCATTGGTGAAGGAGATGGCAACCCACTCCAGTGTTCTTGCCTGGAGAATCCCAGGGATGAGGGAGCCTGGTGGGCTGCCATCTATGGAGTTGCACAGAGTCAGACACGACTAAAGCGACTTAGCAGCAGTAGCAGTAATAATATATAACACATGATAGAAAGATTCCTTAAGAAATATATAAGAGGTGACCATGAAGTTTGGAGAAAACCTTTTTATAAAACTAGAGGATTAAAAAGCATTACCTATATATGGTCTTGAATTCTAGTCAGAGATCACAGTGAGAATTGATGTGTATTTTATTTGGGTGACAATAAATCGATTTGTCCAAAGAGGCCATTTACCCCATTTATCTGGGATCAGGAGGAGGCCTGCTAGCAAAGACCCCAATATGAGCCAGAGTGAGAATTGATGTGTGTTTTATTTGGGTGACAATAAATCGATTTGTCCAAAGAGGCCATTTACCCCATTCATCTAGAGTCAGGAGGAGGCCTGCTAGCAAAGACCCCATCATCATCAGGGGTATAGAGGAGGCCCAGGAACCTCCCCTGGCCATATCCTACAATCCACACAACCCTGGTGCTTTGAATCCACTTGAACTCACTTTATTATGCTCTTCTTTAGCCCTACTTTTGGCAACCACTAGACTCCCAGGTTCCTCCTCATCTTCCACACTTTATTCCCCATGGGCTTTTATACAGCCTTACCAAACTGTGAAGCTGAGAACATGAAATTCCAGAAGATGCATTCCCCTGAGCTATGAAAGACTATGGCAACTCTTGACCCACTATAGATAAGAAACTCCTTTCTACTGACCGTGGAGAGAGATTGCTGCAAATACCTGAAATACCCACATATGCTGCATTCCACTGGACCTTATAATGCAGATACAAGAATCAGATTTCGCCATGGCCCAACTTAATGATTAGATTTCACTGACGAATACCTTAGGTTTTTCAGGTCTGTAAAGCATGTGTTCAGTTCAGTTCAGTTGCTCAGTTATTTCAGAGTCTCTGCGACCAAATGGACTGCATCATGTCAGGCCTCTCTGTCTTTCACCAGTCTCAAAGCTTGTTCAAACTCATGTCCATTGAGTAGGTGATGCCATCCAACCATCTCATCTTCTGTCATCCCCTTCTCCTGCCTTCAGTCTTTTCCAGCATCAGGGTCTTTTCCAGTGAGTCAGTTCTTGGCATCAGGTTGCCAAAGTATTGGAGTTTCAGCGTCAGCATCAGTCCTTTCAATGAATATTCAGGACTGATTTCCTTTAGGATGCACTGGTTGGATCTCCTTGCAGCCCAAGGGACTCCCAAGAGTCTTCTCCAACACCACAGTTCAAAAGCATCAATTCTTTGGCACTCAGCCTTCATTAGTGGTCCAACTCTCACATCCATACATGACTGCTGGAAAACCATAGCTTTGATTAGACATACCTTTGTTGTGAAAGTAATGTATCTGCTGTTTAATATGCTGTCTAAGTTGGTCATAGCTTTTCTTCCAAGGAGCGAGTGTCTTTTAATTTCATGGCTGCAGTTACCATCTGCAGTGATTTTGGAGCACCCAAAATAAAATCTGTCACTGTTTCCATTGTTTCCCCATCTATTTGCCATGAATTGATGGGACCTGATGCCATGATCTTAGTTTTCTGAATGTTGAGTTTTAAGCCAACTTTTTCACTCTCCTCTTTCACTTTCATCTAGAGGCTCTTTCATTCTTCACTTTCTGCCATAAGGGTGGTGTCATCTGCATATCTGAGGTTATTGATGTTTCTCCCAGCAATCTTGATTCCAGCTTGCGCTTCATCCAGCCCAGCATTTTGCATGATGTACTCTGCATATAAGTTATATAAGCAGGGTGACAATATACAGCCTTGACATAATCCTTTCCTGATTCAGAACCAGTCTGTTGTTCAATGTCTAGTTCTAACTGTTGCTTCCTGACCTGCATCCAGATTGCTCAAGAAGCAGGTCAGGTGGTCTAGTATGCCCATGCTTTCAGAATTTTCCACAGTTTATTGTGATCCATACAGTCAAAGGCTTTGGCATAACCAATAAAGCAGAAATAGATGTTTTTCTGGAATTCTCTTGCTTTTTCGATGATCCAGTGGATGTTGACAATTTGATCTCTGGTTCCTCTGCCTTTTCTAAAACCAGCTTGAACATCTGGAAATTCATGGTTCATGTATTGCTGAAGCCTGGCTTGGAGAATTTTGAGCATTACTTTGCTAGTGTATGA
This sequence comes from Aepyceros melampus, assembly GCA_006408695.1. Lineage (NCBI taxonomy): Eukaryota > Metazoa > Chordata > Mammalia > Artiodactyla > Bovidae > Aepyceros > Aepyceros melampus. The sequence continues at coordinate 110,213 of SJXQ01007510.1, forward strand.
AGTGAAGTGAAGTGGCTCAGTCGTGTCTGACACTTTGTGACTCCATGGACTGTAGCCTATTAGGCTCCTCCGTTCATGGGATTTTCCAGGCAAGAGTGCTGGAGTGGATTGCCATTTCCTTCTCCAGGGGATCTTCCTGACCCGGGAATCAAATGTGGGTCTCCCATATTGCAGGCAGACGCTTTACTGTCTGAGCCACCAGGGAAGCTACCAGGATGAGTGCAATTGTGCGGTAGTTTGAGCATTCTTTGGCATTGCCTTCTTTGGGATTGGAATGAAAACTGACCTTTTCCAGTCCTGTGGCCACTGCCTAGTTTTCCCAATTTGCTGGCATATTGAGTGCAGCCCTTGCACAGCATCATCTTCTAGGATTTGAAATAGCTTAACTGGAATTCCATCACCTCCACTAGCTTTGTTCGTAGTGATGCTTCCTAAGGCCCACCTGACTTCACATTCCAGGATACCTGGCTCTAGGTGAGGAATCACATCATCATGGTTATTCTGGGTCATGACGATCTTTTTTGTATATTACTTCTGTGTATTCTTGCCACCTCATCTTAATATCTCCCGCTTCTGTTAGGTCCATACCAGGCATGTGTAGCATGCCACCTCAGAGTGACTTTGGCCCTGATTCAGGATTTTAGTTTGTCTACACTGTACACTGAGCCACTGGGAGGTTTGTACACAATTGGAATAAAATGCATGCTCAGGTGAGGTAAATCTGTGTGCTGGACTCTTGAATTCTGTAACATGTGAAAAAAAATTGGGTAGCTGATTGATGAACTATGTCTCTTGGACTATATTTTGATTGTACTGTTGTCTTTAGTAAGTTTAGCTGTAGCAAATAAAACTGGAAATTTTATTTCTCTTAAATGATTCCATTTCAGGTCATAAATACGTTAATGGTAAATATCAACTGAATTTTCCCACTGGCAGTAGTACTGGAGACATGTTAGTTCTGAGAAAAGTTATCCTGAGGAATCTTGCAGCCTTGCCTTTTAGAGGGGTTGAGTTTCCTATCATGTGATATTACTCATTTTTACCAATTGAGTCCAAGTAGCAACCCATAGCACTGCTGCAATGCACTTCTAAATAGCATTTAAAGAGGACCTCTAACTTGACCCCTAGGAAACAGTGGTATTTGTTGTGAATTTCTTCCTAGCGGATTCTCTTATCACAGTGATATCAGCAGAGGTGAGAATTTTTGTAAGTTAACTTATGTATACTAATGATATATATTCAAAATGGGTATATAAGGCTTTCCTTCAGATTCTTAATCATCTTGTATTGCTTTGTATCCCATGCAGGGATTAAACAATAAAGACTGAAGTCCACAGTCCTGGGAAATTCTTGTCTAAAACCAGTGTTTGATCTGAACAAACTGGGTGGAGACTCAGAGAGATATTCAAGATGAAATTTAGCATGGCAGCAATTTAAAATTAGAAGCCCTTGGTGAAAGATGAGACTTGTTTTAGGTCACTTGGTGAGCCCCACCTTTTAAAGGCAGGATTTGACTCTGCTAAAGGGCTGAGCAGTCACTGGAGGACACACTGTCTCTGTCCCAATAGGGAATGCTTGTCTTCCTGTTTGGTGTGTGATGATGTTAAATAAAGCTATGACCTTTGATTATCTCCCAAGCTTTTCTACCTCTCCGCTGGCAGAGTGCCATGGGATAGTGTATATTTGTCAGCGAGCTGTAGTCTAAATTCAGACATTGTCTAAACTTATAACAATAAGTACTATGTATACCACAGAGAAACTTTACCTGAGAGGCAAGTCAGTCAATCCCCAGAGAGTGGGCCTCCTACACATTGTGTTTCATAAAGTCTTAAGGTAATTTCTTAAGTATTTATGTAAATAACAGCCTGAAGTAGGCTATGAGTAGAAATAGCCTTCGTTTTGTTTTACTTATGATCCAATCACTTGAGTTCCAGTATCAATATATACAATTTTTATGTCATTCCTTAAAGACTAAATTGTTTGGATGAAAGCCCTAAGTAATAGCTGCTTATTGGCTTGTTTCTTAAAAGGAAGAAAGATTCTTTGAGAATTTTTAGATAAAAGTGAATGATGGAAACTTTCTCTGTCCAAATCACACGGAATGGTTACAGGACTATATGCGTTGGTCAAAAGTTATAGAACTGTACACTAAAAAGGATGAATTTTGACATATGCAAATTATAACTTGATAAATGCAAGTCAAAGAGATAGCTATCTTAAATGGAAGCATGTGTCCTAGATTTAAATGCTTTATGTGTTTATATGGTTTATATACAAATTTCCTTCCTACTCTTATCCTATTCTTGGAGAACAAATCCTCCTTATACCTCAGCATGAGCCCCTATGCATGCCACATGCTTCTGTCTTTTTGGACACAGTTTACTGGATTAGGTGTGGACACCTAACTGGAGCTAAGTCAACCTGAATTTGGAGCCAAGACAGACCAGAGTCTTAAAACTGTCAATTCTTATAGATTTGGGGCTAGAGTCAGTATTTGCACTTTAAAAGTCATTGGGCAAGTCAGTGTGCCTAAGAGTGAGGGTGAGTTCTGGTTTTTATATAGTGAAGTAAAGTGAGAGTGTTGGTCGCTCAGTCATGTCTGATTCTCTGTGACCCCATGGACTGTAGCCCACCAGGCTCCTCTGTCCATGGAATTCTCCAGGCAAGAATACTGGAGTGAGTAGCTATTCCCTTCTCCAGGGGATCTTCCCAATCCCTGGTCTAATGCATTGCAGGCAGATTCTTTACAGTCTGAGCCACCAGGGAAGTTCCAAGGTTTTTATAATAGTGAACAGAAAATTACCCAATTACATATGATAGTCCCATCCAAAAGTATATATAGACAAACACCAATTTTTGATAAAATACCACTTACAGTTCTGAAATAAATGTCTCTGGTAGTAGGAAAGAAGAATTTTGCAGAAGTCTGGACTGTTTCTGTCAGCTCAGTTTTCATTTGGAAATTTCAAACTTTTTTTTAAGTCAAGTATCTTTTCTTTTCTGGAAAGTTATTTAGATACAAAAATGTAAAAGAGAGTCACAGTGATTGATTTTAGCCTTTTTTAATAAAATTCTCTGTGAGAAAACCATTTTACCTCTGCTTTCACACAGGGTTTTTGCTGACTGATATGTTTTTTTGAAAACAAAACAAGATTAAAAAACAAAAACTTTTCTGTCGAGATTGGAGTGTAGCTTTAAGAGTTAATTATAACCAACTTGAGTTAAGTGCCTATAATATGTGCTAGCCACTCCTCTCAGTGCCTTGAATATAGATTGCATATCATTCTCCTAACAGTTTGATGAAGCGGTTGCTGTTAGCGTTATTTTACAGATAATGAGCCTTAGTGAAGTTAAGTAAGCTACTTATAGCTTTACAGTAGTAAGTTTTAACACCTGAATTTCAGCCCAAACAGATCTTCTTCTGACCTTTTAACCACAACAAAAAGTATCTTAGTGTATTAGAGAGAAGGAAGAAATTATCAGGTCATTTTAAATTTTTAATTATTTTTCTGAATCTCTTGTTTAATTAGAAAGAAGGTTATATCCATGTTTAAGAAGATGTAGTCAGTCTCGCAACTAGTAATTATTATAAAACCAGTGCTGAATTTATTCTTTTATCTTTTATGATATGCTGGTATGTTACAGAAATTAATGAACATGCCCTGAAAGACCATTACTATATATGTTCAACTGTGTGTATACGTTATATTTTTAGATAATATTTATCAACTGTGACATTATAGAATATCCCAAATGTTAAAGAACCAAAAAAAAAGGGCATTAGATTATTCATTAGGGCATCAAAGATGTCATCCTCTATTGCTTTTTAAATTGGCTAAGTGTGCAAATTTGAATGCAAAAAAGTTTAATAAAGGGTCATGGTGTTTGGCCTTGAAATAAAACAAAATGATCAGGAGATTACGCCCTTGTTTTGGAAAATAAAATAGTGTCTTTCATTGTGGATCCTGGGACCTAGAGGAGAAGGAAACCCAACAGTTATTTAAGCAGCTCCATTATCAAGTATGGCCTTAAATGTATGTGAGGATAAGAAACTTGGGATGAAAAAAAAGCTGTTCTGTGCTGTCAGCTGGAAGTCTTGGGAAGAGGAACCTCGAGTTTGGGAAGTTGACTTTTTAAAATATTTTAATGAAATATTTCATTAAATAAATATTTTTCAGTAAAAATTTAAAGAAAAATTTTATTTTCTTTAGTTTACATTTGAAAATGTCAGACTATTTCCAAAATGCTGACTTGATGCAGGTGAAGTAAAAAGGGAGAGCTTGATGCTGCTTCGAAAATGGGTGTGCTGGCAGGGAAAAGTGCCCCCAAAACTGGAAACGACGCAGCCGTGCTAGGGCCCATGTGTACCGCTGTGTAGATAGATGTTCCTGCCCACAGAGAAGATTCTCTTCAGCACTCCTAGGTCTAGAAACATTCAATAGAATAATATATTTTTTAACTGACCTAGATAAGCAGTTGGCACACAAAACTCAGACCTGTGTTCTAATTTATACAGTGTGCTTTTTGTCCTTTGCTTTCATAGTTAAACCTAAGAGGAGCTCCCTACTTATGAGAGAATGGGAGGTTTGTTTTTGTTTTTTTGAATGTGTTTATTTGACGGCTCCGGGCCTTAGTTGCCGCTTGCGGGATCTTCCGTCTTCATTGTGGCAGGCGGGCGCTTTGGTTGTGGCCTGTGGGATCTAGTTCCCTGACCAGGAGTCGAATCCAGGCCCCCAGCACTGGGAGCATGGAGTCTTAGCCCCTTGGGCCACCAAGGAAGTTCCAGGGAGTTTTTACATTCTAAGATTTGTTTTTAAAAATTGGTTTTCATCCTTCAGATAAGCTCAGCTTTACTGTACGATGATTCCATGCTAACTCAATCATCATTTAACAGTGGTAGCAAACTATAGCTCCATGTTGCTTTCTGTGAAAGGCAAGGACAAGCCTGTTCAAATTATCCTTCACTACTTTGGAAGATGTGAATTGACATGCAAATAGCCTTTTAACTCTTGTTTCCTCTTAAATTTCTCAGTTAAACACATAAGCTTTTTTTTTTTTTTTTGAGCACTAAGAAAAATGAAGAAAAAACAAAACACTTTGGATTCATCTATTTTTAAATTCTCTCTTTAGCTCTATGAAAACTTCTTTCGTTACATGATTAAATTTTCTAGCCTAAGGTATGGTATTGAAACTACAGCATAAAATCTAACTGCCCCTTCTCCCTCAATACCTATGAAGTAAGCAAAACAAGCTAAACATTTTTTTTTTAAATAACATGAATCAATAACTAATGAGCCGTGTGTGTGTGTGTTAGTCGCTCAGTCGTGTCTGACTCTTTTGAGACCCCATGGACTGTAGTCCCCCAGGCTCCTCTGCCCATGGGATTTCCCAGGCAGGAATACTGGAGTGGGGTGCCATTTCCTTCTCCAGGGGATCTTCTGGACCCAGAGATGGAACCCAGTCTCTTGCATTGTAGGCGAATTCTTTACCGACAGATTTATACCAGGGAAGCTATAATAAGCCATACCTTAAAGCAACTTTTGGAAACTATTGTCTCCAGTTAAAAAGCAAACAGCTCTGAATTGGAACAGAGCAGTATAGTGCTGCTTAGTTCTTAAACCCACTCTGTACTTCTGGAGTTGTACCACGGAGTTGACTCAGTTCTGATACTTCTCACAAATACTTGTTTGTAGAGAAATACACTTTGTGAGTCCTTATCTTTCTGTTCTTTTGACTAGGCACTGGAAGCAGAGACCTACTAGAAATGAATGAAAGGGGAGATGTGGATAAGAATTGAATGGGCATTTTACTGCTGGGAAAATAATCCAAAGTATGAGGATATCTTTCCACAGAAGCAGAGTATCTTTCCCCAGTGAGGTGGGTGGGACCTGTAGAAAGCATCTACTTAGAGTAGAGCCCAAGTATTATTCTACTAAAGAATACCCACCACAAAGCCAAACTTCATCCCTCTTCTCCATGTAAGTCTCCCAAGCTATGGAAAGATGGTAGGATTGGGAGGCACCAAAATCAGCCGTCAGTTAGTAGCTCAGAGTGGGGGTAAAAGCATGCCAGTCTTATTAATAATGGTGGTGGTGGTCACTAAGTCATGTGTCTGACTCTTTGCAACCCTAGGGACTGTAGCCCACCAGGCTCCTCTGTCCATGGGGTTTCCCAGACAAGAATACTGGAGTGGGTTGCCATTTCCTTCTCCAGGGATCTTCCTGACCCAGAGAATCAAGCCCAGGTCTCCTGCATTTCAGACAGATTCTTTTTTTTCTTTTTCAATTAATTAATTTATTTTAATTGGAAGCTAATTACAGTATTCTGGTGGGTTTGCCATACATTGACATGACTCAGCCATGGATTTATAGCAGGCAGATTGTTTACCGACTGGGCTACAAGGGAAGCCCAGAGAGAAACTCAAATCAGCTAGTCCTTCAGAGCATATGCAAGACCTTGACTGAAACCAAGCATGTTCAGAATGAAGAAAACAAAAAAATATATCTATAGCATAGCACTTGTGCAAACAATTATACAAACCTGGTAGAGCTAAATGAAATAAATACAGTGTACACCAAAACTCCAAAGAAAAAACTGTAACCCAAAAGCCCAAAGAAAATCTCACAGTTGCTTCACGATAAAGAACAAATTAGTAAGAACAAATATTCAATAAAGTCAGATCCCAAAGCCTAGAAGATAAAAGGGATATATCATAATACATCTGAGGAAACAAATTGAGGACCAAATGAAAACCGTTATTGATTAAGTGACTAACCAAATATAAGGTAATGGATAAACACCAGATTGTCTTAGTGACATAGTAAAATCACTTGTGATAATGGTAGTATATATGAATGAAACAGATGAGAATAAAGTAGCTTTCGAGAATCTTATAGGTATGGAACACAGCAAAGTTAATTTAGCATAAGGGTAATTTGTGTCCCTGAATGGAAGACCCAAAATATGGAATAAGTCGTATAATATAGGAGGAATTCTTTAAAATGAAGTGTTGAATCTGTGTATTAAAAAAACATGGTATATTTCAAGAAATTTATAATCAGAACATGAATTTGACATGTGTCCTAGATAAGCTGATACACTTGTAAGAAAAATAATTCTTTAGACATTCAGGCAGCAAGATGCTATCAAAGGGAAAAGACAGTGATAAAAATTGTCAGCATCAAAAATACTCCAAAAATACAAAGTTCACTGAACTCTTACTGTATATGTATTTAAGGATGTGATGGGGTTTGCAGAGCTGGAGGAATTGCTTAAAAAAATAAAATTCAGTAAATCAATCAAAATGAAGAATTGATGAATGAAAAAACTGTGTAAAAGATGTGGCTGTGAGCGTTAATCCTCTCTGAGATGATGTGAATGTTAAACAATTTGGGGAATAATTGACAACCAAGAGAGTGTAAATATATAAATCCAGACAATTTAAAAATTGTAATATAATTAACAAAATAGCAAAGTTATAGAGGAGAATTTGGAAGAAGCATGAGAATGCTAATACCCTCATCCCTCATTGAGACCAGGGAGTTAGTTGATGCCAACTAAACTAAACATGTAGTTAGAAATTAGTCTTAGTTTTTTTCAAACTTTTCTTTTTTTAAAAAATTGATATTTTAAGAAATATACCTGCTAACAGTTTTTAAGATTCAATTTGACTACTGCTATTCATTTCAAATTTAATTAAGTGATATTCTGTAAATTAAGATTAATAAGCAGATGAGTCCTATTTTTTAAAATGTCTTTGTGTTCATCAGTTTATCTTCTTCCACGTATACTGCAGCATGCCAGGCCTCTCTATCCATCACCAGCTTACTCAAACTCATTCCACTGAGTGAGTTCTGAAAATCATGGAGCAATTATTATTTTCTTTTTAAAATAAAGACAGAGTGAAAACAGGTTGAAAGCAAATGTGTCAATTGTTAAGATGTTACCACAATTAAACTTTGGGAAACTGTGAATGTAGGTTTTTATTCAATTCTGTATTTTTTTTAAGTCAAAAGTTAAAATATTAAAAGGACTTAGTGCCTGATTTCTAGATATTGTCTTACTTTAGTTAGAAGGTACTTATTAGAGACCTACAAGGCTTCTCAAAAATAAAAGCCATAGTTTATGTTTCATATTCCCATGTATTAAGAAGTCAGTAAGCAAGAAAAATATTTAATGTGACTAAAATTTTTGTCAAAAAGCATATGCACTAAAATGCATGCAGTCTTTTCCTATAAAGAATCTTAGATTTTTCCATCAGAACATATTGACTTTTATATATTTTAACAGGTTTTATAATGTAATACCCAAATCCTCTGATAATTAGAAGCTAGAAATTGGAGGGGAGAAGTACAGACCAAAGAGTAATAGGTGGTAGAGTGATTGCAGTAACAAGAATAAAAAGAGCTGACTGCCTAACTGAGCAAGGAAGTAAGCAAATTATAAATGAGGAAAAAATAAAAAACAGAGAAACAAGAGCCAGAACATCATCATGGTTTGAGAGGACTTAGCACAGGAGTAAATTTTTCTGCTCACCTCTGTAGTTCTTAAGCACCACATACCATAGAGAACACAGAATTCCATAATCCTAATTATGATCCTGAGTCATTAAAAGATCATGTGTTGTATATTTAAAATAAGGACTTCCCTGGTGGCTCAGTGGTAAAGAATCCACCTGCCAATGCGAGTGACATGGGTTCAATTCCTCGATTGAAAAGATCCCCTGGAGAAGGAAATGGCTACCCACTCCAGTATTCTTGCCTGGAAAATCCCTTGGACAGAGGAGCCTGGAGGGCTTCAGTCCAGGGGTCACAAAGAGTCAGATATGACTTAGCAGCTGAGCAATAACAGAAATATTTAAATTAAGAATTCAGAGATATTTAAATGATAATCGTTTTGGAACTTAAAGGAGTAATTTTTTTTATTATTTGGAAAAATAACTTGAATATCCCCACCCTAATGATGCTGAATAAATGAGGCATTTCTCTAATTATTGTTTTACATTTTGTTGCATGAAAACAATGCAATTAGCATACAGCCACATAGCATTAGTCTTGTCTATTCTCTTTCTAAGTAGTGGATGGTAATCTTCAAATAAATATTTACCCTTCTTTTTAAGTTCCTTAAGACAGAAAATGTATAGAATATACCCCTTTACTTCATAGTTTAATAACCTACATTCTCCAGAAGGGAAAAATGAGTACATTTATTACCTGAATTTTGTGAGGCTATAAATATTACCGTAGAAAACCTAATTGTCTGTTAAAACTGGAAAAACTGAGTGCACAGATGCTCCGTTTATTTTTTTCTTCCAATCCTTCCACCTATGTATCATGCCATATGCTGTTGACAAAGGAAGACATATCCTGGTAGAAATGGGCTTGTAAAAACCTTTGTGAAGTTCTCAAATCTAATCATGGTGAATGACAGCATCTTTCTGCTACTTATCAGGTTATTATTTCCACTTACAATGTTCTCTAGCCATTTTTGAATGCAAATTTAACAGAATTTGAGAGCTGGCAAGTAGTCTCAGTGATTTTCCATTGGCATCAACGGAGAGAAGAAAGATTGTTCTCAATGAGGTTTGTCTAGTGACAACACGTTTGTCAAAACCTTCCTAAGATCCAAGCACTTAATAGTTGGTGCTCAGTCGTATCTGACTCTTGTGACCCCGTGGACTGTAGCCCACCAGGCTTCTCTCTCCGTGGAATTTTCCAGGCAAGAATACTGGAGTAGGTTGCCATTTCCTTCTCCAGGGGATCTTCCCAACCCAGGGATTGAACCCACATCTCTTGAGTCTCCTGCTTGGCAGACGGATTCTTTACCACTGCGCCACCTGATTGCATTCTATTTAAAGTGAGAAGGAAGTGTCTCAACTTACAAACTAAGACTCAGTCTTAGAAATAAGCTTTAATATGTATGCAGTGAGGAATCAGGACGTTTGAGTTCTAACGGAGATTTCTTAGTGATTAGAGATTTACCCCACTGCTCTTACTAGAATAGATGATTCAATAGCCCTTTCTGGACTCTAAAACTTTATAATTTATTCACAGGCTATTCATGGACTCTAACATGGTCATGCTGCTTTTTAAAACAGTAACTATAACAGAAATGTGGAGAATGTATTTGTAGAAGGTAGAGACGAATTTAGAGATAAAAGGCTGTCTGCTAGTCTGCGTGAGACACGGTGAAGCTGTAACTTTGGGACGGAGTAGAGAGGAGAGGATCAAGTCCAGAGGTGTTTTGGAACTAGAGGTGAGCAGAACCTAGTAAACCACTGAACGCTGTGGTCGGAAAGAAACTGGAATTTGGCTTGACTGCAGTGGGGGCTGTGCAAATAGTAGGTCCATTATGAGGATGTGGATTAAAATGAATACATGTATGTACAGTATGAAAGTCCTTGAGACATTGGTTGGAGCTAGTTAAAAGATGAGAGAGTAATAATGGGAGAGAAACTGAGAGTAGACAAATTTGGGTGGAAGACTCATAATAGACTAATTAGGAGTCAGTGAAGATGGGGATATTGAAGACCAGGAAAAAAAGAGGTGAGAATCAGGGGAAACTCAAGAGTAAAATTCAGAAGGAAAAAGCAGGAATAAACTAATACATTTGAAGCCTCTAATTTTGAAAGGAGGGAGACTTCTTTGCCTGAGTAGGAGGAAAGAGTGAGTTTGGGTTTATATCAGTTCAGAAATGGGAGTTAGAAAATGTATATAGTTCTACAAAGCCTCTCTATTATATGGAAGCTTCTGGTTGCTTAAGCGTACAGTGTCTAAAGGTTATACTAGGAATCACTATCCATTACATGGCTGAGCCAATGTAATGTTTCCCTGACTCTCACCAGCAGGTTCTTCAGAGTCCTAATGTGTTTTATTGTAATATCCAAGATATGCCAAGAGGGAAAGAGTTCAGCTGAGGAAATAGTTAGTAACTCCTTCAAGCCCTCATATCCTGTGTTTTTCCGAAAAGAAGAGAATTGAAGTCAATACTAAAATGCTCGGAAAATCAAGAAACATAATTATAGTTTCTGAACAAATTAGTATTCCAAGCTCACCTCAGACTATCCGGTTCCCTTTTATAAAATCAATTTAATTAGTGTGTGTGTATTTTAATAAAAAATTTATCTCAACCTACCAGATTGAAATTGCTACCAGTAAATATTTTATGCATACTTTTCTTTGTCTGAGTTACAGCCTCTTTTGCTATGCTTTTTGAATCTTTTAAATGGTTTCAGAGAGCTTTCATTGTAAAAGTAAGAGTTGAAGTTCAACCAGTCCTTGTCAACTAATGATGTGTTTTCAGGCACTTTTTCCTTTACCTGCCAACATTCAGAGTAAAACAGTTTATATATAAATGTATCTGGTTTAGCAAGCCATCCTGTGGAGAGGAAGAAAGCACCATCTCTTAAAGGATACCAGAGCCAAAGATTTTTTTAAAAAAATAATGGATATTGAGACTTACTTATATTTTATAATTTAAGGACTATTTGGTGGTCCTCGTTTTCACCTGTTTCGAAGTAAAATCATTTTGTTGCAATTGGAGACAACATGTTTCTCCACCTAAGGAAGATTAATGTGGTCTCTTGAAGTTTTTTGAGTATATATTTTTAGTTATTTGAATTTATTGCATCCAGATGGGTTTTCCCACTTCTTGAGTGCAGCCTGTGTTCTGTTAATGACATTTATGAAACTAATATCTCCATAGAAAAAGTGTAATATAGATAACTAGACTGATAGAGATACATAAGTATGTATGTCTACATGCGTATCACAAGACACCTTTACATAGATTTTATGAAAAGAAATCAGAAACCGATCCATAAATAACAGTTGAAATATTAAAGTGATTTTTTTTTTTACTTGTCATTTCTGCTTTTGTGACTGCCATTGGGAAATGTAATCATTTTTTTTAACTTCATGTAGTTTCAGGACTTTTTTATTAACTTACTATGAACATGTACAGATTGAGTTTTCTAATTCCCTGTCAATTTAGATGATGAACTGTTAGCAAATTTGAACTCTTACTTAAAAGAATAAATTTAATAAAGGAAAGGATTTTAGTGTAAATCATAAACTTCTAATGAATGTACTCTTCCTATTATTATGAGCCTTTTTAAAGTTGGTGCTCTTTATGTTAATATTCAGGGGCTAGATCTCAGAATAGTTTTCTTTGTTCATATATACAAAAGTGCAAAGTATATCTTTATTTTTATTTCTATAAGGATTTTAATCTGAAATCTTTTCAGTTGTCTGACACACTTTCTCCAAGGCAACTTTGAAGCAAGCTGACCTACAAGTTTCTTAGGTCTTAAATATGCTCTTCTTTGAAGATCTTAGGGGACTAATACAGGCTGCAGAGAATAAAGACCTGTTGTATGTACAGGGTCACTGGGCCTGAAGCCTCTTTGAAACCTAGATGCTTTCCCAATCAGAAGGTAGGATGCAGAAGAGATAGTGTTGAAGTGTCAACCTAAGCCTCAAAGGCAAAACACCCATAGTTCAGTCTGAGCAGTCACCTTTACATGTCCATTTCAGTTCAGTCGCTCAGTCATGTCCGACTCTCTGCGACCCCATGAATCGCAGCACGCCAGGCCTCCCTGTCCATCACCAACTCCCGGAGTTCACTCAGACTCACGTCCATCGACTCAGTGATGCCATCCAGCCATCTCATCCTCTGTCGTCCCCTTCTCCTCCTGCTCCCAGCATCAGAGTCTTTTTCCAATGTGTCAACTCCTCGCATGAGGTGGCCAAAGTACTGGAGTTTCAGCTTTAGCATCATCCCTCCAACGAAATTCCAGGGCTGATCTCCTTCAGAATGGACTGGTTGGATCTCCTTGCAGTCCAAGGGACTCTCAAGAGTCTTCTCCAACACCACAGTTCAAAAGTATCAATTCTTCGGCGCTCAGCCTTCTTCACAGTCCAGCTCTCACATCCATACATGACCACAGGAAAAATCATAGCCTTGACTAGATGGACCTTAGTCAGCAAAGTAATATCTCTGCTTTTGAATATGCTATCTAGGTTGGTCATAACTTTTCATGTCCTTTATCAGAACTAAATTCCCTCCTGAAACATGAACAAAGCTGTATAGGACTCTTGTTTACAGCAGAACTCTGATAATTACTTTCTGATTTTTCTTCTTCAGACATTGAAATTTTATTTTGGGCATTGGCTCAATCTTTCAAGATAAATGTCTGTTATAATGTCTCTGCCTAATGTTCATTTTAGAGTTCACAATTGTTTCATTTTTATTATTTTATATATTTTTTCTAGTGTCAAATATAATTTATTAGTTGATATAAAATAAGTTTTAGATATAATATGGCCCAGATTAAGAACCCATGCCTAGGAATATGGTTAAAACTAAGTAAATTCATAGTAGGATGCAATAAGCATTGGTTACGAGCTTGCTACATAAATTAAGATCCATTTATTGGTCCCAGGTCAGCTATGTCATTTTCTGCAACTTACCTGCACCAAACTTCATGTTTTTTTAATCTCTAAAATAGATCAAATATTATTTTCGTCATAAGAGGCTTGAATAGAGTAAGTAAGAAAATGTTCACAAAGTACCCAGGAAAGCCAAGTGTTTAACAAACTTTATCTATGTCTTTAAATGTTGGCTATTATGGCAAAATACCCTCAGAGCATAAAGTCACATTTGATAGCTGGCTACCAGCTCAGGTCCTCAGCTGTGGGAGCAGAAGTATGTATATTTCTCTTAAGGACACAGAAAGTGGGCCAAAACAAGCAAGTCTAGGCTGGTCTTTCAAAAGACCTCAGGTATTTGGTTGTTATGAGCCATTCAAGCTGCTTGTCTCTCGGCAGCTGATAGGTCTAACAAAAACAAAAGAACATAACGAGAAAGAGGCATCTAGATACACATATGTTGTTTTGGATACAAAAAAAGTATAGCAATGGTGGGACCAAGGAAAGATGAAATTCTTGTGCTATGAAGTAATGTATTTATAATTACCAAGCTTGGATACCCATTTATAAGTTTCTGTATTGATGGATCTCTGGAGATACAGACTTCTGCATTTTATACTTCTTTTATTGTGATAATTGACCAGAAAGAGTGAAAGTTTGAAGCCTTGAGATTATAATAAGTTTGCTTATTATAAATATATAGCCTATTTGTATGTCCTTGGATATGCCATCTTTTCTCTGTGTCATAATGTCTCTGGCTAAAGAAGGCAAATGGAATAAATTATAGACCAGATAAAAGTTCTAAAAATGTATGGTTCTTTGTATTTTTATTTAGAACAAGATATAATATTCTTTTTAAATCTTTCCTTCCCACAAATTTATTCTATTAGGTTTATAAATAAGCTTTTTTATTGTAAATCTCTATGCATCTAGAATAGAAGCAAGAGGTAGTGATGGTTGACACAGAAAAAGACCATGCTTTTCTAACATTGTAATAATAATGAAAATAGATAACATTGTTGAGCTCTTAATATATGTGAAGTAGTTTACTGTGTATATTAATAAGCTTTATCATATGTAAACCCAAAATAACTATTGACCTACAAATAATAGAGAGGTTGAGAACAATAAATGGTAGCACAAACATTCAACCAACTCTAACTTGCACCCTGTGGATGACAAACATTTCCGAATGCTACTCAGGGTTTCTAAATCTGGATTATTTAGATTATTATCTAAAACTGGATTATTTCTAGGTGGTATTCATCTTTATATTTTCTGTTCATTTCTTCCTTATACTTATTTGTGCTACCCTAAGTATGAATGCCTTTCTCCTAGTTGATAGCATTGCTTCTTATAAAACATCTCTAAATGGATTTGATTGTTTTGTCTTTCTATAGGATGATTATTAATACTTAAAGTCTTTTCATAAAAAAGAATAACATTATTTCCCTGAAATTAATTTGATAATAGTGAATAAAACACCATAGCCATATTTTTGTAATACTTGAATGTCCTATAGTGATAAATGGATAGAAACTTGAAGATTTCTTAGCACATATGTGCGTACTCTGTGTCTGACTCTTTGCGACCCCATGCACTGTAGCCCACCAGGCTCCTCTGACCATGGAATTTTCCAGGCAAGAATACTGGAGTTGGTGCCATTTCCTACTCCAGGGGATCTTCCCAACCCAGGGATTGAACCCACGTCTCCTGCACTGACAGGTGGATTCTTTACCACAGAGCCACCTGGGAATCTTTATAGACATATAAAAATTTTAATAGCCTTTCAACCATTTTCCTATGGCATACCAGAATTATTAGAGCCCATCTAGATATCCACAATGTAAAATAATGAAGTTGGACCCTTACCTTACACTATATATAAAAATGAATTCAAAATGTATCAAGGACCTAAATTCAAGAGCTAAAACAATAAAACTCTTAGGAGAAAATATAGGGTAGAATCTTAATGACACTGGATTTAGTATTCCTGGAAGATATACAAGTGGTCAATGATCACATGAAAAAGATGCTCCACATTTCTAATTTTTAGGGGAAATACAAATCAGAATGCCATTAGTCACTACTTCATACCAACTAAAATTTCTATATGAGAAACAACAAACAAGAGAAAATAACAAGTGTTGTCAGGGCCATTGAGAATTAGGGAGCCTTGTGTGTTACTGGCAGAAATGTAAAGTGCTACCACCACTGTGGAAAGCAATCTGGTAGTTCCTCAAAAGTGAAGCATAGAGTTGCCATATGATCCAGCAATTAACTTTTCAGTATTTATCCAAAAGAATTAAAAGCAGGGACTCAGATACTAGTATATCAAGGTTTATAGCAGCATTATTAGCTATAAAATAGAAAGAACTCAGGTGTCCAGCATCAAACAAACAGATGAATAAAGTATGTTATATACTTAAAATGGAGTATTATTCAGCCTAAAAAAATAAATGAAATTTTGAATAATGAACTTTGAAAATGTTATTCTAAGTGAAGTAAGCCAGACGCAAAAGGAAAAATAGTTCTCTATATAGTTCCACATATACAAAGTAGCTAAAATAGGCAGATTCATAGGAGGAGAATGTGGACTGGAGGTTGTCAGGGCCCAAAGGAGAGAAGGCAGTAGGGAGATTATGTTTCATGGATACAGAGTTCCAGTACCCATTAAACAACAAACAAAAAACAGCATCCCCGAAAAAAAGCTTCTCCAATGGATTGCAGTGATGGTCACATATTGTGAATGCACTTCATACCAATAGATTGTACCCTTGAAAATACTTGAAAGAATAGCTTTTTTGTTATGCATATTTTATCACCATGAAAAATCACTTTACTGTAAAAAAAAAAGTTAGACATCTATTCACAATATATGGATATATTTTATTTATAAACCTTGTACTTTAAGTATCAATCTGCTGTTAACTACTTCTACATTTGAATTTATAAACTTATAATACCCATACAATGATCCCTAGTTACATGGTTGCTGTATAGTAACCAAAGTGGAACCAGAGATCAAATCCCCAACATTCCTTGGATCATCAAAAAAGCAAGAGAGTTCCAGAAAAACATCTACTTCTGCTTTATGACTATGCCAAAGCCTTTGACTGTGTGGATCACAACAAACTGTGGAAAATTCTTAAAGAGATGGGAATACCAGACCACCTGACCTGCCTCCTGAGAAATCTGTATGCAAGTCAAGAAGCAACAGTTAGAACCGGATGTCGAACAACAGACTGGTTCCAAATCAGGAAAGGAGTACATCAAGGCTGTTATTGTCACCCTGCTTATTTAACTTATATGCAGAGTATATCATGCAAAATGCCAGACTAGATGAAGCACAAGCGGGAATCAAGATTGCTGGGAGAAATATCAGTAACCTCAGATATGGAGATGACACCACTCTTATGGCAGAAAGTGAAGAACTCAAGAGCCTCTTGATGAAAGTGAAAGAGGAAACTGAAAAAGTTGGCTTAAAATGCAACATTCAGAAAACTAAGATCATGGCATCTGGTCCCATCACTTCATGGCAAATAGATGGGGAAACAATGGAAACTGAGAGACTTTAATTTCTGTGGGCTCCAAAATCACTGCAGATGGTGACTGCAGCCATCTGAAATGAAATGAAATAAAAAGATGCTTGCTCCTTGGAAGAAAAGCTGTGACCGACCTAAACAGCATATTGAAAAGCAGAACATTACTTTGCCAAAAAGGCTCGTCTAGTTAAAGCTATGGTTTTTCTAGTTGTCATGTATGGATGTGAGAGTTGGACTATAAAGAATTGATGCTTTTGAACTGTGGTGTTGGAGAAGACTCTTGAGAGTCCCTTGGGCTGCAAGGAGATCCAACCAGTCCATCCTAAAGGAAATTAGTCCTGAATATTTATTGAAAGGACTGATGGTGAAGGTGAAACTCTAATACTTTGGGCACCTGAAGTGAAGACCTGACTCATTGGAAAAGACTCTGATGCTGGGAAAGATTGAAGGTAGGAGGAGAAGGGACAACAGAGGATGAGATGATTGGATAGTATCACCAACTCGATGGACATGAGTATGAGCAAGCTCTGGGAGTTGGTGATGGACAGGGAAGCCTGGCGTGCTGCAGTCCATGGGGTCGCAAAGAGTCAGACAGAACAACTGAACTGAACAAAAGTGGACATACTATATTGAAATGATAATCGTTATAGCTAATGTTATGGTACCTGATACTGTTTGTTTTATTCAACTACTTTAACTCCTTAATGTTTACATCAATGGTACTAGGGACTTTTTTTTTTTTTTTTTTGTCATTTTATAGGTAAAGACACTAAAGCTCAGAGAGGTTAAGTAACTTTCCTAAATCACAGAGATAGCTAAGTAGCAGACCTGCGTTTGTAACACAAGATGACTAGCTTCTCACCTTGTCATTTTAACCAATTTTAATTCCATCCAGTATTTGCTAGAATGTACATTATTTGGCTCTGATTTGTTTTTTCTCATTGACCAATCTTAATGCCAATGAATCTGATTATTCATCAATTAATTCAGTCAAAAGATTTCATACTTCCTATATACATATGTTCTTCCTAGTCCTGAAAATACAGTGATGGAAGAGACAGAACCTATGTTGTAGTAGTTGAGGAAAGAGGAAATAGATAATAAGCAAATAAGCAAGTAAAGCCAGTAAGATAATTTTAGATTATTTTTTAGTGCTACGAAGAAAACTGGATGGTATGTGTAAGTGACTGGGGGCTGATGGCTGACTTGAAGGTGATGACCAGGGAAGGTCCACTGTGTGGTGTTAGGAGCAGAAGCCCAAAGACTGAGAAGATCTGGAAGTGGAGATTCTACCCACAATAAGCAATAGGCACAGTTCTAAGAATGACCTCAGTGAGGAGTCAAAGGAAGGTCAGTGCTTAAAATAGCACAAGGACTTGGGGACAGGGTTGTAAAGTAATTCATAAGATAGGTATTCTGCCAGAGCTCAAAAAGCCCTAAGGGCCAAAAAGGAAATTGTTCTTTGTGACCCCATGGACTGCAGCACACCAGGCTTCCCTGTCCTTCACTATCTCCCAGAGCTTGCTCAAACTCATGTCCATTGAGTCGGTGATGCCATTCAACCATCTCGTCCTCTGTCATCCCTTTCTCCGCTTGCCCTCAGTCTTTCCAAGCATCAGAGTCTTTTCCAGTAAGTTGGTTTTTTGCATCGGGTGGCCAAAGTGTTGGAGCTTCAGCTTAAGCATTAGTCCTTCCAATGAATATTCAGGGTTGATTTCCTTAAGGATTGACTGGTTTGCTCTCTTTGCTCTCCAAGGGATTCTCAAGAGTCTTCTCCAACACCACAGTTCAAAGTAGACCTGCTCTTGTGCTGTGTGCTGTGAGAAACCATTGGAAAGCTTAGAGCTGGGACGTTAAGGATCTGTTTCTCTCAGTAGTGTGGTGAAGCAGTTATAGGAGGCCCGATGGAAGCAGAGGAAATGGATACTGCAGGAGTTCAACAACAACAACAACAAAAGATAATGATTTGAGTAAGGGCAGATGAGAAAGAAAAACTTAAGTGTCATCTTGAGAAGGTAAATTGGACTTTTTGGAATGAACTGTATATATATATATATATATATATATAGTAAATGTATAAAGGACATTCAGAGCTTAGAAAAGGACAAGAATTTAAAAGAATGGGATTCCTGCTCCTTTTACTGGGACAGAACTGCAGAGCAAATTTCTCACTCATAACATAGCATCTTCAGCTCATTTTCCTGGGAAGAACGTTCCCTTCCATCCATCCTTCCCTCTTCTGATGGAGTCTCTGTCTTGGTCCTAACTAAAGATAATATTGAAAGGAAAATGTGACAACCTCACAGGATAACTGGAAGAGCTTAAAACATTTTACAATGAGGAAAGTGTATAGAAACTCTGGTATTTCAGAATATCAGATAACAAACACAACACAGTCTTCCAGGGGTACATCCAGGAATGGTTACTAGCCCATGTTAAATTTTTCTGTTCTGCAGGAAGTCAAGCTCTTGAGTTCAGAAAAGCTCCTTCTCCATTGTTTGTTCAGCATCCCCAGAAGTGATTCAGATGAAGTGAATCTGTTCTCTGGATGGCAGAGATCATGTCCAGTGGCATGTGTCTCCATGCACACATTCGTTTGTTCATGTATTATATCACTTCTGTGTGAAAGGTATTCTGCCAAATACTTGGCAACCAAAAAAAAAAAAAATTGCATAACCCTTCTAAATTTGAGTAACTTTATCAGACCACAACCCTGTCTAATCACCAACCCCATACCCTGTTGATTCTCCTTTGCCAACCAGCACACTGTGGCACTGGCTGAAACAGTTTTAATTATAGGCTTATCTGCATCTAGTGACCTAGTGGTAAGATATTTGTGGTCTGATTGGGGAGTGACCACATCCTGTGGTTTAATGTTGGGTGTTTTTTTCTCTTTTTTTTGAAGATTCTAAACTTAACTGTTTTCATTTCATGTTTCCACTGACTTATTTATAGTAATAGCTAAGCATTTATGCTTCAAAAATTTGAATTGATATATTTTTACATACCACATGGGTGTTTGGTCATATTGTACTTGATGATATCCTACTATGTTATATATTTTCTAGTGTTTTAAGGTTAGGGATCATCATATCCATCGGCTAGTATATGTCTCATACATAGACACTTGGTAAGTACTTGTTTTAGAAAAATAAATGTGCAAGTGACTGGAAAGACGGAAGTTTTATATCCCCTCTTTAAAGGAAAATTTTAATAACAGAAATCTCCATACTTCCATTTCTCTGTTTTAAATGACTTCATATTTGCATCTACTCTTCCCCAGTAATGTTTATTAAGCTACTTTTTCAAGTAATGTTTTTGAGCTGCCAATATGTCTCAGGCATTCTGTTAGACTTTGGTGTTACTCTGTGTTTTGGGATATCTCATAGGAGATATTAAAAAAATGAATAAGACATGGTCTTTGCCATTCCTGATCTTGAGATGCAGTTAGGGATTTAGGTGTAGAGCAGATGGTCTCAGTGTCATGTGTAATTGAAATCAAACAAGCACAGTGTGTTGTTGGTGGGTTTTAAGGAAGCCTTCCTGGAAAAACCTTGGGCTTCTTTCTTGAAGAGTGTAAACTGAAATAAAACAGAATATAGGCCATTTAGGCATTATCAGCAGGGAATCATTAAAAACACATGGAGATATAATGCATGTAGCTGAAGTCTAAGGCAATTTATGTGAAATAAAAAGAGCTCTGCAAGAGAGCCACCCCATGAGGTCTGTGTATGCAATGGTAAGGTCTTGAAACTATATGCTACAGATGCTTTTGAACTGTGGTGTTGGAGAAGATTCTTGAGAGTCCCTTGGACTGCAAGGAGATCCAACCAGTCCATCCTAAAGGAAATCAGTCCTAAAGATTCATTGGAAGGACTGATGCTGAAGCTGAAACTCCAATACTTTGGCCACCTAATGCGAAGAACTGACTCATTGGAAAAGACCCTGATGCTGGGAAAGGTTGAAGGTGGGAGGAAAAGGGAACAACAGAGGATGAGATGGTTGGGTGGCATCACTGACATGATGGACATGAGTTTGAATAGGCACCAGGAGTTGGTGATGGACAGGGAGTCCTCACATGCTGCAGTCCATGGGGTCACAAAGAGTCAGACATGACTGAGTGACTGAACTGAACTGAATGAGTCTTAGCTTTAGGGAAGAAGGTCAGTGATGCCTTGACATTGCTCTTGAGGCCCATATGTGCAAAACGCCCCTAGTAAGAAGACATAGGGAAGCCATGTCTTCTGAAGCCATGGAAGAGCTTGTAGCAGGGAAGTCACAGGATCCTATTTGCTTTTTTTGGCAGATTGTGCTGGTTGCAGTGTGGGACAAGGTAAAAATGAAAGAGGGTGACCCGTCACAAATAGGATCTATTTCGCTAGTTCAGAGATTATATGAGCTTGGCAGCAGTAGGAAGAATGAAAAAATATTAGAGTGAATCAAGAAATATTTAGAAGGCAAAATTAACAGAGCTTATTAACTGATAGAGAAAAAAGGATAGTTAGTCAAGCATAATTAGCCAGGTTGTTGGCTTGGTTAACTTCATTGTACTATTTAATGAGATTTGGGATATGAGAGGAGAAGCAGGTCTTGTTATAAAGACAATACAGTTAATTGAATTTAAGGTGCTTTTGGGACATCCAAGCTCCATATTCACTGTCATGCATAGCCAGTTTGAATCATAGGAAGTATCGTTTTCACAAAAGATCATCTTATTCCGTGTCAAAATTTAAGGAGATGACTGCTAGGAAAACAAAGGAATGTTTATGAATGAGACAGGAAATTCCTAGAAGCAGACTCTCATGGAAACAAGAAAATATGGAACTATTGGTCAGGAGTGCTAAAAGCAGTGCAGCCCCAGTGTAAGGTGCAGAGCGGCATAAATGAGATGTGAGAGTGCTGACGAGTGTTCTGGCCACATCCCCTCAGTGTGATGTGGGCGACGAGACCACTGAGATCAGGAGGGGGCTTGGAGGAGTCAAGACTCAGGGATGCTTTTTTTTTTTTTTTAACTTTATTTTACTTTACATTACTGTATTGGTTTTGCCATACATTGACATGAATCCGTCTCAGGTGTACACGAGTTCCCAATCCTGAACACCTCCCTCCCCCTGACCTCCCACCCCATATCAACTCTCTGGATCATCCCCGTGCATCAGTCCCAAGCATCCTGTATCCTGTATCGAACATAGACTGGCGATTAATTCTTATGTTTTATTGGAGCATATTTGATTAAAAATATTATGTTAGTTATGGATATACAGCACGTGATTCTCTTATACATCTACGAATATTTATTCTTTTTCAAATTCTTTTCCCATTTAAGTTATTACAGAATATTGAACAGAGCCCCCTGTGCTAAAGAGTAGGTCTTTTTTGGTTATCTGTTTTAAATATAGCAGGGTATATGTGTCAATCCAAACTCCCACTCCCTACCACCATTTCTTCCTGGTAACTGTAAATTCATTCTTTAAGTCTGTGAGTCTGTTTCTGTTTTGTAAGTAAGTTCATTTGTATCCTTTTTTTTTTTTTTTTTTTAGATTCCCCATAGAAGCGATACCATGGTATTTGTCTTTCTCTTTCTGACTCACTTCGCTTAGTATTCAACAAGGTCCTCTCCAATTCCATCCACGTTACTGCAAATGGCATTATTTCATTCTTTCCCAAAGGCTGAGTAATATTGCGCTGTATATAGCACCACACCTTCTTTATCCGTTCATCTACTGACGGACACTTAGGATGCTTCCACATCTTGGCTCTTGAAAACCAGTGCTGCAGTGAAGACTGGGGTGCATGCATCCTTTCCAACCATGTTTTTCTCTGGATATATAATCAGCAGTGGGATTCCTGGATCACATGGTAACTCTATCTTTAGTTTTTTAAGGAACCTCCATACTGTTCTCCATAGAATCTGTACCAATTTACATTCCCACCAACAGTGTAGGAGGGTTCCGTTTTCTCCACACCTTCTCTAGCATTTATTGTTTGTAGCCTTTTTGATGATGGTGGTTATGACTGGTGTGAGGTGATACCTCATTATTGTTTTGATTTTCATTTCTCTGATATAATTAGAGATGTTGAGCATCTTTTCATGTGCCTCTTGGCCATCTTTAGGTCTTCTTTGGAGAAATTTCTCTTTAGGTTTTCTGCCCATTTTTTTGATTGGGTTGATTATTTTTTGATAGTGAATCACATGCATTCTTTGTAAAGTTTGGAGGCTAATTCCATATCGATCATATTGTTCACAATTATTTTCTCCCATTCTGTGAGTTGTCATTTTGTTTATGGTTCCTTTGCTGTGCAAAAGCTTTTGAGTTTAATTAGGTCCCATTTGTTTACTTTTATTTTTATTTCCATTAATGAAGGAAACGGATCAAAAAAGATTTATGTCAGAGTTTTCTGCCTATATTCTCCTCTAAGAGTTTTATAATATCTGGTCTTATAGTTAGGACTTTACTCCATTTCAAGTTTATTTTTTTGTATAGTATTTAATAAAGAGTGTATGGTATTTAAAGAATGTTCTAATTTCTTTTTTTTTTTGGCATGTAGCTTTCCAGTTTTCCAAGCACAATTTGCTGAAGAAACTGTATTTTCTCCATTGTATATTCTTGCCTCCTTTGTCATAGATAAGGTGACCATAGGTGTATGGGTTTATCTCTGGGCTTTCTTTTCTGTTCCATGGATCTGTATTTCTGGTTTTATGCCAGAGCCGTACTGTCTTGATTACTGTAGCTTTGTAGTATAGTCTGAAGTCAGGGAGACTGATCTGATTCTTCCTGCTATGTTTTTCTTTCTCATGATTGCTTTGTCTATTTGGGATCGCTGTGTTTCCATACAAATTGTAAAGTTTTTTGTTATAATTCTGTGAAAAATACCATTGGTAATTTGGTAGGGATTGCACTGAATCTGTAGATCACTGTGGGTAGTATAGTCATTTTCACAATATTGGTTCTTCCAATCCAAGAAAATGGTATATCTTTTTATCTGTTTATGTCATCTTGATTTCTTTCATCAGTATCTTATAGTTTTCTGAGTACAGATCTTTTGCCTCCTTCAGTTCAGTTCAGTTCACTTCCATCACTCAGTCATGTCTGACTCTTTGTGACCCCATGAATTGCAGCACACCAGGCCTCCCTGTCTATCACCAACTCCTTGAGTTCACTGAAACTCATGTCCATCGAGTTGATGATGCCATCCAACCATCTCATTCTCTGTCGTCCCCTTCTCCTGCCCCCAATCTCTCCCAGCATCAGAGTCTTTTCCAGTGAGTCAACTCTTCGCATGAGGTGACCAAAGTACTGGAGTTTTAGCTTAGCATCAGTCCTTCCAATGAACACCCAGGACTGATCTCCTTTAGAATGGACTGGTTGGATCTCCTTGCAGTCCAAGGGACTCTCAAGAGTCTTCTCCAACACCACAGTTCAAAAGCATCAGTTCTTCGGTGCTCAGCTTTCTTCACAGTCCAACTCTCACATCCATACATGACCACTGGAAAAACCATAGCCTTGACTAGATGGACCTTTGTTGGCAAAGTAATGTCTCTGCTTTTTAATATGTTATCTAGGTTGGTCATAACTTTCCTTCCAAGGAGTAAGTGTCTTTTAATTTCATGGCTGCAGTCACCATCTGCAGTGATTTTAGAGCCCCCCTAAATAAAGTCTGCCACTGTTTCCACTGTTTGCCCATCTACTTCCCATGAAGTGATGGGACCAGATGCCGTGATCTTAGTTTTCTGAATGTTGAGCTTTAAGCCAACCTTTCACTCTCCTCTTTCACTTTCATCAAGAGGCTTTTTAGTTCCTCTTCGCTTTCTGCCATAAGGGTGGTGTCATCTGCATATCTGAGGTTATTGATATTTCTCCTGGCAATCTTGATTCCAGCTTATGCTTCTTCCAGCCCAGTGTTTCTCATGATGTGCTTTGCCTCCATTAATTCCTAGGTATTTTTTTTTTGTCTCAGTGGTAAATTGGATTGTTTTCTTAATTTCTCTTCTTGGTCTTTCATTGTTAGTGTATAGGAATGCAAGAGATTTCTTTGCACTAATTTTGTATTCTGGAACTTTACCAATTTCATTGATTAACTCTAGTAGTTTTCTGGTGGTATCTTTAGGATTTTCTATATAGCAGTATCTTGTCATCTACAAACAGTGGCAGTTGTACTTCTTTTCCAATTTTTATTCCTTTTATTCCGTTTTCTTCTCTAATTACTATGGCTTGGACTTACAAAACTATGTTGGATAAAAGTAGGGACTAGGATTCTTTTTGAGGAAAAATCATAGGCCATGGTCACAAATTCTGATATGTGTATAAAGTATAAGTTTATACTTTAAACTTAGTTAGCTATTCCAGTCCTTGCCTGCATCTTTGACCTTGTCATTACCCAGAATTGCTTCAAGGAGCTAAAAGGGTGGAGTGAGGGAAGAGCTAAGTAGACAGTTAAGTCAATGAAAATAATAAATGGAGGACATGTGTGGGAGGGGATGGAGGTGACCATATATAAGTGATATGGGTAACAGTTGAGGAGATGATAGATAGTAACACAGCACATGGCATAAACCTCAAAGGAGTAGTGTTTTCTACAACTAAATGAAAGAAACATATAAATTTACATTTTTACAATAATATGCATGTACTAAGTTATTTTGTATTCTGCCACTTTCCCTGATACTATAAACACACTTTTTGTTCATATATCACCTTCATTGTTATAAATTTAGTGTTAGTGTAATACCATATTGCTGCATAATTATTAACCCATTCTTGCAAAGATGGTCCTTTAGGGTGTTTGTATGATTTTGTTGTTAGTGATAATACTACATTAAATAGCTCCTCTTACATAGTTTTGAAATTCTTAATTTAATTCAAATGCTTCTAAGTTTAATGATTTTGTAGCTTTCAAGCAGCGTAAAATGCAAATTCCTAGTGGGAGAACCTAGCAGTCACCCAGAATTCCTTTTATAAATGTAACAGTACTGTTTTATTCTAACAAATTATAATCTAAGTATAGTATACCTCAGGTCAAAGACTCAAGGATGATGACAAGAATAAAGGACACAGAGAAGGAATTATGCCCAGAGTAAATAATTGGAATATCTCAAATTCAAAGAATGAAAGAAAAAAGATATTGTTCTTAAAAGGACAGTGATAGTTTATATATATGTAAAAGTCTTCCCATTTGATGCTCATTTATTTCAGTTTGGGTATCAGGCAGTTAAGTAGCTTTAGTGTAAATAATTAATATAAGGTAATATTTTATAAATGGAAAAGTAAATATTTAATAGGTACAAATGGAAGTTTAAAAGAAGCATGAGTGTTTATTTCATAGATTTCACTAAGAGATTATTAAATTCTAAGGCTGCTTCCTTTTACACCATCACAATCTATATTTTTCACTAAATTCTTCCCTCCTCTTTTTCCAAGGACTGCTAATGTTAAAATTTGCTTAAGCAAAATATAAATTTTAACATTGAGTAATATTTAGGGGATTTATGACACTATGCTGAATTTTCTTGTTCCTTCTTGTTCTTTTTTTTGTTGGAGGATAATTGCTTTATAATGTTGTGGTGGTCTCTACTGCATATCATCACGAATCAGTCATAATTATATATAAATCCCCACTTACTTGTTCTTTATACAGAGTTGAATATAGGTACACTGCAGACTTGAATTAACTAAAATAGAATTCCATGTGTTAGACTTGAAATCTCGAGTCCAGAGCATCTGTGATCTTCATTTGGCATCATGCTAAAGTTGATTAGCATTATGCTTACTTAGCATTTATATTCCAGGGATTATGTGTTATCACTAATAAGTCCTACAAATACAGTGTTTAATATGTATGTAAGAATATATTTCATCTTTAAATCCACATCTAAAGATCATGTTGTCGTCTTAATGACTAGTGATAAAACTACTACTAATTGTAAATTCGGAATTTGTAGTTCTGCAGTAATTAATTAACTTAAACCTTATATTCCTGAGAAGCTAATTGTATATTTTAGAAAAAACTCATTAAACCAAATGATTAAACCAATAAATTAAGCATTAACACAGCAGCTTGCACATAATAAGCAACAAATATTTTTTACTCAGTGAACAATTAATTATTAAATTTAAGCACCTGTCTTACTGAGTTATTGTGATAAAAATGGAGGCAATCTAAGATTGGGTAGATTTTTGTAGGTAGCAATTAAGTACAAATTTGTTACTCCTTTTGTATGTTAGCTTGAATAAGAAACATTAGTACATGCACTTAGAGTTCAGGTTAGAAAATTTGATAATTTAGGTAATTTGACAGATAATAAGCTGATTTACATCCCTTTTGGAAGGTAGTATAGGTAATGCACAAATACACAAATAGGTGATTCATTTTTTTAAATGACAGTAATTAAATGATCTAGGTCTTTCTATTCTAGATAAACAACATGCTAAGTAGTTATAAATGAAATTTCAAATAAGTACTTAACACAATAATTTGCCTGTAGCATTTTGATGTAAGATTCTTAGCTATTTCTTAAGGGAATTCTGACAAAGAAGTTACCAAAACCAGAGGAGTTGCTTCTCATTTGCAGAGAATGCAAAGAAGATTCTATTCCATTTTATCTAAAAGAAATGTAGCTTCCTTTCCTTAGGAAAAAAAAAATCCATATTTTTAGAAATGTGGCTATTCAGCTAATTATTCTGAATTTCTATAGCTTTACCATGCTTCTCATTTTTTTAAAATTCATTGAGCATTGTATAGCCAATAAAAAGTTAGATAAAATTACCATAGCAAATGGAGCTCTGTGTTTTTCTCACTTATGAAGTAAATGGGTGTGTGTGCAGTGTGTGCATACTCATGTGCAATAAATCATTGTAGTATTCCAGAGACCCAACTAAAAATTACAAAGTAAAAAAATACGAAACCCATTGTCCAGTAGTAAGTATAGTGCATTGGCAATAGAGTCTTCAAGCTGAAACGTGGAGAAGAATTTGTGAGGATGAGTGCAAAACCTAGAAACAGGTACTAAATTACTTATTTGCAATTGACTAAATCAAAACATTGGGAATATATCCAAGACTAATTCTTGGTATATTTGTAAAAATAAGATTACTCTCCCAGGCATCCCTTCAAGAAGCATTATTTCTGTAACCTGTGTGAAAAATTAATCCAGCATTATATTTTGAAAAAACACACTATAGATTCTAGTTTAATTTATGACTACTTTCCAATGTGAAAGCATGACCCACTAGAGCATACCAAAAGGAATGTTGTTAAAAGTAGGAAGTCTTTTAGCATCTGGAAATCCCTTTAATAAGGTATATATGGAGTATTCATTGTGACAACAGACGGAAACAATGTAGAGACACACTAAGAAGAGACTGAGATTCCTGTTTCCAATCCTTTTGACCCCTTTCTCTCCCGCCTTTCTCCAGCTAAACTCCCATCTCTGCCTTGGCATTACTGTCCCGTGCTTCCTCCTGGCCTGCTCTTCCTCATTTATGTGTTAATAAATCCCTTCTCCAACAACCTCTCAGTCTTGAAGGTTTCTCTGACCCCCAGAAAGAATTTTAATTCTCTCTTCTGTGACTTGATTACCCCCTCCTGTCTTTTCACTTTTCCTATATACAAAGAGTGTGACTTCTTGAATTCATATAGCAGTAGTGTAAAGCCCTCTGTGAAAATGGAGAAAGTGGCAGGAATTGTTCATAAGATCCATCAGGTGACAGGCTGTGAAAGGACTCCCAGCGTTACTGACATTGGGCATCCATCAAGGTAGTATTCCAGGGTGGATGGCACTTATTTATCAGTGAGCTGTTAACAGAGTCCACATTCATGCTAATTTTTCTTC
Source organism: Aepyceros melampus (assembly GCA_006408695.1). Lineage (NCBI taxonomy): Eukaryota > Metazoa > Chordata > Mammalia > Artiodactyla > Bovidae > Aepyceros > Aepyceros melampus. Next base: position 139,015 of record SJXQ01007510.1, read on the forward strand.
ATCATACCAAAAAAGATGAGTATTGGATGAAACATTTTTTACTTACAGGTGCACGTGGTTCCTATGTAAATGAGAAGATTTTCTAGTTACTAGGATTTGCCAGATCTTAAGCATTTAAAAACAGACCTATGCTTTGAAGCATATTCCACAAAAAGATAATTTTCAATTTATTTGTCTGCTTTTTCCAGTAGAACAAATGCTTGATGATAAAACTTACAATTTGATTCTTCACATCCCCATCTGTTGGTATGCGCAAGCCTCGTATATATCAGGGATACAGTTCAGTAATATTTGTAGAATTAGCTTGTAAAAGATTCTGAGCTAGAGGTGACAAGCCTAACTCCTCACATTTATTTATACTATCAGGAAGAAAAAGTTAGAACACATCTGTCTCTAACTGGAGAACTTAGTGGGGAAATTCCTATTATTCCCTGAATTCACAAAACAATAAACACCAGTAAATAGCTTGCAGCCACATAAGCTTGAGTCCTTCCTTTGTAAACATTTGCACACCCAGAGGGATCAACAGTAACACTGTGTGCTCTCCAGCAGAGAGTCTGCTGGTCTCCTGAATGTTCAAGACCTGGCATCTGGAAAACCTCGGTGTTCTAGAGCATCGTCTTGCAAGGATGAGTCAGTGAGTCACTAGGCTCCCTCATCTGTCATCTCTAGTCCAGGAGTCTTTTTGGAGTAGTGTTGCTCAGAAATATGTTAGAATTTGGGTTTAGGGGTATAAATTCACCCATCATCTGCAGTCGCTTTCCTGCTTTCATGAGGTGATCCAAGCATTTTGTGGCTAAATACAGGCCCATTCTTCTGGTGGCTAAAGCCAACTTTTAGATGAATCACTGAGATAAGCAAACTGTTTCAGTCCAATTAACTTGTGAAACCAAACGTAGCTGCAGTGATATTTTCAGTCAAAGGCAGTTGTCTTGGCATTAACAATGAAAACAAGAATTGACAGGAGAATCCAGTAGAACCTCAGAAGCAGGCCTTGGCTGGTTCCGTATATGTATGCAAAAAGGTTAATGATTTGTAATGTATGAGGTGATGATCACTTAGTAACATTCATCAGAGTGTTAGTGGCAAAAGCTTTTTTTTTAAGTGATTATCATTTTTCTCTGGTTATCCAGGCATAATAAATAACAAAATATGGGCAAAATTGGTGGTATTTCAAGAGATTATTTAATGGCAGTGATTTTAATATGAAATTAAATTTATAATGGGCTTCTCAGGTGAGGCTAGTGGTAAAGAACCTGCTTGCCAGTGCAGGAGATGTAAGAGACATGAGTTTGATCCCCAGGTCAGGAAGATCCCCTGGAGGAGGGCATGGTAACCCATTCCAGTATTCTTGCCTGGAGAATCCCATGGACAGAGGATCCTGGCGGGCTACAATCCATAGTGTTGCGAAGAGTTGGACATGACTGAAACGACTTAGCACACCTGCAGATTTAGAATAATCTTGTCCATGTTGTAGTGCTTGAAACTTAGTCTAGTAAATGACAAGGCATTGCAAAGTATCAAGATTTTAGTTTATCTTTTATGTAGCGGTACTTCTGATAGCTTTACTGAATTCCAGTTGTGCAGTTAATAGATAATTTCTCCACAGTACTCAACTGTTTCTAATCGGGTAGATTTCTACACTCTTTTAAAAACATAAAGTGAAGTGAAGTGAAATGAAGTCGCTCAGTCGTGTCCGACTCTGCAATCCCATGAACTGTAGCCTACCAGGCTCTGAGGAGCCTTTCAGTCCATGGAATTTTCCAGGCAAGAATACTGGAGTGGGTTGCCATTTCCTTCTCCAGAACTTCCCAACCCAGGGATCAAAGCTGGGTCTCCCGCATTGCGGGCAGACGCTTTACCGTCTAAGCCACCAGGGAAGCCTTTGTACATTTTCTCTTATGATTCTTCAGAATATCTACAGGATATGTAAATGTATAAGTGGTGATTGCTTTCATTCTTGTTTTTGGTTTTTATTTTTATGCACATTAGAGTATGGCCTATCAAGTATGTTGCAAATACATCTTGATCATACATGTATGATATGTTAGAAATCTCATTTCTTAAAATGAGAATCTATATATATTTTTTTATAAGGGGGACATTATACACATATATGGGCTTCCCTGGTGGCTTAGTGGTAAAGAATCTGCCCACCAATGCAGAAGACACACATTTGATCCTTGAGTTGGAAAGATCCCCTGGAGAAGGAAATGGCAGCCCACTGTAGCATTCTTGCCTGGGAAATCCCATGAACAGAGGAGCCTTGCAGGCAGTAGTCCATGGAGCCACAAAAGAGTCAGACACGACTTAGCAACAAACAGCTAAAATGTGTGTATACATATGATATATGCAAAACTAATATATATAATTTATAGATTACTAAAAATATTGGTGTCATAAAATATCAATGACTTCATTATTAAAAAAAAAACTTGCTATAAATATATAAATTGACTTCTTTTTAAAATGTGACTAGGATATGCAGTTAGCTTGGATAGGTAAAGCAGAAAATTAAGAATGGAATTTTTCTCTCTATGATTTATTTATACTGCAGATTACCTGAGTGTTGAAAAACATTTCTCCTTTGCTCTTGTATCTTCAACTGAAGATTATTGTTCCCAAACTGGGGGGTCAGGCTGTAACCAACCCCCTTCAGCCAGATCCCTCACCTCCAAGAATGTCTTACACATCTGTGCTTGGGCCCAGCTTCAGCTCCAAGGACTGGAAATCTGAGGAACCAGAGCCCCTGCTTGGCAAGGAAGCCTGATGCCTCAGTCGGGCTCTCACCACATCTGCCTGGACAGATTGTCAGTTATGTCAATTTTTTTTTTTCTTTTAGATAGGCATGGGGACTGTGATGTCCATTGTTGTGTCTTCTTCTGGAGATGTGAGTGTATTATTATACCAGCTCATCGTCCTCAGAAAATATATTCAGGTGCCAAACGGGATTTTAGTGAACTAAGACTGGACTGGTGCAAATGGTGTAATTGCAAATCATCAGTTGCCAAAGAGACAGTGTGTCCCTGAGTATGCCAGGGCACTTCCCTGGTGGCCAGATAGTAGAGAGTCTGCCTACAGTGCAGGAGACCCGGGCTCCATCACTAGGTCAGGACCCTCAATATACCAACCCAAAGTCAAAAAAGGTATGTTCTATGATAAGACATGAGAGGGGCAAATGGTTCTGCTGATCTCCAAAGATAGCTTGCACAGCCTTAAATTTCAGTTTTAAGATTTCCATTAGGACTGACAAAGGATTGTAGAAATGGCTCACACAGATGCTGAAGAAAGACCATTTACTTTCACAATGGATATTCCCAGGATGCGAACACTTTGTGTGCCTCACTGGCTGTCTTTGGGCATTCTAAAGAGGCTCTACGGTCGTGGTGGTGATGTCTTGGTGAGGAGTGGATAATATGAACGGAATTACTCATGGTACTTTGTCAAATATGGAGACTGTTGGTGTTTCTGTGCCATTCGGAGAAAACTCTGGGATGGGCACTCTGCTTAGAGTAGAGAAGGCTGGGTCAGAGCTCTCCCTTTGCTCCCTTGGCTGTGCCTTGGTGTAGAGCACAAATTGTAACAGCCCTTATCTCATGGTTCTGAATAGGGGGGAAAATGCTGTATTTTCTCTTTGCGTTTTATGAATAGGCAAAATCAGCACACAAAAATCTTGACCTGACCTGACCTCACACAGTTGGCTAATAACAAGCCAGTTATTATGTTGAATCTGCTTCATTCTCATGAGCATGCTGCCCAAAGTGAAAAGTAACAGTGGAACAAATTAATCACTTTTAACAACTAGCTGATATAGAACTTTTCATTAGCACTCAAGATTAGGGTATGGATAACTTCCTACATCTCTCTGGAACTCATAAAGGAATAGGAAATAGCAATATTTATTTAGTCTTCATCATTGTACTTTTTCATTGTCCTCATATTATTATCATCAAATAATTTGTTTTGATTAAAATTTTTTTTTGTAAAATACACATAAAAATTACTGAACCATTTCTGAGTCAATTAAGTGGCATTCAGCATATGTATATTGTTGGACACCCATCCATCTATGGAACTCTTTTTATTGTGCAGGACTGTAACTCTACATCCACTATATAATAACTCCCCACTCTTCCCTCTCCTCTGTCCCTGGCAATCACCATTCTACTTGCTGTCTCTCTGATTTTGACTACTCTAAGTACCTCATGTAAGTGAAATTATCAGTATCTGGTTTTTTTGACTGGCTTATTTCACTTAGCATGATGTCCTCAGGATTCACCCATGTTGTAGCATATGTCAAAACTTACTACCTTTTTAGAGTCATTGACGGCGTTTACCACATTTTGCTTATCCTCTTATCAGCCAATGAACATGTTTTAACCGTTGTGAATAGTACAGTTATGAACATGGGAGTGCAGATATCTTTTCAAGAACCAGTTCTTTTGGGTGCATAATCAAAGGTAAAATTGATGGCTCATATGGTAATCCTATTTAAACATTTTTGTAACTGTCTTACTGTTTTCCACAGCAGCTGTACCATTTTGGATTTCCACCAATGGTGTACAAGTGTTCAATTTTTCTATATTCTCACCAACACTTATTATTTTCTATTTTTGTGTGTGTGTGGTAACCACACTAGTGGCTATGAGTTGGTATCTCACATTGTGATTTTAATTTGCACAAACTATTTTTTAATGCATAGAATTACAGTCTATTTCTTGGCTTCAGGAAGTATTCATTTTGATATATACATCTTTGCAATACATTGCCTGAGCATTTAATTAGTGTTAGATTAAGGCATCTTATTAAACCACACACACTAATATAATAAGCTTAGTGGCTGACTTGCTTACTTGAAGAAGTCTGTGATAGTAACAGAACAAAAATAACATCTCAGTTTTACTTTGCTTTATTCCATGTGCCCTTAATTGTGGTTAACAGTACTGTTTTTATTCATGCTTTTTATTGTTCATCAAAGCGGAAAAGCAACTTTAAGAATATGAACTTTTGATTGTGGTCCAAATTTTTCACCTGCATTTGTGAAAGATGGAATGAGGAGGGGATTGTAAAGTAGAACTGGCATGAGTTTTACAACTGAGAGAGATTACAGAAATCCAGAATGATATTGAAAGGGTAGATTCAGCCACCAGAGATTAGACAGAAAAGCAGGAGTAAAGGAAGCTCTCCTTTGAAGAGTTTAGGATCCTGCCACCCCACTCCACTTCTCCACTCCAGCACGGTGCCTTTCCTCCTGGCCTGATGTGGGTTTGTAGGAAACATTTCCAATGGTTTGTCTCAGTTTTATCATCTTGATTCTAATTCTTAGTATGACTCAGAAAATCTGTCTCCATCAGAATCAATAAGAAACTCTTTGGACTTCCTATTAAAGCAACTCTCCACCTCTTTTGATTTCCATCATACAATTTAGAATTCATTCAGAAAAACATTTCTGGACAACCTCAAATAATCTACTACTTCAGAGGTATTATCAAATATGGATATTCAGCTAGAAAATAACTTACAGAATAAATTGATCTTAGCTTTTTTTTTTTTTTTAAAGGATACTAATAATGGCATTAGCAGTGAAGCAGAGTTGTGTTTTGTGTCAGCCACCCCCATGCCCACCACTGCCACTCTATCAGAACTGTCTGACAGATCTGATTGTGTTTGGTCGTGGCCGCACCACTCGACTCGTTTTAAAAGCATCATTCACCAAGAATTCTGAATGTTTCTGAGTATATGAGAAGGGCATAATGTCAAACAGAATTTGAACATACAGATGTTCCTGGTCTGTTTACTCAATTATAGTAAATAAAGACGTATACAGGTTTAATTCTTCAAAAAATGAAATAAAAACATAGCTAGTTATCTTGCTGAATCTCTAATCCAAGTATGTGCCTTTATAATTAATTCAACAAATACTTCTTGCATTTGTGATCAGACATGATTAGTTCACAGACAAACTCTGTCTTATGGGAAAGATACTATAAGTCCAAAACTGAAATACGTGGTTTCTAGGGAAAAACTGCCTGAGAGATACCCACTTTCTTATAAAACGTAATGGTAAGTGATACGATGTCAGGAATATCAAAATAATGGCATTGATATGTGATCATCCCACATATCTGGCTGTCTGTGAAATATAAAACTCCGGGCTCATTCACTTAATAAGCATTTAATGTGCTTGTCATAGGCACTGTGAGTCAGCACTTTATATTTTATAGTGGAAAAGCAGGAGCAAATTTACCCTCCCAGAGCAACAATACAGGTAGAGAGACAAACATTAGACAAAGACAAACACAAATGAATACGTAATGATAAGTTTTGGTGATAGGTGTTATGGAGAATAAAACGGTTCTCAGGCAATAAGATAACTCAGATGAGTAGAGGCCTGGGGATAAGAAATTTAAGCCAAATTTTCAAGGATAAGAGGAGTTGACTCAATGAATATAGAGAGTAAGGGAAGAGAAGGGAAACAAGCACATGAAAAGGCTCAAGGGTGAGAAGGAGCTTGGTGTATTTAAGGAACTGGAGGAAGTCCAGTGTGGTCGGAGCGGCATGGAGAGGGGTGCCAGGGAGGCTCAGGAGACAGGCAAGTACTGTGAGGAGTTTGCCTGAAGGAGCACTGGGCAGGTATGTAAGAGCATCCTGTAGGCATGAGATAAAATTCAACGTGCATTTAAAGCTGCTATCTGGATAATTGATGGCAGAGGGGCAAGAGAGGCATGGTGTGACTTAGGAGGCCGTTGCAATGCTTGGACCAGTGACCTTGTGGTTGAGATGGAAAGAAGTCTTGATCTGTTTTAGAGATAAAGTCAGCAGGATTTGTCTAGAGATGGATAGATAAATAACACGAAAGGTACTTGGACCTCTTCCCCTCAGATCCTAACTTAAGTACAGGTTAAACCGTAAAGTTGTGGACAGCTGCATATGTCTTCATTAATCCATTGGATTATTTAATAGTTTATTTACCCAGCAAAGATTCATGACGCTCTTTCTTACTGCCAGGCAGTACTTCTGTAGGGTACTGAAGATACAATGTTCCATCATAGATGTCTGTCCAAAAGGCCCTTGAACCATTGATTGGCTTGAAAGGTGAAAGTGACAGTGAAAGTCGCTCAGTTGTGTCTGCCTCTTTGTGACCCCATGGACTATACAGTCCATGGAATTCTTCAGGCCAGAATGCTGGAGTGGGTAGCCGTTCCCTTCTCCAGGGGATCTTCCCAACCAGGGATGAACCCAGGTCTCCTGCATTACAGGCGGATTCTTTACCAGCTGAGCCACCAGGAAAGCCGATTGATTGGCTTGTTTGACTGTATATGTTAGATGTGTCAAGAAGGCCTAACTTTGCAGTTGTATTCCATAGACTTTGTTCCCTTAGCTCAATGGTTCTCATCCAGGGGGCCTCGGGGGAACCTTGGGTGACTGGTGGAAGTAGTGGGATTGACACACGGACAAGGTAGTGTTGCTGGCACCTGCTGTGTGGCCTGGTGCCAACAGTCTTGCCATTCAAGGGACATTCCACATGGTGAAGGATTGTCTGGCCAAAAAAGCCAGCAACACTCCTGTAAATAAACCCTGATCAGCTTCACTCTGACCAGCCCTTACCAGCATCTGATCTGACTTTAATCCAGGATTTAAGAGAGATATGAATGGGAATGCCTTTATGTCATCTTTTCATGTGATCCTTTGGGCTCTCCAGACATCTTTGACCTGCCCTCTCCTCCCCTCCAGGTTGTGTCTAAGGGCAACGATTAGGGCAGCACAATGAGAACTCACAAACCTTTTTCTCTCATGTTGTGCTTTCTTGGGAAAAGCCCTTAACCTCCACTGCTTCAGCGTCCTCGTGTGTAAAATGGAAATGCTTGTATCTGCCTCATGAGGTTGTTGGGTTAGAACGCGAAGAGACTTAGAACAGTACTTGGGCTTTGCACCTGGTGGGCTCCCAGTGGATGTTTGTTGTTATTGTTCAACAGTGTGGAAAGCAGTATGCCAGGCACCTTGCAAGTAACACATACAAACACGTCAGCGTCACAGCTTCTGTGGAAGCTGGAGATCACTAGAGCACACGCCCATCACCCAGATGCAAGGGAGCACGTGAAATGTTTTGGGACAGGCAGGCAAACATCTGACCTGGGTGATTCTTTGCTAACATGACTCCTGCTGGCTCAGTTCACAGCCTTGGGTTTCAGCTCTGGTGGCCTCTGCTCGTTGGGTTTGTTCTTCAGCTCTATACTTAGAGTTCCAGAGGGAATTACTCCTTTTCTTTCCTTAGAGATACTCCTGGCCCTGCCTTGGAGACATTGCCTCCTCACCGTGTATCCGTCGGGCCCTGCTCTGGGCTCCTGTTTCCCAGTGTGACTGCAGCCTGAGCTCCCTAGGTTTTGCCCTGCCACCTCAGGCGCCGGTCCCGTCTCTACATCCGTGCTGGCTCCTGACTCGGTGTGGCCCCGTTTCCCCTTCCAAAGCCCAGGCTTGGACATCTTGGACTCCAGCTGCTGCTCACTGTCATAGTCAAAGCTATAATCCTTGTGAAATTTAATGTTTTATTTAAGATGAAACTACTTTTAAGAATTTCTGATATAACTCACAAATATACTAGGAGCACAGATCATTCTTGCTGGATAACAGAGACTGATTCAGCATCTCAATAAATAACAAAAGCAACAACAAAAATATTCATCTCTTGATATATGGAGCCTCATCTTTTCATACGTCCAGAATTATCTTTTTTTCCTGTAAGCTCTAATGGTCTGGAGGTTCACAAAGATAGTTAATGATTCAAATATATAATTGATATGCCTCATGTCATACAGATCCATAACATCAATTTATTTACAAAATCTCTGATTAATTTAATAATTTATTCATCCGACTGATTTAATTTGCGAATTTTATGAAACATGACACACTAAAAATTTCCCCAAATCACACTCCCCCAATTAAAATCCTGCTTAATTTTGTGCTCCATTAAACAAGTAATGTGAGTATAGGAGAAAAGTATAGTAGTTTCTTTTTAAGGCATTGTGTTCTATTAGAACTCCATTTTTGCCTTCTCAGACGTTTGTCATACATATAGTCAGAATGATAAAATGGCTTCACTGCATGAGGATATTTTTAAATAATGAGAAAAATGAATGCTAGAAAATGAGAGAGAGTACTCTGAGACAGTTGGCTACTTAATCTCCAACTCAGTATAGAACTCTGTACCCCTTATATTTATATGTTTAATAGTTATACCTGATTTTTCAGTATTCTTCTTTAGATATGAACGCTCAAGAAATAAAACCTATTATCATGTGTAGCTAAATTTTAGTGGGATTTGTTTTTCTCTTTTTAAGCTCATGTAAATTCTAAACTTGTAATAGTAGATGGGTAGCATAGTGTTCTGACTTGGTTAATTCATTTGATCATTATTTCAGTACTCATTAATTGAATAAATGTTATGTCTTAGTTGCTAAGGTAGGTACTAAAGTAACAAAGCTCAGTAAGTCCTGATCCTGGTATTAATAATTTAGGATCCAACAGTTCTCATGGAGCAGATAATCTATTTAAGGAGCTACTATATATGCAGCAGCAATTTGATTAATGACAGTAGACTTTTTAATTAATATTTGTTAAGCACTTTAATAATCCAAGATTGTATGTAATACATACAGATTTTCTTTGTACCTGTGGTCAGAAACAAGGATAAATGTGAGTATGCATCATATCTATGTTGTTCACAGTCAAAGAAAGAAATCTCACAAAACTGTTATCATCATTATAGAGACAATAGATTTGTTGAAAGACTTCTCTCTAATATTTAATTACTTTGTATTATAATTTGTCTAGGGCACAATTTATCACAGATTATAACTGGGAGAAAAGCTTAGCTGTGCCAGTAAATGCAGTTTTATGTATATGTAGCCATAGTTTTCATAACAAGCTCATGTGATGCTTTTTTGTTGTTACAGGAATTTTTTTTTATGTTTTCCTTGTGTTTATTTATTTTTTAATTGGAGGAAAATTGCTTTACAGTGTTGTGTTGGCCTACAACAATGGAAACCGATCATAACTATATGTGCATATACATCCCCTCTGTCTCGAGCCTCCCGCATTCCCTGCGTCTCACCCCTCTGGACGGCCACAAAGCCCCAGGCTGGGCTCCCTGTGTTATGCAGCCGTTTCCCGCTAGCTGTGCTACACGTGGTAGTGGATATATATCAGGGCTACTTTCTCAGCTCCTACCACTCTCTCCTTCCCCCGCTGTATCTACAAGTCTGTTTTCTACATTGCATCTATCAAGCTTTAAATAATTTTAGATGTCCATTTTATATCTAAAAATAATAGAATCAAAAGTTGTAACTTCAACATTAAAGAACTTACAAATATCCATAATGCAATGGAACTGGGGGAAAATTACATAAACTTTCAAAATCTATAGTTTTTAGTATCACATCTTAACATTTAGGAGATGAAAATACGAAGAGAATAATAACTGGTGATCTCTAGAAAATGTTTTCATTTGATGTTTCAGAATTTATTAAGCAAAAAAAAAAAACAAAACAGTGACAAAAAACCAATTTTAGGGTAATTTTATCTCACACTTGCATACAGCAAGCCTTATACCTTCACCCGATGCTTGACCAAATGACTCCTACCTTCTAAACCTCTGGAAAGATGGACAGTGTGATGACTGGAAAAGCTGTGCTGTGTAGTGATGCCGCGTGTGGGCTGTGGAGTGGATGGCCTGCCTGTGCCACTCAGGGCTGTGTAAAATCGGGCAAGTTACTTAACTTCTCTGTACTTCCATTTTCTCATCAATAAACTGGCTAGTAGTAAAACCATCATAAACTATGAGAATTTCTCAATGAATTTAAAGCTTAGCACACTGTGTGGCACGTGGTAAGCACTTGCCAAATGTTAGGTATTTTAAGATTAAACTCCAAAACAGAAATTTTCTTTTAAAATCAAGTCAGATCATAATAAGGAAGGAAGAATGACTGACAAATACATAAGAAAATGATTCATTTCACTCATAATAAAATTCCTATTAACATGAGCTAACTTTTCCCCAATTAGATAGGCATTTTTTTAATTGACCATAATCATCATTAGTTACATTGGGGTCCTGTCAGTACTTTCACGGTATTGGAGGTGCAACGAACGATTTGGGAAGATAATGTGCCTTCCCAACAAAGTTGGGATAGTTTGTCTTCCCAACAAAAGTTTAAATGTGGGCACTCTTTGACCCAGTGATTTTACTTACAAGAATTTATCTTAGAAATACTCTCAAAGATGCACACAGTCGTGCACGCACGCACACGCGCTGCTTAGTTTAATAGGGGGAAATTGCTTCTGACATGAAAGAGTGCCCATGATTTAATGTAAAATGAAAAACACAAGTAACCTAATTTTTGTGATTACACAATTGCACTTTAGTGAGATAAGTGTTCCTTGTGTGCATTTGAAGGGGGAGAAGTATAAATGTTAAAAGACATACAAAAAATTGAAAGGACACACATAAAGTTAAAATTAGTTTATTCCGGAGAGTGGAATTGGGATAAAGAGATAGGAGAGGACTTGGTATGTTTCCATATTTTTAATATTTTACTACAAAGTTTTGTGACTTTAAAGTTTTAAATCATTGTTTAAGCAGGGACAAAAAGAAAGCGTAAGACAGAAAATCACCACTTAAGGAATTCTGGCCCAAAATCATTATGTCTGTCAGACCTGGAAAAGAAATGAATCCCAAAGAGAGTTACATTGCCTTCGCTAGAAAGCCTTGAAGTCCATGATTTGAATGAACTTCCTGGAGTAACCAAATCTAGTTGCTGAGCTGTGGGAAAGTCTCACTTTATTAAAAAGGGCAGACAGACAGACTCCTTCCGAGTTGAAAAGGGATCACCGCTGACTCCCAGGACATTGCCAAAGCCTGAGTCTTAGTTTACTGGTGAAGACTTGGACCCTATAAGAAGATCAGGGTGTTTTTACACAGAAAAGTGAGCACTCAGCCCCCGAGTGACATGCATTTTGGAAGGCCACCTCTAGCCCACAAAGACATGTTCATTGCAGTTAAAAAAAATGATTTCCTCCAAAGAAATACAGCCTGCAGATTCATACTCTACATCCATGATATGTATCATCTTCTCTTTCTGTTCAGAAAATACTCCTGAATGGTTGCACACACTTTGTCAGACCTTAGTTAATATTTAGAGAATTGATGAATTTCATAGAAACCACTTTCTATGAGAGATGTGTCTGAATACTTTTATGGTGTACAGAAAAGTGTTTGCCCAGGATCTAGTGATGTCTAAGCAAATAGGAAAATGTTTAGATGAATATAAATCAGCCATTATGGAGTCTTTCGTGTGTGGATCACAATAAACTTTGTGTGGATCACAATAAACTGTGGAAAATTCTGAAAGAGAATGAGAATACCAGACCACCTGACCTGCCTCTTGAGAAACCTATATGCAGGTCAGGAAGCAACAGTTAGAACTGGACATGGAACAACAGACTGGTTCCAAATAGGAAAAGGAGTACGTCAAGGCTGTATATTGTCATCCTGCTTATTTAACTTATATGCAGAGTACATCATGAGAAACCCTGGACTGGATGAAGCACAAGCTGGAATCAAGATTGCCAGGAGAAATATCAATAACCCCAGATATGCAGAGGACACCACCCTTATGGCAGAAAGTGAAGAAGAACTAAAGAGCCTCTTGATGAAAGTGAAAGAGGAGAGTGAAAAAGTTGGCTTAAAACTCGACATTCAGAAAACGAAGATCATAGCATCTTGTCTCATCACTTCATGGGAAATAGATGGGGAAACAGTGGAAACAGTGGCAGACTTTATTTAGGGGGGCTTCAAATCACTGCAGATGGTGACTGCAGCCATGAAGTAAAATGACACCTCCTCCCTGGAAGGAAAGTTATGACCAACCCAGACAGCATATTCAAAAGCAGAGACATTACTTTGCCAACAAAGGTCCGTCTAGTAAAGGCTATGGTTTTTCCAGTAGTCATGTATGGATGCGAGAGTTGGACAATAAAGAAAGCTGAGCACTGAAGTATTGATGCTTTTGAACTGTGGTATTGGAGAAGACTCTTGAGAGTCCCTTGGACTGCAAGGAGATCCAACTAGTCCATCCTAAAGGAAACCAGTCCTGAATGTCATTGGAAGGACTGATGTTGAAGCTGAAACTCCAGTACTTTGGCCACCTGATGCAAAGAGCTGACTCATTGGAAAAGACCCTGATTCTGGGAAAGATTGAAGGCGAGAGGAGAAGGGGACAACAGAAGATGAGATGGTTGGATAGCATCACCAACTCAATGGACATAAGCTTGAGTGAATTCCGGGAGTTAGTGATGGACAGGAAGGCCTGGCGTGCTGCGGTTTACGGGGTTACAGAGTCAGACACAACTGAGTGACTGAACTGAACTGATGGAGTCTTATAATATTTTAATATACTTTATGTTTTTATAATAATTCATTATACTTTATGTTATATAATATGAAAACCAATATTCTATATGAACATTGGTGCAAATCTATTGATATCTAGTTTTTTTCTTTTTTAATGTAATCTTGTTTGTCTTCACAGAGTTACTGGAGGTGAACTGTTTGAAGACATAGTGGCAAGAGAATATTACAGTGAAGCTGATGCCAGGTAAGTGACTTGTCCTGGACAAGATAGAAGACTCAGCACTCACATGATGCTTGTTCAGTATATCTCTACAAATATATCATGGTACTTAGGATTATGAGAATCTCATAATATCGTCTTGGACTTTTCACAAGTCCTCTCTCTCTTAAGGATTTTCAAGATGGTTCTTTGGGGGAAAAAACAAACAAACTATGAATCTGATGTAAACTTTACTTTTAACTAGTATTATATTTAGAATATATTTATTTTTTTAAGCCTAACTGGAATGACTTCTGATGAAGAAATACACATTTTATCAAAGTTACGCGAATTAAAAAAAATTGAAACCTTCTGGTCTCTAGATGCTAGGCTTCCCAGTATGATAACCACTAGTCACATATGACTCTTTTTTAAAAAACTTATTTTATTGAAGTATAGTTGATTTACAGTGTTGTATTAATTTCTGCAATACTTTGCAATACAGAAGTGATTTTTTGTATTCTTTTCTACTATGGTTTATTACAAGATATTGAATATAGTTAGAATATTGAATATGAATGTGATTTTTTGAATATTAAATATGGTTAGATAGCATCACTGACTCAATAGACATGAATTTGAGCAAACTCTGGGGATCGTGAAGGATAAGGAAGCCTGGAGTGCTGCAGTCCATGGGATTGCAAAGAGTCAGACACGACTTAACAATTGAATAAAAGCAGCAATTGAATATAGTTCCTTATGCTATACAATAGGGCTTTGTTGTTTATACATATGACTTTTCATTTCAGTTTCAATTACTTTAAATAAAAAGTTCAGTTCCTCAGTTGCACTAGCCCCATTTCAAGTGCTTAATTACATGAGTGCCTAGTGCCAACTGACTGGGCATAGCAAATATAAAGCATTTCCCTCATCACAGAAAATTCCATGAATAGCCCACGTCCAATCAGAGATCATAAAAAGAAACAGACTCCAAAAGCCCCAGTGGTCTCCTTAAAACTTTATGAACTATTTAACTCTTTGGAAATTTCATTAAAGTCCTTGGAACTCTCACTTGAAAAAATATTTACTCAGGTACTTCAGAGGGTTCAAGAAGATTTCCCAATCTTGTTTATTGGCAACATTTTTACAGAAGTTAAAAATGGCTAACATTTTGTCTCATTTGAGACTTCCTAGGCTACACAAAGACAATGTTTTTGGAGTGAAGTAACATTAATTTACTTGCTGAGACATTACTTAGGCTACATGGTGTTAATTTCCTTGGCATTTCTTTATATATTCTGTAGTTAGTACTCATTTTGAAAAATCCTGCCATGAGTAATTAGCTCCTTACTAGCCATGTAAAGGAGAGGTTATGTGTATTCACTTATGGTGGTCTGTGCCCACCTGTCCTCTCTGTGCTCTCAGAGCTTCCTAAGGCTGCTGCCTCCCTGGTAGCCTGGCCCAGAGCATCAGTCAGCCGATAGCAGGCCCCCATCCCTCCACAGTGACATATGCATACCCAGGCTCACTTCTGAACTTCCCATTCACCTTCTTGGTCTAATGTTACTGTTTATGAAATTTTATGAATCTTATCTGTACCTGACTACACTCTTTAATTTTTGTAATGGAATTTCTACTGCCAAAGTCAAATAGAAAGTTCCATGTCACTTAGGATGCGTGAATCATCACTTGTTCAGTTTAAGCCAAATCCTCCCATTAGGCCTCTGAAAAGCACTTCAGAATAGCCTTGGAAGTAACTATTTTCCCACTTGCCAAGAGAATAATGTTTTTTATCAAGGTAATAAAAAAAAAAGTTAAGATCCTTTATTTTGCTTTTCAAAGTTAAACAGGTTGTTATTGTGTTTCAAAATACTGGTTGAAATTAGAGACTATTTTCAGCCCTAAGATAACAGGGTAGACCCTCAGTGTTGGATCATTTCATATACATGCTTATATTAAATTTTGAAATTTACTATAGGATACAGTTTAGGGTAGGTCTCACGCATAATTAAGGAGAAAAAACATTTTCTTGTCAACCATGCGCATAAAGAGCAAGTAACTTGTAAAAATCTGTTTAGTACTAGCCCTCAAGAAGTTAAGAATTGAATTCATTCTCACTAGTCACATATGGTGAAGCTTATTTAATATTAATTATTGTTTACTTCTCTATTTTCTGTTATTCATTAGGACTAAAAACTTATACCATTGGCTTGAGATGAAAGAGTAAAGTATTCCTAACAAGAAGTATAATGTGAACATTACTGTAGAAGGAAGAAAAGCTATATGATTAGCAAATAATTACCAATAGTCCAGAAGATGTATAGTCAAAAACAACCAATCTCAAGCTCTTTTAGTGGTACCTTAAATCGAGTTAGAGCTAGAAAATCACAATCATGATCATTGTGACACTTAATTTTAATAAATTAGATGATGATTACTTTTTTAATTCAGTAATTTACTTTGGAGTAGTAGTATTTTGTACATTAAATGATTGAAAATGTCCTCCCTAAAGTGTTTGCTTAATTCTTGAATGAATGAATGTAGTTCCATAATACACCTGTGTTTGAATCACACAGTGAACTTGTACAGAATTCATCAGTGTGATATGTCCTACGTTACTGTATGTCAGATAACAACTCATGGGATCTTATGGATGCCCATCAATGTCTTCCTCTAATTTAATTAGCAGTCTATTTGACATAGCATAAATTGTACATTTTAACATAGGAATAAAAGTTTTCTTTCACTGAGGTTATGGAAATGTATCAAACAACCACCAGTGCTCCAGGGGATTGAAAATTTTATTTTTACTTTTTAAGTTTCTATTCCTTCCCCAAAGTATGGCTATACTGAAGAGGGGTTTTTTTTTAATACCATGGATTTACTTTAAATTCTCCTTCTGTTACTGGAGACGTGCATTAGTTTTCCTGTTATGTATTATATAAGCAGCACCATTTCTAAGTCAAAATGGTAAATGTCTCCCTCCATTTTTTTTAACCCTTGTCTCACCTGCCACTTCATTTGTGTTACCCTCTTGTTTCAACACCTATGTTTAATTGTGACCTCAGATTTTAAACAGTTTAGATGTGTATAAGAAATACCCATAAATTTTATTTCACTAAAGAATTTTCCCAGAACATTGTGGGAATTATTTATAAAATTTCCTAGAATTATTTATAAAAATTTTCTCCCTGAATATGGAAATTTTGACTTCTATAAACAAATGATTAATAGAGTTGCAATGAAAGAAAACACAGCTCAAATTGTTTTGTCTGAATATGTCACAAATTCTGTGTTGGATGTCATTTTTGTTACTGCCAGAATTAGCTTTATCAGCATTATTTAATTCCAATGTAAAGCTAAAAAATGTGAAAAATATAATTTTTGTTCGTTTGTGTGTTTCGTTCAGATTTTCATTTTATTTTGTATTCAATGTGATTCTGTGCCTTTAAAATGTTCTCCCTTCCATTCTGCCCTTGTATCTTTGCAGTCATTGTATACAGCAGATTCTAGAAAGTGTAAATCATTGTCACCTAAATGGCATAGTGCACAGGGATCTGAAGGTCAGTATATGGAGTCCGTACATCTGAATCAGAGGAAGTGTTTTTTTTGTTTTTTTTTCCTGGGGAAAGGGCAGAGGGTGGGTGCTGTACAGTTGTTCCCTTGCCTTTCCCAACTTTTCCTTAAAATGACTAAATGATGATGTAATAATGCATGATGCCTCTTTCAGTTTGCTCATCTACAGGCTAAATATACATCATAGCAAAAAGGGAAGGACAGCACTGGAAACACAGCTCTAAAGGTTCCGAGGAATACACCACAGAGACGGTTTGGGGGCAGGCTTTCCTCAGATGTCCAGCATTGGCCTGGAAATAACCCTGGCCTGTGATGTATGTCCGCCTGTAGAGCTAAACACCACTTCTGTTCTGAGACCATGGGTTGCTGTAGCAGAACAACTGGTTCCTCATTGCTCCGTTTGAGTCTGATGAACCCTCAGGCAAGAGATAATAATTGCCAGCTAAATTAAAGCACGCGAAGTTAATGATTTATCAAAAATTCATTACGTATCCTAATTTAACCTTAATGGAGCCTTGACTGCTAATGTGACAGCTTTCAAATGATATGAGAAAAATGGGAGAGAAGAGGGAAACAGCTTTTTTTTGTGCTGAGTGAAGGTGGAACACAAAATCTATAAAAACTATACTTGTGTTCCAGTTCATTTCCTGTGAGGATTTTTAACCAGGAAAAGAGCTCCTGAACTGAATGTTTTTAAGAGGGATTTTTCTAGAACAAGTGAACCTACATTTTGGCCCACATCTGGCAAGATCCTGATTGTCCTGAGGTAGTAGTCATTCTCTCGAGCATATGTTTACGTGACTGAAGATGTTTAAACACAACCCCAGTTGTCTGCTAGTTTTGCACTTGAACCCAGTCTCTCTGAGGGTATACAGACAGTGAGTGTAAGCTTGGAACTAACACACGCCCCCTGGTGTTTGCATGCAGTCATTGCATTCAGCAGATCCTGGAGGCTGTGCTCCACTGCCATCAGATGGGTGTAGTCCATCGGGACCTGAAGGTGAGTAATGCCCTTGGAGAAGACAAACCACCACACAGTTCCTAATGACTGTTCAGCTGCAGTTATGCCTGTAAAGGCAAAACTATGAGCAATAAAGTCGTGCGGACTCTTTCCAACACATAATGAAAACACTTTCCCTCACCACAGTTCTCTAATGCACAGTTGAGACATACAAATCCCATTTCATCCAGAGAGAAATCATTTCCTAACATTTACAATAAGCAGGTTATGTTTTCTTTCTCCAAAGACAGGATACAGCATTTAGTGTGACTTTGAGTAGGACTGATGATCTCTTCTCTTTAAACTTGTTCTGTGAATGTTTGCCATGTTTGTTGATCAAACTCATACTTTATGTACCTATATCATGTAAGTGGTTATCAAAATTATAAAGTAAATAGAGATGAACGTATTAGGTAGATTTTTGGCCCACGAGATTGGTGCTGAAGGCCTCCATTGTGGGTAGTAAAGTCTTTTTCCCTTAACATTAGTCCCAGGAATTCTGAGGACATTGAATCTTCCTGTTTTTTAATTTATTTATATTTCTAAAGGTCAAGATACTATTGTGTTTTAAAACAGATGGAAAAAGGGTAAAACAAATCTTATTATCAAATAGTATGTATGTAACATATAGCTACATACTGGTACTTTAAAGACTTGACTCAGTTTCTGATAACCATTGAGAATGAGGAATGTTTAGATCATTTGGAAATTAAACATTTCAGAGATGACTATCTTGTTCTTAATTCTCTGACCTCTTCTCTCAGCATTCTAGCTTTACTGATGACATTTCAGAGAAATTGTGACACCTAGAAATTTAAATGGAGGAAAACTCCTGGGTGGGCAACATAGCGCATGAAATCACTGTGTAGCTGTGATTTTTCATTTGAAACCTCAGCCTTTTCCGGGCTTCAGTACAAAGGTGGCGAAGGGTAAGTCAGAATGTCTTAAACTGTAATGTGTGCAGGACCTAGGCATACTTTCTTTGCACAGTACTTTCCATTCATTTTCTGTGTTCTAGAAGAATATTTCTTCCGTGATTCACAGCAAGTTACTTGAAGATGTGATCTGTAAGCAAAACATTGCCTTTTCTAGAACCTTCCTTTGATTTCAGTTTGAGTCTGAGAGCTTGTTCTTTTGGAGAACCAAGGTAGAATTTTGTCCATCTGCTAACACTTACCAAATTTACCCATCAGGAAAAAGGAAAAAGAATGTGTTCCTTCAAAAATTCATATATATGGCAATCACCTCAAAAACTGCTTAGTAGCCACATAAAGACAGTGCTCCTTTTTGTTACTTCTTAGAACTCGCAGTGCTGCTTTCCTTTTTAAGTGACTGTGTGTAGACATACAGCTTGTTTGTGCTATTCTTACTGTTTAATAAATTTATCATTTGAGATATTTTACTTCATTTTATGTAATTATAAGTATACTCTAAAAACCATGATGAAAAATGCAAATTTTGTTCCAGGACTTTCAAAATATATTTTTTGAGGTCTTAATATTGCACTTCTGTAAATGTCCAAATCCAACTGAGTCCTTCAGAGACTGGAACTTTTATCAGAGATGACAGTGAGCCTAGGCTATGGAATGGGAAGAAAAAGATATTTTCTGACATATGAGCTAAAGTCACTAGTTTAAAACTCAGGCAGGTGATTTCCAGAGAGGCTACTACTGAAAGAAATTAGCCTGCTGCATCACCCCACAGATTTCTTTCAAGGGAGAAAAGTTTTTGCTTTCCATTCTTACTCTGATTTAAGGAAAGGATAGAGATGAACTTCTGATGAAGCTTGTTATAATTTCTGTAATTGTTGTCTTAGTTTCTGCCAATTGCTGACTTGGATAAACCTCAGTTGAGTCTAGTTCTTAATAGGCCATGACATAAACTTACTAACAGAGGCCCGAACCTGTGTGCAAGGGGCAACTTAAGTGTGTTCTGTCGCTGGCTTTGATTTGTGCCTTTTATACCCACGATGCATAATCTGATAAGTATACCACTTGTAACAGCACATTTACCAATATATTAAGATGAAAAGGATCAGCTGCTGAAATCTATTATCAGGCTTTAAGCAAAAAGGTTGCCCTTACAATTATTAGGCTATATATTTTTGCTTCCGGAGCAAGATTCATGTTAATTCATGTCCGATAGACACAGTTTAATTTGTCCATATCAGTGAGATAAAGACACAGGATGTATTACACTTATCATCGTCATCATCATAGGCACCTGTGAGCCTAGGAGTACTGTACAGGTTGTCTATAACCCCTCTGAGGGTAATAGCCACTTGTGTTCCTTTCCAGTACCTAACGTGGGACCTTGTCCCTAGTTAACACTTGCAGCATAGTCCTTCAATTCAGGAATCAAAGTTCAACCCAAAGTACACTTGTCACTTAAAAGCCAACACTGAGTAAAACAGGCTGTTGTGACATATTAATTAGTGTTGAATAAAAGAGGAGAAGCATATCCTCCTTGATTCAGTGGTAACATGAAGATGTCTTTTTTAATACTTTACTAACTTCCACTTTGAGGGGCTCTTTAGACAGTAGGCTCCACCAAATGGAAACTTACCCGGACCTAGAGACAAGGCTAGGGCACAGCAGGCGACTTGAGGGTGTCCCGGAGGCAGCAGCAGGAGACAGGTCAGGCTGGTGAGGCGCTGGAGGCACGTCAGGCCGCCCCAGGCAGCGTCCAGGGGCCCGTGGGCCACAGTCTTTTGTCTGGGGTGCATTCAGCGTCAGGCCAGTGGATACAGATCTCCTAGGGAGGTCCAGCCGTGGTGACATAGTTACAGGACTCTAGTTCAGGGGTGCGAGAGGGTTTGGAGCAAGGCAGAACCTTAATAAAAAAAAGAAAAGGCCATAGCTGCCGTTTACCAAGCAGTTGCTCTATACCCTACCCTGTCTCATCATATGAATATTCAGAGTAACTTCATGAGGAAGGTACCATGATGGTCTCCATGTTACCTAAGAGGAGATTAGCAACCAGGAGGAAAAGGACTTGTTCAGAATCGCACAGCTAGCAAGACAGGGTTTGTGCCCAAACAGCTGGGCTCCAGGGTCTGCAAGGTTAATCCCTACCACTTCTCAGTTCAGTTAGATGAATGAACTGAAAACCCTTATAGAGACCAAAGAAGAGTTCAAAACAGTGATGGGAAACTAATTTTACCAGTAACATTCAGAATTATTTGGGGAAATGGGCCTAAATTTAGTGAATCAAGAGATTAAAATAATCCCCATCTGTGGCTTTTCAGAACTATACAAAATTTGTATCATTAGGAATAAGAGAATACGGTATAGTTAGGACATAATGTAGAGTAGGAGGACAGAATAAATTTTGACAAAAGACTGGTGTAAAAAGTGAAAATGTTCTGTTTAGGAAATCAGTAAGGTGGCATTGTCCACAGCCTTTAGAAAAATGGAGACATTGAGAAGAATGAAATGGATTTGCCACATTTAATTTAGGCCACATCAAGACAATCAGTTTGGAGTCCTTAAGAAATAGATCATTTATGAAGAGAGGATTACTGTAATGTGATGGGATATTTGTTTGAACTGATAATTAGAAATTCAGGTATCAAAAGAGGAGAACAAACATTAATCAAGTATTTCTCGAGCACTTAGTAAGGCCCTGTCTTAGCTTTAGGCGTATATTACACGGCAAACCAAAGACAAACCTTGCATACCTGGAACATACAGGCCAGTGAGTTCAAGATCACTGAAGCACACGTGGAAGATGGGTCCACACTGCTCCTCCCAGAAAGACGGAAGTGCATCAGACAGGCACCGCCTCCAGAAATATGCTAGATCGCAAAGAGGCTGCAGTAGGACGTGACGGCTCTCGATGTCGCAGGCAGTAAAGGAATATCCAGTCAATGCAAGAAGCAACAGCTCTCAATGTCGCAGGCAGTAAAGGAATATCCAGTCAGATGCAAGAAGCAACAGCTCTCGATGTCGCAGGCAGTAAAGGAATATCCAGTCAGACGTGTTCTCCCGTAAGAGCCTGGAGAAGACAATTTCTGTGGGTCAGTTGACAGAAGGAAGTAAGGCAAAAGAGACGGTTATATAGCTGTACTTTTTCAAATAACCGTTTTTCACATAAAGTAGGAAAATTTCTTCAGCTCCAAGTGTATCAGAAGTGGTTGCTAAACGGCCTCATGAGCAGCTCTCTGGATAAGAGGCTGCATACATACAACTCAATCTTTTAGCAACAAGTAGGCACTGGTGAATTGCCTTGGTAGAAAATATTGTCTTCTTAAAGCCTACCTCCTGAAGAACAGTGCTATTTAATGGAAACATCATTAGATGGGTAGATGAATATAAGATTGATAGGTAGATAGAAAGATAGAAGGATATATTTTAGTGAAGATAGTAATTCTGGAAACTTAGAATTTTTAAGACTTTCATAGACACAAAATTAAATGTATGATATGAGCAGAAAAGAAAGAAATTCATTTTCTGGAAATGTAACATGCCTTCAGTAAATCCTTGTCACCATGGGTAGCTATGTCAAAATAGTGATTTCTGCATTTTCCTGATTACAAAATCACAAGTATTTCACTTTCTACAGAATCATCTTTAAAAATAAAAGCTTAAAGACTATATCATAGTCTTTAATGTACATCTAGATACATTACAAACTATGTGACAAATTCCATAATTCATTTAGTCATTCTACTGTTCCTTTATGAAGTACTTGGTATATGTCAGGCTGTGGAGAAACAGTAGGTGATTGGTGAAGTCCCACTGTGGTTACACTCTGGTTCTTTCAATCTACTTGATAGTGTGTGCTGATAATTAATGTTAGAAGTACATCAAGAAACAGGAGTGTGATACAGAGTGATTCTTTTGAACTTGCTCATATATGCACAGTGATAGAAATAGATCTTCCTCATCAAAATGCACAGTGCGTTCCTCAGCTAGAAAGTCCCCATGCTGGGTGCATAAGTTCAGGTATCCACCATGTGAAAAGCAAAGCAGAATCAAAGCAAAAGGCGCTTGCACCATAGGCACCAGAGGACCTCCACCATATGTGGGAAAGAGCCTGACACGCAGGCTTTTCAGTTCATGCAAGATTTCATTTAGTTGAATTTTAGGAGCTTTGTTCACACCTACTTTGGCAAAGAAGTGACTGAAAACACACCAAAGCACTGACTGATTAACTTCATATTGGAATATTGATACTTACCACTAGAGGAAAGAAACTTAAAAAGACTATTTCACTTCTTAAAAGCCAATATCCAGTGGAGTGTAAGAATCAAATCATATAGAATAATAAAACTCATAGCTTGCTGTTTTATAATATTCATAAAGAGCAAAACGTTTAAAGAAAGTAAAACACACATGATTTCACTAAACGTAAGATCCATATGTTTGAGTTTACTCGCCAGTTATCTCGTATGTGCACAGATAAATCTGTCTCCTGACTAATGTTGCAGATGTTTATATGACTCATGTTG
The DNA here is from genome assembly GCA_006408695.1 of Aepyceros melampus. Classification (NCBI taxonomy): domain Eukaryota; kingdom Metazoa; phylum Chordata; class Mammalia; order Artiodactyla; family Bovidae; genus Aepyceros; species Aepyceros melampus. The sequence continues at coordinate 162,653 of SJXQ01007510.1, forward strand.
AAGATCATCACCTCTGCTGAATCAGTTCTTTAACAAACATCATGCTAATTTAGAAATCTTCGTGATATGTTTGTGACATTTTTAAGAAGCAGAGATTAAATTATGCCTTTTTCATAAGTTTTCCCATGTTTTATTTGAATATGGGTAGTAAATATTTTTGAGTACTTTAAGTTCTTAAAATATCTACTGAATGGATTACCATTTGAAAATGAATGGTTTTTATATCTCAGAATCACATCTTTAAAAGGAAGGGATCAGGAAATCTGACCTCAAGCCCTTACTTCATCTTTTTGAACCTTCCTACCTCATTTAGAAAAAGAGGGATTTGAATTAGTTTATCTCCCAAGTCTCTTGCAATTCTGAAAGTGATTCCAGAAACTTGCCTCAGTACTTTGAGATACTTGAACAGTTTCAAGAAAACCCCAAATCGTGATGAAAGAAGTTGCCATTGTATCCATATGAAGTACAGAACAAAACTTGCAAACAGTTGCTGCTCATTACAGCTGATATGCTATAAATGGTTGTTGACACGAAGACCAGATGTCGTGGAAAATCCTGCATCATTAGGAAGCAATGGGGTGGGGAAGGAACCTGTGTGTGAGAATGTCAGTAGAATCTATTTAAAAACCAATCTAAACAGTGATGCATTATAAGAATCTAGGGTTAATCTCAATGTGTAAATATTAACATAATAGATTGCACTTAATTTAGAAATACAGACTTTTTCAAGTCATGAGCATTCATTACAGATATTCAGTGTTCTGCACATTTGAAATGGCCAACTGCAGTGGACTGTAATAGCTGATCACTAATGCATATAATGTCCCTTACAGAGGACAAACCCCTGTGATAAAATCCAATGGGGTTTTATAACTTTATACATACTGTTATAAGATTTTAAGATATATATATTTGTAATGTTCATCTGCGAGGTGAAGAACTAGTTAATTAGCTTCAAAGGTCTGAATAGCCCAAATCCACATAGTTAATAAGAATCAGGCCCAGAACATAAATCCATGTCTTCTTTTTCTGTCTAGATCATAGTGCTCTGCCCCCATGTTCAAACATAGTTGTGTTGGAAGACCGGAGTTTCTGATCTCACCTTTCTGGTTTGTTTTAGAAGGTCAGAATAGTAGAATATTAGCAATTAATAGTGTAATGGTGACCCTTCCTTAAGGAAGAAGCCACTAATTCGGTGAGAGATTCTACTATTTCAGCTTTTGTGGAATATAACCACAACTTATCTTACTTTCTGTAGACATTCATAATCTAAATTTACCTACTTGCCAATGAACTTTTGTAGTGCAATATGTTCTTAAGTTGGAGGCTATCTGAATGGTAGCAATTAAAATCAGGATAAATGTGTACTGCCCTGGTTTAAATGCTGCTTTAGAAAATCTTGGTGATTAAGTCTCCTGTATCCTTGCAGAACATGATAAAAAGATTATTCAAACAAATATATTCCAAAGAGTTGACTATAAATAAAAGTATGTGATATTTTTAATGTTTCTTTGACACTGGCCATTATTAGAAGCAATCTTGTGATAAAATATTTTATAAAGCAAGTAATCCTTTAATAAAGGCAGTAATCATCCTCATTTTTTCAGTTTGTATTCCATAATTCTATGTTTTAGTTTTGCCTAAAAGATGTGCTTAAACATGAAGTCATTTCAGTGCTATTAATATTTGAATCTATACAGTAACCTTGAAATAGCCATGCCTTTTCCTGTGCATAACTACAGCTGAACAGTCTTCTTGGGTATAAGGTGAAACACTGATCCAGATGGATTTATTATTTCCTGGATAAGTCACAGGGCCCTACAGAGAGGTCTTAAAGATTGTCTCTAGGTATGAGTGTTGCCTCAATCATTCAGAGGCTGTGCATCAGAAAACTCCAAGGCGTTCCCTTTCTTCTGAATTGGCAGATACTTGGTGTAGAAGGGTGTAATGCACCCAGCACTGCCCAGAACTTTTTGATTTATTAATAAGAATAAAACCACATTGAATTGTTTATTCATTGATGACACTGGCGTTTGGTCAACAAACTTAAATACCACTTGAAATTGAAAAGACCTAAAATGATTGCGATTTCTAAAGCAATGGGAACTCTTTCCCTAAATGAGTCTGTGCTTGACAAATTAAGACAAATGGGTATTAGCAGAGATCTCTGACGTCTCAATGCTTTTGAATATGAAGGTCACAGAGAAATAAACTATTACTTATTGTTTGTGTTTTCTTCCAAGGTATTTATTCCATAAATTAATAGCTGGCTATCACTTCTTAAACGAGAAGGTACATAAATGCAGTGACCATAAGTTTTAGTTGTGAAAATAAAATGTCAAATACTAATCATATAACATGGTTAGATACTATGGTATAGTGATAGATAAACGAGAATTCCAAGTAATTTCGAATGTTAGATTTTACTGAAAGTTATTTTAGCATGGAAATCTTTCATATTCTTAAGACATGTTCATCCCAACATCCAAATTAAGTTTTCATGTTTTAGTGTTTAGGTAAAAACCCTGTCAGGCCTAAAACATTATAAAGTTTTCCTTAAAATTACCATTTGTCATAACAGTGGTGAATCTGATGGCAGTGAGCAGCAGTAGCCCGAAGAAGTCTGGTACTCGATTAAAACTTACTTGCCTACACTTCAGTTCTTGTAGACTTAAGCTAATTTCTTCTGAGCTCTGGTTATGAGTCTTCGCTAATTTGCATGGCTGGCTTAATTAATAAATTAAATACTGGTTTAGGCTGTGTTTACACAAGGTCAAAACAACAACAGAATTGACTAATTCAGTAAAGGAAAAAAAAGTAGCAAATTTCATGAAAAAAAATTGAAATCAGTTGTTTGTTAACATATAAACAAAACCAATTTGATTAACAGAATGTTTAAATGTTTCAGACAGTTGTTTTGGCATTTGGAGAGTCCATTGTTTCCCAACTTTTTTCAGTCTGAGACACCTCTAAATTTGCTGAGTTTTAGCCCAAGGTTAGAAGATGTTGAACCACTCTCCCAAATACACATACCAATCCAGACAAACATTCATCTGGATACCTAAGGATCTAAGGATGATAGATTTACATTATGCATTAATCGGCTTCCTTTTCCTGACCAGCTTTTCCCTTCATTTCTTAAAACCCACAAAGGCTGTCCAGGGAAAGTCAAGAATTTGTCATGGTGCTTATTTTCAAAGTACCAATGTGTCTCAATGACCCGGTTGGGAAACAGTGGTGTAGACACAGCCTTATTCCAGGATTGAGTTATCAGTCCTTGAGTGTCCTTGAGTAATGACAAATACCTGAGAAAATGAAAATGTGTCTCTCTTATAGTATTCTGAGATGTGAACATAAATATATAAGTAATATTTTGAATCACACTTTGAAGGCATATACATTATGTTTTTAAAAACTAGCTTATGAAAAAAAAAGCCAACTATAACATTTGGCACATAAGAGTAGACTCTTTCTGCCTTTAAGAATAAACAGATTCTTAAAGACAGCAATTTTAATACATAATCAGATAAGACTCCAAAATTTGTACAGAAATTGTTTGGAAACAGTGAGGAATGAAAATCACTACATTTGGGTCCAAACTCTTGAAGTCAACTAGGATTTAATTTGCGCAGTTTCATTTGCCAAATGTCTGTAGATTGGTCCAACTCTTGTTATCATTTTGCCAAGTTCCCTTCTGCTGAAAAATGTCTGTGCTCTGTTAGGCTTCTAAGCCAATGTCTGTGGCCAAGTCTGGACCTCAGGCAGCACTTGGAAGCATGTGAGCAGGTCAAGACAGGTGCTCCCATTCATTTGCACTCTCCCCAAGTGTATCCTCTCTTCAGCCCAGTGTCTCTGCAGGATATACATGCATCTGTCTGAAGCCTGCACACATGATCGTTTGTAACCATTTTCTAACCATATTTTCCCTGGGGTTTAGGAATGACAGTCTCCGGGAGAGAGGACAGTGCATGACTTTTTTTTTTTTTTTTCCTCCTAATCTTACAAAATGTTAGTTTTAAAGAGTCACTTAAAATAGATTCTCACATCAGTCTCTCTTTTCTTTCTAAATAAAGCCTGAGAATTTGCTTTTAGCTAGCAAATCCAAGGGAGCAGCTGTGAAGCTCGCCGACTTTGGCTTAGCCATAGAAGTCCAAGGAGACCAGCAGGCGTGGTTTGGTGAGTAGGGCCTCACCCCCCTCATGCCGTTTTCACTCCCCGGGCTGCAGGCCCATCCCACTTACAAGCCACAACAAATCGGAAATGTCATTCTGACAACTTGGCTAGTCTTAAGATAGTGGACTTTTATGAGTACCTAATTTTAGTGACATAAAAAAAGTATAAGTCTAAAAATAAGGGAAAATATAATAGAAGAGCAGTAACACAGACTTTTTTCTTAAAGAATTGATGAAAAATGGGTGCTGTATTAATTAATAGGAGGATTGCAGTATTCAAAGAGTACTTTATTTGAGAGAAAATTGATTGTCCAAATACAGCCTCTCTTGATGCTGAAATCTCCTATGTGACTAGGTACATATTTGTACAATATTTGCATATTTTGTGATTAGCAATATTAAGTTTTAAAAATATTATAAAGTATACAAAGAGAAATTTACATAATACATGGTGTTATGTATCTATATATGTGTGTGTGAGTTTCATCAAAGTGCCAGTTTCTGCTCTACAATTTTGAAATTTCTATATGATAAAATTTCTGTTTCATTGCAAGTAAGGACAAGAGTAACTCCAAACAAATTTAAATTATATATACTATTAAATATTTTTGGATTATAGTATGTCAAATTTATGAATTGTTTTGGTAAATATTTTACCCACTGAATTTCTTATGCTTCTCTTTCTGCCATTTCCAAGTATTAATCCATTTTTCAGGTGGTGTCCTAAACTATAACCTCTCCACAAGCTTCAACCTTACTTCTGTTCTCACTTCAAGTGTATTGAGATTAGAATTGGAATACAGTTGATGTGGCTCAGAGGGTAAAGTGTTTGCCTGCAATGCAGACAGACCCGGGTTCGATCCCTGAGTCAGGAAGATCCCCTGGAGCAGGAAATGACAACCCACTCCAATACTCTTGCATGGAAAATCACATGGACAGAGAAGCCTTGTAGGCTACAGTCCATGGGGTCGCAAAGAGTCAGACACGACTGAGTGCCTTCACTTTCACTTCCATAGTTGATTTAAAATATTGTGTTAGTTTCAGATGTACGGCAAAGTGAACCAACTATACATATATGTGGATCCACTCTTTTTTTAGGTGCTTTCCCCTATAGGCCATTACAGAATATTGAGTAGAGTTCCTTGTGCTGTACAGTAGGTCCTTGTTAGTTATCTGTTTTATAAATCGCGGTGTGTATGTGCGTGCATGCTGGTCACCTCAGTCGGCTCTGACTCTTTATGACCCTATGGACTTTAGCCCACCAGGCTCTTCTTGTCTGTGGGATTCTCCAGGCAAGAATACTGGAGAGGGTTGCTGTGCCCTCCTCCAGGGGATCTCTCTGACCCAAGGGTCGAGCCCCTGTCTCTTACGTCTCCTGCATTTGCAGGCAGATGCTTTCCACTAGTGCCACAGTCGTGTGTGTATGTCACACTGCTTTACCCCAAATTTATGTTTGTTTTCTGCATATGTGACTCCTCTTTTGTAGAAAGTTCCTTTGTACCTTTTAGACCACACATAGAAGCTATATCATATGATATTTGTCTTTGTCTGACTTACTTCACCCAATATGACAGTCTCTAGGCCCATCCATGTTGTGGCCAGTGGCACAGTTTGAATTGCTTAGCCTCTAAACAGTAAGAACAAATAGAGAGCTCAAGAAATGCTTAATTCTTCCGTTTTCTATACAAGTAGTTTTCTGTATCCCTAAACATACACATGTACTGAACAGTACACGGATCTCCCAGGATTCAGTATCTCTCTTATCTGCCCCAGTCACTTAACTGGAGTGGCTGGTGGGGTAGCCTTATCCACCTCCTCTGAAGGCAGCCTAATTCAGGACCTCATTTTGTGCTGCCGGTCCTGTTTCAGTGGTGCCTGACCATTATCCTTGTCTCTGATACCTCTGTTGAGTACTGCCTTTTACATTAAGGTTGTCCTTACTTACCAGGTGAACTTAATACCTCCAAATTTGTCATTTGTTGTATCATATTTTGTCATATAACTGGACAAAGCTATTCCATTAACTGCAAACTGAAAAGAGGTAGGACCTAGACTTAGTGCTGTAAATTTGAGATTCAGAGACATCATTTTATCCTAGTAAGGAGTGTAATTGACCCTGATAAAGAACATACAGTTACAGGAGTTGGGGTCCAATAGGAAGTAGTGGGGCTATCACCAAGATGGGCAGAGCAAATCACTGGAGATATATAAATGAATTAGAAGGTCCTGCCCTTCAAAATACTCACATATCAATAAGTATTTAGCAGGCAGTGTGGGAGCACCTTTAACAGAAGCAGGTGTAAGGTGCTCTGGAGCACAAGAGAAAGTTGTGGAAATTTCAGTGACTGGGACAAGGCTTCCCCCTTTCTGGTGGCTGAATGGGAGTTTTGTTCACTGGCAGGCAAGGAGATAAAGACATTCAGACAGAGGGATCAACACATTCAAAATTTCAGAAGCATGAAACAATTTTTTCTTTTTCAGGAATAACAATAGGTTGATTACAGCTAAAGTAGAAGGTATACTAAGATGGGGAGCTGATGAAGTAGGAAAGGAGTTTATGTTCTTGTAAAGGATTTAAGGTAAGGTAAAGTCGCTCAGTCGTGTCCGACTCTTTGCGACCCTGTGGACTGTAACCTACTAGACTTCTCTGTCCACGGGATTCTCCAGGCAAGAATACTAGAGTGGATTGCCATTTCCTTCTCCAGGGAATCTTCCCGACCCAGGGATCAAACCCGGGTCTCCCGCATTGGAGGCAGACGCTTATCTTAGAGGTTTCAGGAATCTGGTGAAAATTTTTGAGCAGAGGAGGACATAAGTGGGTTTCTGTTAAGTAAGGATTTGGTAGGAGGGTGGCTTTAAGGATAGCCTGCAGGCAAGGGGCCAGTTAAGATAAGGCGGGCGTTCAAAGTAGGCATGAGGACAGCTTGAGCTAAGGAATGCACAGGAGCAAGCAAGCGCCACGTGACAAGCAGAAAGACAGGAACCCTGAATTTTAAGGGAATCTGTGTAGAGGAAGTCAGAATCCTGCAAGTTGGGTTCCAAGACAGAACTCTAGTCCTTTCTAGAACAAAGCAGAACCCCACTTTACAAGATACCAAAAAAGGGACTTGGGTTCAGGGATGTGATTGCCAGAACTATGTACAAGATGATAATTGGATATCAGGAATAAGCCAGAAGCCTTACTACAGAGCCAAGGATCAAATTTAACACTGACAACTTGGATGATGCTTATAAAAGTATTAAAGTTGAGCTCCTAAAATCTCACTTGTTTGGGTGAGATTTCATCTCTTCTGCTAGATCACAAGCTGTTTGAGGGACTGTGTGTAGTACAAAGTTTCTGCTTTTTGAATTAAAATACTGCAGCTGATATCCTGGCTCTGATTCTTAACAACCACATAATATTAGGCAAGTCGCTTTAACTCTGTGAGGTCAGTGTCCTTTTGCAGATGGAAATAATAAACACTCTTTCATGAGGCTGTTATGAGACGAATAAAGTAGACCATTGGAATATGCCTGGGTTTTCAAAACTGTCTTGGAATGAAACATGTCACAGAACCAGCCTACACAGTAAAAGTTGTTGAGTGAATAACTAAATATCAGGCTAGTGAAAGCAATAGCATCCATATAAAGTACACAAATTTTCAAATTGTGATAATTCTCAAGGCAAGCTGGTCTCAGAGAAACAATGACAGACGGGAAGTAAAATTCCCACTTTTTCTTCAGTATGGTGATAATCAGCTAAGTTCCTACCAAGATGCCTATTAGGGTAATGACTTTTAAAAGATGTATTTTAAGGTCTAAGAAAATCCATCATTTTAAAAGTATAAAAAAACATAGTTTCTAGGCTTAGGAGAATATTTTTTTTTAGCTTTCTTTTAAAGTTTGTTTGTTTGTTTTTTAATGGGTTGCAAAGAGTCAGCCATAACTGAGCAACTGAACACATTCAACTCAAATTAAGTGAAGGGCATGTGATGTACTGGCTTTCTCTTGGGGATATTGCCTGATATATTTTAGGTTTTAGGAGGAAAGGCATGTTTTAGTATGAATGATTTGTTTTGATAGTTATTCATTTTTCTGCCATAGTCTCATGTATTTGACTGATTAATCTTACATTTTAAAAGATGTAAAGGTTTTGAGTGGGGAAACGTTTATTTTAATAAGAAAAAAGCAGAACTCTTTCTTCATTACGTGTAATGCCAGAGTTTCGAGCTTTTACAGAGTTTTGTTTTAATAAGTTTGAGGTCTACTCCAAATAAGAAAAATTGTGCAAGCCACTCTAGAAGCTCTCTTGTGTTCAGTTATTTTTTCCCTTATTTTCAAGTTCAGATATCTGTTTTGCCCATGTGACTTCTTCAGTCTTTTTTGTATGGAGCCAGAAAGGCTAGAAGTAGTAGCACCCTGTAACACTCGTGTGAGGTAAACTAGGATATTTACCAAAGAGAACAATCTGTTTCTCCCGTGGATGGAAATGCTGTTTGCAATCCATTTCTTTATCTTTTTTTCTTTCTTTTTTTTTTTGCTACTAGGAAAAAAGGATAACTGCCATGATCTATTTCTTAGGGAAGAATTATTTTGCTTGGTTGCTATTATGTTGTTATGTCTGTTGTTTAAATATTAAGGGTTTTTTAACAGCAGAATGTTGCAGTGGATTCTGTATGTAAGTAATTCTGTTTTCTCTTTGATCCTTTCTGGTATTCCTACTGGTTTTTCAGAATGAGACACATACCCTGTCTCTAAAGAAGGCAAGCTCCCATTAAATTCCCATTAATAGTATATATCATAATAAACTAGATTTTTAGGAGTTTAATCTCATGCTAAAGAAAATCTAGTTTGTCTTACCCTCAGTATTTCTGTATTCATGAGAACACGTTGTAAAGTGCACTGTTTTAACATTTGTGCGTTGTAGACGTAGGCTGCACTATTCTTAAGGGTAAGGACTCCTAACTGCTCGAATGATAGTTGTACTAAATAGGAGCAAGTGTCTCTTAGCCTTTTAGTCTCCAGAAGAGGTTTGTAATAATTTACACTTAGGATTATCACTTCATTTCTTGCACAGTGGTTACTTTATCTTTTCTACCTCAATGATGTGTTAACATCTCCTACTCCAGGCATGTATTCTACCAAGTTATTTAAGACATACATTAAAGTTTACCAATTCTAGATAGGAGGTTACAGATTGCATATAAAAGGGTAGTCAAAATTCAGAGAAAGAAAGGACCACTGAGAACTGTAGGAGATGGCAGTAATTTAGAGTCACCCTGTGTTAGAAAAAAAGTACTCCCTCCCACACACACACCAAAAAAGTCGAGAGTTCAAGAAACAGAAAAAGCATTGTTAAGGGTGAAAATGGAAAGTTTATTTTCAAGAAATCTTAAAGAGATTTTTTAGGTTAAGTGCTCAGAAGTAGAAAGATATTGTGTTGACTGAATGAAGGGGAAGTGGTGGGCAGGGCCAGATGACAAAGGATCTTAAAATGCCAGGTGGGACTCAGTCTTTAATCTGGTCTTTGGAGTCTGTTTCCCCCTGGATTCCCTTTGTGTCTCAACATTGGGAGGAGTTGGAAAGGAATGGTCGGAATGAGAGAGCAAATAGGGCAGTGAGAAGCCCTGGAAAGCTCTTGGAAACTAGTGTGCCTGTCTCTACCTTAGAAGAGCAAACGTCCACATCACTCCTTCAGGTGATCCTTGAACTTCAGCCAGGGGAACCAGCACTATTGCTCAATAATTCTTTCCAGCTCACAACTACCGAACAAACATTTCTATCAGATAAAAGTTTGAGGTAGAGGTGGACTCACTGTGGTCCATGTACAGTTTAAACTACAACATACAGGTCTTTTCTTGAAGCTCCTCCTCACTGCCCTCCTCATCCTCCTCTAAAGCAAACAGAGGAGAGGACTGCTGCTGCTGCTAAGTTGCTTCAGTCGTGTCCAACTCTATGCGATCCCATAGATGGCAGCCCATTAGGCTCCTCTGTCCCTGGGATTCTCCAGGCAAGAACACTGGAGTGGGTTGCCATTTCCTTCTCCAATGCGTGAAAGTGAAGTCGCTCAGTCGTGCCTGACTCTTAGCGACCCCATGGACTGCAGACCACCAGGCTTCTCTGTCCATGGGATTCTCCAGGCAAGAGTACTGGAGTGGGGTGCCATTGCACAGGCAGTGAAAATGGGGGGGGGGAGGGGAGTGAAATCCCAAATCCTTTTCCTCAAAATGTAATTTTGTTGTAACTGTGTTATTATATATATGCTTGTTTCTAAGTACAGATTTGTTTTGGAGGTGGGGAAAAGCCCCTTTCTTGGGTGCTTTGCATCCCAGTAAATACGTAATGTGCTTCACCACTGACTTGTAGTCAGAGGAATTCCTGCTTACGTATCCTTTTAAAGAACACTTTCCAATTTCTGTGTGCATTTAAAGAAAATTTCCAAATAGCAATAGCTATTTTTGGTAATTTTTAAAGTAAATATTTTTTATTTGAAAGCCATTATTTTCATAAATAAGTATTTTACTCTAGAGCTAACTATTAATTATCATTTAAGTATACCTTCTTGGAAGTACTGATTTATCTAATAGGAAACTTTCTTTAGCCATCTAGTTTTGCATACCTAATCTTTTAAAAATTTAGCTGATACTTGTTCAGTAGTGACTCACCTACATATTCCTGAGTCTTCTCTTCAGTTGCCACTTACAAGTACACAGTGATTATTTATTAGTACAGAGTGAGCTCTTTAATATATTATGAGCACATTTCTTCTCCTAGTGAGTTCTTCAGTTACTCTCAGCCCCCTCCCCCTCCCATAGACTACCTCACTATCAAAAATATTTACTGAAAATTTGCTTTAAATTTATCCCCAGGATCTATGTTTTGGATCCATCTACTTTGTAGATAAGTGTTAGTCACTCAGTCATATCGACTTTTTGCAACCACATGGGCTGTAGCCTACCAGGCTCCTCTGTCCTTGGGATTCTCCAGCAAGAATACTGGATTGAGTAGCCATTCCTTTCTCCAGGGGCTCTTCCTGATCCAGGGATTGGAAACAGGTCTCCTGCACTGCAGCAGATTCTTTACCATCTGAGCCACCAGGCAGTCCTCACTTTATAGGTAAATATCCCTCATAATAATGCTTCCCTGGTAGCTTACCGGTAAGGAATCCGCCTGCAATGTGAGAGACACAGGTTCAATCCCTGGGTCAGGAAGAGCCCCTAGAGAAGGAAGTGGCAACACACACCAGTATTCTTGCTTGGGAAATCCCATGGACAGAAGAGCCTGGCAGGCTACAGTCTGTGGGGTCGCAAAGAATCAGACACGACTTAGCAACTCAACAACAGCAACAACCTCTCATGATATATTATGTAGGCATCATAAGTATCATCTTTTGCAGTTTTCTCCTAATTTCTTCCCAGGTATAGGGTAGCATGTTCTGATCCTCTCACAGGGTTAGTTTTAACTTCCACATGAACAGGAATCAGAACTGCTGACTAAGTAGTCTGAAGTATATACACTGACTGTGCAACACCATAGAAAGGTTTTTCTATCGGGTGGGGGGGGGATGTGTTTCTTCTAATTAGCTACAATGCGGGACAGATTGATGTTAAGACTGCTACAGAGAGAAACTAGTCCACGTTATTTTATTTCCCTAAGAGCCTTGCCTTATCTTGACAAAGAGATCAACAGATACAGAAGCCCAAAGAAGTTTTTCTTCCTTCCTTTGCCATTTCATATTGGTTTTGCCAAGTTGGTTTTCATTCATTAGCATCTGTTTTCCCTAGGTTTTGCTGGTACACCTGGATATCTTTCTCCCGAAGTTTTACGTAAAGATCCTTATGGAAAGCCAGTGGATATGTGGGCATGCGGTAAGGAATCATCTTCATGCAAATTTTGCAGTGCACCACTGTTGTTATAATGAAAATAGTATCTGTCAAATCTGAGGTCGATGTTCTCTTGCAATCAACTTAAAGAGTTACATTTTCAGACTTTAGCCTACAACAGAGTCTCCTGGAGAGCCTGTTACAGCAGACTGCTGTTTTCTGATTCAGTAGGTCTGGGACAGGAGTGTTTGTGTATTTAACAAGTTCCCAGGTGATGCTGAAGCCTGAGGCCCAGGAGGCACTTTGAGATAAGGCCATAGAGTGTCCCCCACAGAGGTTGCAGGGTTTATGCTCCCATCCTCTCACCTCCTCCAGGGAGCCCTGACCACGGCTGTCCTGTCTGCAACACAAGATGCTCAGCAGGGATTAGGAGAAAAAGAGTGACTCTTGGAAAAGAGTGAAATTGCCCTGTGGGGACTGGGCTCTGGTTTAGGCCTGGCCTTTAGCAACAAGCTCTAATCAAAACATAGCCTTTGTAGGCTCAAAGAATGTGGAGAGTTTCCACCACAGCTTTTATAGCAGAATTTCTGTGTCAACACACACTTCAAATTGGTGGGAGACTGATATAAAAGGGGTACTTCGGGGTATTCTGAAACATTTTCTTCTGGAGTTACTGGGCAGGAGCTAACCCTCCAGGCTTCTGACACTGTATCATTAGCACAACCAACAACTTGGTGTGTGATCTCCAGCGGGTGTGTTTTGGCTTTTAAAGTCACTTCCACACCTAAGAAGGCAGATATGAGAAGAGCACAGCATTTAGAATCACAATGCCCGAATACAGGTCTGCTTTGCACCGGCTGACCCCACCTCCTCAGCAGCACTGAGCTGGCTTCTTTACCTGTCCAGTAGAAATATTCGCCTTCACAGAACTGTATACCCCACCCCAGCACTCTTGCCTGAAGAATCCCAGGGACGGGGGAGCCTGGTGGGCTGCAGTCCATGGGGTCGCTGAGGGTCGGACACGACTGAAGCAACTTAGCAGCAGCACAGAACTGTATGAGGGTCAAATAGGGTTTTTAGAGTTTGTAAAGCAATTAGAAATGCAAACAACTATTATTCTAAAAAGCTGGAATTGTCACTTAACTGTTGCATCTTAGGTGAGCTCCAAGCTCTGTCTTCCTCCCTGAGACTGTTTCCTAAGCAGGAGCTCTAAAATCCTTCTGGGGAGAGCATTACCACAAAATGCTGTTGTTCAAGTCTACATGTTAATGGCAGATAACTCAAAATATTTTGTTTGCAAGAAATCAGCCTCCATCACAGATCTCTTAAGAGACTGACAGATGCGGCTGGTTTTATTGGGGCAGGAGAGCTAGAGTGGCACCCAGCACTGAAGAGGGTGTGGTACAGACAGGTCCGGACCAGAGTGAATCTCGGTATCTCAGCTTCTGCTTTTAAAATGGTGATGAGAATGGTACTTGCCTCCTAGAACTACCAAGAGGAATTTTTACACACACACATCTCATGAGTGACTCTAGAAACTCAGAGCCACAGGGCATCTTTCAGATTTCAGCTCGTTTTCCCATGGGTAGAGTTATCTTCCATTTTGCTCAGTTCTCTCCTTACCTTTTCTTTTTACATGTTTTTTTAATTTTTTACTAACAGCCAAATCCCTTTGTGACAAGCCTGCCCTATTTAGGGCCACCAACCCTTATTTTCTGTAGAAATTTTGGCATCCTTTAATTGCATGCTAAAAAATGTCCTTGGGATCACATGTTAACTGCAGAAGTGTCTTAGATATTATAGTGTTACATATTTGGGGGAAGTTACCCAACCACACACACACACACACACACACACTGCTCACTGCCTGGAACATAATAAGAGATTTTTATGCCTTTTGTTACATTTCTTGGTCTGTGCTGTTTGGAATAGTTTTATCATTTTATTATATGTCTTGAAGGTTACATTAAATTCACTCTACTTACAATATAGCACACCTTTTCTCATTCCCGTTGTAATAGGCACCAAAGTAATGTACACTTTATTTACTGCTTTTAGGTAATGGCAGATCTTGAGAGAATCTCTTTTTCAACCATCCCTGAACACTAGATCTTAATAACTGCTTCTTTGCAAAGGTAGACATTGGATAGTATGGTAAAAAAAAAAAATAAATAATGAGATAACCCAGATAAGAAAGGAAATACAGAATAAGCCATTTAGCAAAATGGCAAGTAATCTTTGTGAATCAAACTCTGTAAGTACTCAACTATAGTTGCCTTTGGGCAATTGACATAGAACAGAGTGAAGTACAGTTTTGGTATAATGGCTTAAAGAAATCTGTGCATTTTTTTCATTAGAAACATACAATAATCCATACACAGAAAATTTAAAATACTTACCACCACTGCTTTAATGATGTCACACAGAATATAGCCTGACTTATATCTGGGCTTTGAAAGCTACTAGTCCATTACTGGAAAGTAAATGATAGACATTAATGAAGCAAGAATATAGTCCTGTGTTCTGCCATTAGCAACAGTAAGTTGATTTAGATCATTTTCTTGCTTATATAGCTATTTCCATAATTCCATAGTGGGGTGAGCAAATGTTGTTTATAGATGTCACTGAATGACTGGTTTTTAACTGAACTTCCTTCTACATCTTGGTTTTAAAAAATAATAAATGTAAGTCTGAAAATATAGTGGACACACAGCTTGTCTTGTTACTTCTCTACCTGCATCAGATATCAGAACAGTTATGAGTAGTAACAAACTATAGTGGCTGTCACAGAATAATTGTAACTTGTAACAAAACTTTGAAATCTTAGGAGGATGTGTTTCTTGTTTTCTTTCATGGCCAGATTAGGTCCAGCAGTTGTGTGATTTCTCAGCCTTAGCCTTTCCGTATTTCAGCTGGAATAAGTCAGCATCAAGCACTTTCTAAGAAAGTATTTGCCATTTTGAAATCTCAAGCCTGCTGGACCATGCGTTCCTTTCTCCAGTTCTGTGGCTCTTGCCCGGGACTATCCAGCTGTGCCTCACATTTAGAAGGCTCTCTACCTTCATCCCTTACAGCCCACATCTTCCTTAGTCTTCAGCCTTGGAGCTTTCTTCCCATAATCTCTACCAACATTCTCTATTCTGAACTGACATACTTTCAGGTACTTCTCTAGACATAGTATTTATTTATTTCCCTGACTTGATATTTTTCAAACTGTGGGTCACAGACCACATGCTTCAAGGTGATCTATCTGAGTGCTTATGAAAAATACAATTTTCTGGGACCCACCCATGAAACCACTGAATAAGATTCTCTGTGATGAAGTTCAGGAATTTGCATTTCCACAAGCTTTCTGATGCACACCACCATTGGACTGCATAACACAGCTAGTTGTGAATTCCTCTAGGGCAGCAGATTTAGGATTCTTACACGCTGGAGCACAAATTGCAAACCGGTGATCTACAGCTGTATTGGCCAGACACTTGGACCATTTATGGCGGGGTGGGGGGGATTGACATTTATCTTTAAATTTATAGAATAAATTATATAATTATCAGGAGATTTCTTGGAAATTATCAGTTTCTGACTTCCCTAAAGTAACTGAAAGAACAAATAGCAAGATGCTTGTGTTCTTACGTGGCTGCTGTACTGCCAGACAGATGGACACAGGCTCTCCCTGGCGCCCTCCCTCCCACCTGCCCAGCAGGCATGGGCATTCACCTTAGCCTGATGCCAGAGAGCCTGTCAGTTTGCCAGCCCTACCGCATGGTAGAAATAGTTTTCATCATCTGGAAAATAATTTGCTAACTTGTTGGCTTGGTCTTTTAGGTATTTGTTCTACCCATCATTGGCCCCTTAGGTCCCCCCTATTTGAATTGTGTTTTGGTTTTGGGTTTGCATAAGGGATAAAAGAAGCTGTTCTTATCCCTCACTAGTTAATTTCCAAACTCCACCTGCATTTTGCACATAAGCTCGTGGTGTGCCCTTTACTTTTTGAGAATTTGAAATGGGTACTTGTTAGACAGCTCTGTTAACTTCCCACTGACTTCTCAAGAGTTTCTCAGCATTGCTGCTTCACCTTTTTTTCATAAGAACAGCCTTTAGAATGTTTTGATCATTAATGTAATTATAAGCTGTAGCTTTTATTAAAATCAGTTTTGAATGTTCTTGATAATATAGTCTTTCTACCTAATCAGTAATCAGTGCTTCTCAACTCTTATTAATCAAACATCTCTTAGCATATTCCAAGCACAAATGTGTACATAAGATAATGAGAACTTGTTTTAACCTTCATTTTTTAAAAATGTTATATGAAGTGGACTGTGTCAAATAGTTTAGCTTTTATGGAAAATTTGTTACAGAAAATTCTCTCTACAAAAGTAGAGAGAATAATAATATACTGAACTGATGGCTAATCTTATTTCACCTTCATCACTTGACTCAGTCTTCCACCCCAAGATTATTTAAGTCACACCCAAACATCATATCAATATATCTATAAACATTTTAATGAATACCTCTAAAAGAAAATGGCTTTTTTAAAAACATGTTAATAACAGAAATATTTTAAATGTCATATAATAATAATAATAACATTTTAATGGATAACTCTAAAAGAAAATGACTTTTTAAAGCACATGTTAATAATAGAAATATTTTTAAATGTCATGTAATAGTAATTGCTTAAAATAATCAAATGAGTAGTAGTTTTGCTATTTTCCCCTTTGTCTCATAATTTCAGTATCATTTTGGTCTCTTAAGTCTCTGTTATTTGTAAGGTCTGCTGCTCTCTCCCCCTCTTCTTCTCACTCCTCTTTCCTTGTTTCTCCATTTATTTGTGAAGAAACGTGTAGTTCCCACAGAGCACACCTCAGACTTCCCAGTCTGGTCTCTGTATACTGTTTGCCACCATAAGAAGTCAAGACTCCTTGTAGAAGTGGCTGATTCCAAGTCTGGATCAGGAAAAGTAATGATCCAAGAGCATCTGGTGAGACCAGAAAGAGCAGAAACTATTAAAGGCTACAGAGCTTGTATTAACAGGATTCAGGAGCCACTTGGAAGTGCCTTCGACTGGTTAAAGATAGGACAGTTAGAAGATAAATAAGAAAAATAACAGTAATGGATTAAAATTTTAAATTTATGTATGCACTCATAGTAATAGTAGTCAAAATGCAACCTAAATCCTGGCCTTTGGAGGATGTTTGGGGAACCAATGTGTTATTTTGAAAGCTGATTATTAAAGAAGGAAAAAACTAATTACCCTATCTTTTCTCTATGAGCCAGATCTCAGGGTAACCAAACAGCTGATGAAATAAGTTATTCTTAGACTAAGGAAGGCGTAATAGAACTGTGCTCAGCTGTATCCGGCTCTTTGCAACCAAGTGTACTGTAGCTCACCAGATTCCTCTGTCTGTGGGATTTTTCAGGCAAGAATACTGGAGCAGGTTGCCATTTCCTACACCAGGGCATCTTCCAGACCCAGGGATCAAACCTGCATCTCTAAGTGACAGTTTCACATCAGTCTGCTCAATAGTGTCTTGTAGCCTGAAAGTATTTTTAAATCTATTATATTTATGCTATTATTTTATTTAAAGTATATTTTTGTAGACATCCATTAAACAAATCATGAGCATTTATTAACGTAATGAGTGCTTATTCTTAGAGAATGAAAGGTCTGTGAGTCTCCCTTCCCAGAAAAGTACCACACCAAGTGTCAACCAGTAGACGTAACTCACAAGAACAAAGCTTCAGAAGCAGGCCATGCCCAGGTCCAGAATGCTGAATGTTGCAGATGTGGCTCTGTTTTATAATTTTATAACAACCTAACTCCAGATGCTTATTAGAGAAATGAGTATTTTAAATGACTATAGACTGTTTCCATTGCAAAGCTGATTTTCTTCTTCACCCGCTAAACCATAGAAAAGGGTTAAAGCTACTTAGGTATATCCTCTTTTCTACCTGCATCCAGACACTCATCTTCCAAATTATTATCATCATTAAATGCATCTGTTAAATCAGATAGGAAAATATGAAAATAAATTTAAATGAATGAACATTAAGTCAGTGATATAGTAAAATATAGAAAAAATATTTTTGTATTGCAAAGTAAGATGCCGATATTATATTTGATTTTCTGCACTGTCCTTTTTTATTTTTTTAATTCCACTGTGGTGAAGTCCCTTTCAATCTTGATTTTATTTTTTTTTAATTAATTTTTATTTTTTAGTTTGTTTTGCTTTACAATACTGTATTCGTTTTGTTACACATTGACATGAATTAGCCATGAGTGTACATGAACTCCCAATCCCGACCCCTACCTCCACCCTCCCGCCCCACACCCTCTCTCTGGATTATCCCCATGCAAGCGTTGTTGGGTTTTTATTTAAGAATGTTGTTTAAAATGCTTTATTTTGATCATGATCAGCTTTTTAAACTGGGTCTTCCTGAGGCAGCTTAGAAAATCCTAGGGTGATTAAACCCTTGTTTAAAGCCATCTTAGCTGCAACAGTGTCTGTCTTATAAATATGTAGGGTATGATGAACAGGAACAGGGCTAAGTGTCCCTAACAGAGTAAAGGTAAGGAAATGAAGAGACCAGCTTTGGGGGACAGGAGATGCAGGCCCTCCAGGCAGCATGTCGCCTGTCTTACCACCACTCCCAGGCTTCCCTGGTGAAGGGGACTCAGCAAGAGAAAAGCAGGCAGGAGACAGCAGAGCAATGGCAGGCTTTCCTCTGGGACAAGGAGCTAGAAATGAAAGATCTTAAGCAGGGTCATAAAATGTTTCAAAAGTAGAGGAAAGGACATATGATGACAAAGAGGATGATCCAAGGAGACATGTAAACCTCAGATTCGATTTCAGGGGAAGTTAAAAACTACCAGATCAAGAATTCTGTTTAATTTAAAGATTAAATCGGGTGTTGATCAATTTCTCAATAATTACATATTTATGAAAAAGATATTAAATTGTCTTAAAGCTGAGCATTTAACTCTTTGAATTTTATGCACAATTTCCGTCTTCTCTTTTCCCTCTTTGTAGTGTATACTCTTCTGTAGTATCCCTGGTTTAGTTGTTTTATTGAAGAAGCTATCTTTGAAGACTAAGATTATTAATGAGGAAAGGATTTTCATCTTCTTATATGGTACCCACACTCCCAGGCACCCTGGATATTTAGAGCATGAATCTGTAACCAGGGCACCATTGCTCCACAAAATGTCCTAATTAGCAAAATGACTAAGAGGAAATAGTAACATGTTTCGTATTTAAATGTCAACCTCTAAAGTGACTAAACTCACGTGGTATCTGAATAGATAAGAGCACAGGGAGATTGTGTGTACACAGGGTTCAGGGAGGCCCAGTGTGTCACCCACGGTGGCAGGTGAGCTTCATAGTTAGCTGTCGCTCTGCTGTGCATCTTGAGGATTAATCCTTTGCTGCATGCATTGGACTGTCACGTTGTCAGAGTCCTTGAGCAAAGGAGGAACAGCATTCACCCTCCACAGAACACTTCAGAGTGCATCATAACATGTCTCTGAAGTTTACCAACCATCCAGTTTTCTGTCTTTGAATGGATGTGGCTTAATATCATTGTGGATCTGCCCTATTTAACTTCTCGGTTTCTCTGTGACTTAACATTGTGTTAACATGCTCATTCCCTCCAGGAGTCATCCTCTACATTCTGCTGGTTGGATATCCACCATTCTGGGATGAAGACCAACACAGACTCTATCAGCAGATCAAGGCTGGAGCTTATGATGTATGTAATAAATATTCATATAGCTTTATATTAGGGTTTGGTTTTTTTATTTACCAAAAAACAAAATTTTCATTGCTATTTTAATAATATCCCTTATTATTTTCCTCTCTTTTAGGAAAAAAGAATAAGACATGTAACATATATATTTATTTATATTTCCTTCTAGCCCTTTATTTCATAAAATTGAAAGGAAAACAGTTTGAAGTCTCTAAGGAAGTACCTTACTTGTCAAAGCTTTTAAATCTCAGTGCATTTTAAAATATATAAAAATTAAAGTATTTTTGCTTTAGAAGTGGTTACTACCTGTTAGCTGAATTATATTTTCAAATGTTTACTGCATAATTATATGTTAACAATATTTTGCAGTGATCCATGTATCAAATAGAACATTGTTCCTTTATGTCAGCTTTGACTGTTTTTGTTTTGTTTATCCATTGAGCTTCTGTGAAAGCTTTCATTTGAAGAATGGTTTTCACAGTTGAAAAATATTGGAAAATCACAGTTCCAATACATTTAATTTACAATTAGAATATTTGAAACTAGGCATATGAAAAAAGGTCTGTATTGAAGAGTAAGGCCTTAACTACTTTGTCTTTATGGCTTAGCTTTGTGCTTTTTGGTGTAATTTTCTCTCCTCTGATAAATGCGATTTACCACTTCCTCTGATTTTACCTCACACAGCCCTCAGGAAGTCAGAATGCAGGTCTGGAGATGCTCTTCCTGTGTTATTAAGTGGGCTAGCTAAGTGGTAGGCAATAACGGGTCCACCTTGTGAGCAAAAGTTAAGAGTGCAATGCAGTAAAGAGAGAAGTTATGAGAAAGCTGTATTATATTGTATCAGGTGTCATGGACTCTCCTGACTAAATGTAACATTTAGATAGATAGATGTATCACAGATGTTTAAAATCTATAATTTTGAAGCATTCCATTCTAGCCAGACTAATCATAATTAATCCAAAATGTGATTTACCTGGCCATGTTAGTGCATTCACCATCTTTACAGACTAGAACTAGGAACCCCTCTGGAAAGACGGGCTTCGCTTCTTCCCTGGTGGCTCAGACGGTAAAGAAGCTGCCTGCAATGCAGAAGACCTGGGTTCAATCCCTGGGTAGGGAAGATCCCCTGGAGAAGGGAATGACTACCCATCCAGTATTCTTGCCTGGAAAATTGATGGACAGAGGAGCCTGGCAGGCTACAGTCCATGGGGTCGCAAAGAGTAGGATATGACTGAGTCACTAGCATTTTCACTTCTCACCCGAAAAACATACCGCTACACATGCTCTGCTTGGTGAATGTAAAGAAAGGCCTTTGTGACTAGAAAAATAAGAGAAGGACACACTTTGATCTAGGTGAATTCAGCCCTCATTTGTTGTCGGAAAATCTCCACATCATGAAGAAGCAGATGTGAGTGTCTCCTCAGTAGTTCCTGATGGTTAGCACGTTTTTACAACTGGCCAAAGGAAACTTCTGGAATTAAAATGATAGCTCTTAAACTGGCAAAAATGTGCAAGTATTAAAGAGTCAGTATCATTTTTCTTGTGTTTCATTTTGCCAGTGGGTCACAAATGCACATGACCACACATGGCAATTGCACATCACAGGTCACACGTGGCCCCTAAAAGGGAGCTGACTGAGGTCCATCAGGCCACAGTGACGACGGCTTTTTCTCAGGATTGTCTATAAAAATTCATAAACTGGGAGAGGAACCTAATATTTTGTGAGAAACCAATGGGATATAGATTCTTCTTAACCCATCAAGAATAGTATTTCTACTAAATATGCTTATTAAGTGAATATGAGGTAACATCAGTTCAGTTCATTTCAGTCACTCAGTCGTGTCCGATTCTTTGAGACCCCGTGAATCGCAGCACGCCAGGCCTCCCTGTCCATCACCAGCTCCCGGAGTTCACTCAGACTCACATCCATCGAGTCCATGATGCCATCCAGCCATCTCATCCTCTGTCGTCCCCTTCTCCTCCTGCCCCCAGTCCCTCCCAGTATCAGGGTCTTTTCCAATGAGTCAACTCTTCGCATGAGGTGGCCAAAGTACTGGAGTTTCAGCTTTAGCATCATTCCTTCCAAAGAAATCCCAGGGCTGATCTCCTTCAGAATGGACTGGTTGGATCTCCTTGCAGTCCAAGGGACCATAGTTATCAACAAAAAGTTTACACAGAAATTTAAAATAAATCACTTATGACTATAAAGTTACTAATAAAAGTTAGGAGAGTTGGTTACTTTCATGAACTTAGTTTTAATGAAATTTATAATTAAGTAGATTAACCTTTTTGAGGTATTAAATGAAATCCTGCTGGGCTCTTATAGTCTCAAATTTCATCTCACTTCTGTACTCCAAACAGTGACAATTAATAGGTCCATTTTGGAACAGAAATTGAAGCTGTTTTATTTTCTCTGCTGTTGCTGCTTATGAGATGTGGAAGTATGTAATACATCATTTTGAACCTTGGCATAGTAGCATGATGATGTGACAACTTCTCAGCTTTATTGACTTTTGTAAAATTGCATAAGTATTTATGAGAAAGATTGCATAAAATCGAATTTGTAGATTAAACAAAGATTTTTTAGAGGACTAGAAGATTCATTTTGTTTTTTCAAATTTAAAAATGTATCACTAGTTATAACATGGCAATTTAATGTACATCTTTGTCCCTTATAGTTACACTCAATATCTTAATATATAGATACATACATAGAGAGGGAATAGATATTTTCTACGTCAGTTTGGCTACATGTATACCTATGGCTGAGTCCCTTTGCTGTACACTTGAAACTATCACAGCACTGTTAATCAGCTATCCTCCAGTATAAACTAAAAAGTTAAAAAGTTTGTCTACATGTAGATAACAATTTAAAAGTAAATTTATGAAGAAACACACTACTTAAGGAAATGATTACTATATTTGGCTCTTCTCTGTTCCACTGAGTGTATCTCTTTTTTAAACTCTTTATAAACTTGTGTTTTTAAAGTTTCCGTCACCAGAGTGGGACACCGTGACTCCCGAAGCCAAAGACCTCATCAATAAAATGCTTACTATCAACCCCGCCAAGCGCATCACAGCCTCAGAGGCACTGAAGCACCCATGGATCTGTGTAAGTGACAGTTCCCCAAAGACCCCAAGAGCTGAAGTGAAAAATACACTCTCCTAGGCAATGGCACCCCACTCCAGTACTTTTGCCTGGAAAATCCCACGGACGGGGAGACTGGTGGGCTGCAGTCCATGAGGTCGCTAAGAGTCGGACATGACTGAGCGACTTCACTTTCACTTTTCACTTTCATGCACTGGAGAAGGAAATGGCAACCCACTCCAATGTTCTTCCCTGGAGAATCCCAGGGACGGGGGAGCCTGGTGGGCTGCCATCTATGGGGTTGCACAGAGTCGGACACGACTGAAGTGACTTAACAGTTGATTTTTTTTTAACAAGTAGTCTTGGCAAAATCGGTCTTTCATTATTAGAAAACTCTTGTAATTGAATACTTACAAGTTCATCGGATGGGTGCAGAAACCACTAATAAAAATTTAATGAAGTTGAGGATATTGTTATGCTTAATATCTTTTAAATATCCTCAATTAAGTTTATTTTTCTCCTCTTCCAGCAACGTTCTACTGTTGCTTCCATGATGCACAGACAGGAGACTGTAGACTGCTTGAAGAAATTCAATGCAAGAAGAAAACTAAAGGTAAGAAATTTTACTCTTTTGTGTGGAAGGAAATTTGGCCGAGTGAGAAGTGGGATTCCATATGAGGAATAGAACTATGTTAAAAAGGGCTTTAAAATGTTTAAACCTCGAAACTCTTCTTCTGGGTCTTGGGGAAGTGGAATATCACTGGAATTAAAGCTACCCTGAAGAGCTAGGAATCACTGGTGTGATCCCTCCATTCAGTGAAAAACAGCTGTGCAAATTAATAATCAGAACCTGGCTGCACCCACAGGGTGGTCCCAGCATTATTATAAGAAACATAGGCCTGCTACTCTGAGTAAACCAAGAACTGAAAAGAAACAAAAATCTCCTGACTGAAAATAAGGTTAGGAGAAGACTTGTTATCAAAAACACTTACTTGTTAGGTTAAAGATTTGCAAAAGCAGCATTAATTTTGTATTCTTATTGCTCTGACAGGGTGCCATCTTGACCACTATGCTGGCTACGAGGAATTTTTCAGGTACATGTGTTAAGAACTCTGCTCTTTCTCCTCCTCTCTTCTCTAGTAGCTTTTTTTTTGAACTTAAAATTTTTAGTGATTACATAAAACACTGTCGTTCGGGGATGGCAAAGAGGTGGCAGGGGATCCTTCCACACCTGTGACTGCCATGTTGGACTTTACATGGGTCCTGCCTCACAGAGGTGTTAGCTAGCCCATGACTACAGTCTTCCCTCGAGCAACTCGGCAGCCTCACCACTAGTCAGCGCTGGAGCAGAGCTCAAAACCCAGCTGTCTTCCATGCTGAAGTTGACACAGTTTGTAACTATACTCTCCCAACCTGAAGCTCAGCATTTTGAATGTAGAATTAATTGATATCTCATAAAGTAATAACTATGAATAGTGTCTTTTTGTATGTGTCTCATTCTCTCAGGGAATCCCAATAAGAAAGATTTTTAGAAGACCATTATTGAGGAACCCAGTTCTCTTAGGCCTAAGTTCTTTTGAAATTACAGTATTGTATGTTGGCATGCTATAAGAATGATTATAACTTACAAAGGTATCTAAACTTAAGAATTAACAAAGAACCTATCCTACAGTAATAAAACATTCTTTGAAATGATTTCCTGGTAAAAATAAGTTTGTTTAAATAATAGACTGAAAGAAGCTAAACTCTTTCTTTTATTGTAGGTGTGACTCTCCAGAATTGACATAAAGTATATACTATTTCCAGAAATTGAGTTTTGGAGCCCCTCTTCTTTGATGGGTTACCTCAAAGGATCAGGTTTCCAAAACTTAAATTTTGGTAAAAGCTAATCAGTCTTATGTATGGGGAGGGACTGGAGCATTAAGACAGCTGCACTGGTAAAAACTTACTGTTCAGCTATTTAGACTTGGAACCATTGTCAGACAATTGTACCAAAAATACTACCATTTTTGTTTGCTTACTGTTTATATGAGAGTGCTGTGCAGCCTCCAGTTACCCAGCTATGTCTTAAGTGCTTTATCCCTGCCGCACACCTCACCTGCGTGTCATAGTGATCTCAGGTGATGACCCGTAATGTGATCGTGTTTTCAAAGCTGCTCAACCAATTCTGTTTATGTTTACCATTTTACTAGGTAGTCACCTTTAATCCCCCCTTGTATATAATGTGATTTTGTAGGCTTTTCAAAGACTTCCACTAACCTGTTAAACCACACCAATGATGGTAACGCAATGAGTAACGCTGCAAGTTGAGGGGCTGTGTTAGTCAGTTGTATGTATTTTGTCCAATTTGTTTGGTGCAGTAAAACTTGTTACTGCTGCTGTCAAGTTACCTGTTTTATGAACAGTTGATTAATATATTTGTCATTTATATGGGTGAATTCAGTGTCATCTCATTAAATATTAACGGGTATATGCTATATTCAAATAAATTAATATTGCACTGTGGCCCAATAATTAGTGAATCACTAAAAAGTAGGATGGTATGGTATATATAGTTAATGACAGACTAACAGGGAAAAAACCTTCAGAATTAAGACTGTATATTTTGTTTCAGCTTCAAATACACTATTAGGCATAAATTGGGCCTTTATTAATATATACACCCATGTATGGAAGCTTTTTGTTTACCTCACGTTTTCCTTTCATCATCGTGTAAACTAAAAACTCATGACTAATATGTGGATTTGATATTGTTTCTGAATGTCTTAGCATGAAAAGCAAACTTTTTTTTTAATCCATCACTTCAAAACTGGTTGATAACATTAGACTCAGTTATACCATGGTTTATATTGCGTTTTAGTTTTGAGTATTCATTGTGTTTCATTACCAAACATGCTCTTTAAAGTAATTTGTCCATGAGTATATGGTTATAAAGTTGTTTTTATTTTTTCTTTTCTCCCTTTATGTGGAATGTATTTCTTGTGAGGTAAGGTAAATAGTAACCAAAAGGGACATTTCTGCATCTCCCAGGCCAAATCGCTGCTTACCCCAAATCATTGTCTTCTCTTTGCTTGCTATTGCAATTCTAATTATTCTGAGTTTGCTTTCTAACCTATTAACTGCCACAGGATTTACTTAATACTGCTTTTTAGCTCCAGGCACACAGTATTAGTGCTAAGGCTACTATTTCTTACAGCTCATTAATAATAAATTAATAGCTCTGTTGCTAAAAGCTAAATAAAATTAACATGTTTATATCTTTAAAGTTAAAATTGTACCAACGTGATAGCAAAATAATGGCCCAAATCAAACAGATGTCAGGAAATTACATGTTCATGCAGTTCTATCATAGCTAGGTATTTCCACTTCAGATACCAAATTCTATTCTGATATATTTAAATATATATAATTAACATTAAATTGAAGCATAAATGTGTACTTTGTCCTCCATATTTGTAAATGTTCTAAACTTGATCTACTAATTGTCATTGACAGTTCTGTTCTCTATATATGTACCCATTCATAAGTATATTTTTTGAAAGGACAGCATTGCTCTTTAATATACTCAAGGAGTTCAGTAACAGAAGGAATGCTGAACGCTCCCTCCCAAAAAGTGAAGTCTCATAAAAGACCATGTACTTTAGGAATTCTCTGAAGATTTCATTATGTTTTCTTTCATGCCTCAACTTTGTGATTTTTAGTTTTTCAAGGTAAAAGGCTTTTGTTTATGAAGCCTTTGTAGTCTGATTTTGAGGCATTAAAAAAAATACCTTTTTTTAAAGTTCATACACTAAGTGTGTGAAATATTTGCTCTAGGCCAATAATATACCATTTCCTTTTAAATACGATTATTAATAATATTTTTATAAAAAATGAAGTGATCTGATTTCAAGTATACATATTAAAAAGAATGCTATTTAGCCAGAGCAGATATTCACAAGTGAGTTTTAAACCTCTAGGAAGAGGGGCTTAAGTGGCAGAACTGACACAGCCACCATACTTTGGTGTGAATGAACATGTAATACAATCTGTGAGCTGATGTCTGAAGACTTGAAATCAACTTTCTGGATTACAAAAGCATAGTCCAGTCAAAGTTCCAGTATCCTTTTCGCAACCAACTGTGAAATAAAGTCCAGTAATGTAACCGACAAAGTGTCCAATTATTTTCGATGAACTAAATAAGAATTCAGTTCTAAATTTGATGTGACAAGACCAAGAAAGTGATACTGTATTTCAATGTCCTATAAGCTCGCGCTCATCAATGTGACCTTGATAATTGGGCATATGTTGGCCATGAATAAGTAAAGGTAGTAGAAGGAAACAATAACCTGTTTTGTTGCCTGGCTGTGGGTTTCTGTGGATAACTCACTAAACTGATTTTTACCCTCATTTTGCAGCAGCCAAGAGTTTGTTGAAGAAACCAGATGGAGTTAAGGTAAGTTAAACAGGTGCTCCTGAACTCATTTCTGACTTTCAGATGCTGGATCATTTTTAAATGTTAAATATAAGTTCATTGTAGCTCGTACTTTTTATAGTTCCTGATACAGGATGCAGAATGAAATATAAAATAATTTAATATACAGAAATGACTAATATTTATACCAAGAAAAGCTACATCTTTTCTACTTGTTATATATTAAATAATCATGACAAAACAATACTTTATATGGCATTACTTTAGAAATTGAGTTTGTAAATCCTGTCTGCTTTACTATAGCCTCAAACTGTCATGGTGACCTGAAAAGTCATGAAAACCAAATGTTTTTCCAAATAGTTATGTTATGTTCTTTTAAAATTCTGGCTGCTAAATTTTATAGACTAAAAAAAAAAACAAATCAAGTCTAGGAAATCAAAATTCCAAAGAGTATTTTCTCTGCTTGGACAGTATTTATAAAGGTCTTAATTGTTCTTGTTCTTCTGTCCTAAGATTTTGAGACAGAATTAACGTGAATATTCTAAACAAATGTTAGAACATTTTCCCAAGAAAGACAGCAGCAGAGTATTTTTACTTTCTAAGTTTTGGGTTTCCAAACAAAATAATACAATTTACTTTCTACTGATGCTATTTTTTTTTTCCTATGGGAATTACCTTTGATTGAATATAACCTTATACATGAGTTATGTTTGTTATCTTTCCAGAGTATTACCTCAATGTTTTATTTCTTTAATCTTTTTCTTTCTCTTCCAATGGCAGACGCCAACATTCCTCATGAACCCTTCAACGTTCTTGGGAATTAACTATTTTCTAACATTTGAACTTGACCCAAAGTCACGTGGTCAGTTCATTTTGAATATAGAACAGAGAGTATCATCTGTCACTTCTGTTCATTTCTTCACCTCCTGTCTGTGTGTGACCTGGGAATTTCCAGAGCTGTGATGATCATGCACTTGTGATTCCCATTAGGATGGCATTTACCTTTTACCAATTCCTTTCCTCAGTCTAATATTCTCTTCCTTCTACTTAGTTTATCCAGCATAAGTTTCAGTAATGACTGTTGCTGTCTGCTTTTTTCCCAGTGTTACATTGGTGGAAATGTGTTGTTTTAAATTTTCCAAATGTTCTATTCGCCTCTGTTTTCCTGTGGTGTTCAGAGATGCAGAGCTCACAGTTTCTATTAAGATATGTATTGTCACTACTATTCTTCTATAGAAAGAAACATTTCCAGAACTTTTTTCTTCCAGTCAACTTACAGTTCCTCTTTAAAGACAAATTATTCTGTGCTCCATGCTTTGATACTTTAAAAATTCAACCGGTCATATTTTTTTCTTTTCCTTTCTTTTTGACTGGTCAATTCAGAAAAGGAAGTCCAGTTCGAGTGTTCAGATGATGGTGAGGATCTCTGCCAGATTTCTTCTTCTGTGAAAATTCACACTTAGGAATAGACTAGTCTTGTTTACCTAAGTTAGTGTAAGTGGAGAAAGTGTAGGACCATTACAAGTTAATGTTAATTAACTATCAAAACACAGTGCCCATCTTCAATTATTTTTTCCTTGAAATGGAATTTTTGAAATATGTGAAAGTTTACACTGTCATGCATATATTATTAAAGGGTCTTTTACAAGACAGTGCAATTTTTTAAATAAAACTGAAGACTATGACAGAGTTAATGTCTATAATTATTGTGAAAAGTGAAAAACTACTATAGGATTATCTTTAAATAGTTAATCATGATTACTAAAATAGCAGTGATTCTTAGCTCAGATAAACCATAATGCATCCACCATGGAGTTCTATAAATAGCATGAAAATGATGTTACCATGACCCATCCTAGTTAAGCACATTTTGAAAAAGAATTTATTAACCTCAAACCTAAATGAACTCAGCACTTGAAAAATAGGAATATCTTGCCCCTGCCTCATAAGAATAACTCACTGTATCATTTAAATATTGGTTTAATTTAATTTTTTAAATAACACTCTGCATCCATAATACAAAATAAATACATTTCACAGACAAAAGTGCCAGAGCTCTTATATATTTAAAAGGCAGCTGTGGTTGAGCCCATGCTTGATATTCATCTCTTTAAAAGGAAGTACTCCTAACCTTTTACCTAGGAATTATCCTGTTGTTTTTAATTAATGTTATAAAAACCTTCAAAAGATTTTCTACAGTCAAAAAAAAATCATTAAGGTAATCTTTAACAAAAGTTTTTAGTTGTACATTTAAACACAAGTAAAAGTGGTGGTTGAAGCACATGTTCATTTAACTGACATTTGCCATGCCTGACAATAAAGGATGGCTCGTCCAGACAGAATGGCCTTCGTGTGGAAGAGATGCCAGTGTGTGTGTGCTATGTGTGAACGCGTGTGTGGGTGTGTGTGTGTTGGGGGATGTGTGTCTGTACGCATAACTCTGTGTGCAGAGGTGTGCACTCAGGACATTTCCACTAAAACAAAACAGTTCTTGACAAGCATATCCTAGGAAAAAAATCAAGTCTCATATCTCAAAACAGAAAATATCTCAGTATATTCCTCTTTCATTCTTTGCAACCACTGATATAAATTAAATGTAGTATATTAAATACACATGTGCTTTAATCGTGAGTGCTTCTGATCATTTGATAAGAAGTTAGCTGTTTTGCCAACGCTCTTACCAAATAGGAAACTATTTGCATGTGTATCCTTCTTCTTTTCTTATATATTCTATACCAAAGTAAATACTGAATTTTGACCCCTCTTGAATAAACTCCATTCTCTCTTATCTCTTTGTTTTGGCTGTTGCACAAATTTTATGTTAAATTCTGTGCACTTTTATTTAAAGAAAAAATTTAAACTATCCACAAATATAGATTGATGGTTTCATAGTTTTTCAGTAAAGGGCATCAAGTTTTCCCTCCTCCTGCATGTCACCAAGCACAGTGTTATAGCTTATTTAAATAGTACTGACACCAAATAATCACACACATAGGAATGAATAGAAAAGCAAAAAATATTACATACCCAAGTTAATTTTTTGAACCTTCTATCCTCCTCTTGGCATTACCTTAAATATGATCCATAGGTATAAAATATGAAAAAGAAGATTCCCAGAAAGTCTAAACAATTAAATTGGTATAACTGATCATAAGTATTCATCTGGTATTATTTTATGCAGAATGTTTTTCTCTTTAAGTCCTTAAGTATATTTATACTGCAGTCATGGCATGTTTTTTTAGATGATAATATGTAAAGAAAATAGATAATTAAGTGCAAGAAATGAATGTTAATTTACATTTGTTTGATAACCACAATGTAAGTTGTCATGCATGAGTTCAAATGAATGTTGATTATTAGTCTTTGATTCTTTAGTACCCAAACTCTAACAAGTACTTGAAACTCAATTTCGAGTTGCCACTTGTCAACAGTCTTCTCTGTGGGCCATTACAGTAATTATTGATCCCCCTGAATTGTTTTCACAGCATGGATTCCATAGTGATAATTCTCTTCCTTTAAGGTCAAAACCAATTATATTAAAGCAAGGGAATGAATGGTATGGCCTATGTAGTCTTCAACAATAGCCATAGCACTTTGACAGAATGCATGGTGTTTCCTCTCAAACAACTGTGAAAAATAGTCATTTTGCATCCAGCACATAGTAAAGAGTTCAGTTTTCCCACTTATAATTGAAGATGTATTTTTTAAAGGAGACCCAGACTTATCATTTTCAGAAATTTATTATAAAGCCTGCATTTCCTCAGAAGATCTAAGTTTTTCACTGGATACCTACTAAACAAAAAGACGATGGCTTTCCAGAAAGTCTATGTGTGACTTCAGGCTCAAGAATCAAATGAAAAAAAATCAGTGTTTTCATAAAAGAGAACGATTGAAGCTGGGAAACAGAATCCAACTTGAAGAGTATGAAAATGTTCACATTCATTTCATACTCTGACACTTGATTTGAGCTCTGCTGAAGCAGCTCTTTGTCTGCTAAGGTGACTCAGCCAAGGCAGCCAAGTCCATTTTTTCATTCCACCATCACAGATGTGGTCCTAGCCTGGGTGTGACCATCGGAGACTAGAATTGGTCATCATTCCTGTCAGTCTTCACAGTGCCTTTCACATTCATCTTCAGTGGCTCTTTATTTTCATGTCTATATCTCCATGTAGACATGCTGCGTACGGAGACATTGGCTACCAAGGGGTTTAAGGCATCTCTGTTTCTATTTTCTGCATACCTACAGATAAACAACAAAGCCAACGTGGTAACCAGCCCCAAAGAAAATATTCCTACCCCGGCGCTGGTATACCTGGACTCTTTGTAACCCTTCTTAAGTTCTTTACTGTTTTTGTTGTTTCTCTCATTTGCTTTCACTCTATAAATTTTTTTTTTTTTTTTTTTTTTTGGATTTTGTTCTTGTTTTTGCTTTGTAAGATATGAAAAAAAGTTCATTTCTTTTCTTTTTGTTAAGGTAGTTGTCAAGCGGTGTGTTTCTAACATGAGATGATCTCATTTCATTGTTGACCATTATATGGATGATAGCTGTGGTCTCTGTAGCTGCAAGTGTTGCATGCTGCCTTGGAGATACAGTAGAATGCACTTTGGTTCTCTTAGCTCTCCTGATGATGATAGCGGTAGATATGCAAACTGTGGTTTCTTCTCTTCATGACACAATATGTTGACATCAAGAAGAGCTAAGAGGACTATTGCTAGACAAAAGTAAATGTAGACCTTATTCAGAGTTCCCATTTCTCTCTTATTAAGACAACAGGGCTTTGTAAGTCCTCACTTTCTGAGATAAAGAGGCACTGGATAATTTAAAGCTTTTTGTTTGCTGTGTTTTAAATTAAATTATCACTGTTTCACTTTAATCCAGAGAATGAAATTGCATAGCTCCGAGCTTTGAATTATAATGGGCATGAGTTTTGTCCATTTCTATCAAATTCACACTATTAACAACTCAATCAGTGTAATACTGTGAGACCCTATTATGTTAAAATTCAAAGTTTGAATGCTGGCATTCAGTATTCTTAATTCCATAATATATCCCCCAAACTATTCCATGTTTTGACTTATAAGTTTCAGAAATGTTTTTGATTTTTTTTTAATTGTCCTCTGTACTGTTAATTTCAAATGAATAGATAATGTTATGAGATTATTTCACCTAAGGTTAACCAGAAGGCTCAACCTGAAAAGCATTTGAAGGTAGGACAGACTCGTCAAGATTACTTACTAACAAAAAAACAAGTTGATCACACCTCTAGCCAGGAAAAGGAAGAAAGGAAGCAGTAAATATGCTTTCAAAGTACTGCAGCATAAACTGGTGGCAATGAGATGGCTGAGGGGGCAGAGTGCTTCTGATTGAAGCACATTCTCTGTGGGTTGCAGTAATTCCCAGTTACTAAGGCATCATATAATGAAAGTGCCAAACATGCCATTGATGTATCGACACTGAATATTTTTTTTTACACCAGATATCTATTATTTTCCACTTGGGAATATTTATTCAATTTTCTAGTAGAAACAATAGGAAAAATAATAGTATTTTCTTCATGGAAAAGCATGACTTTACAGACAAATCTTCCATGTATATAATCTATAAAGCAGAAATTTCTTTCATATAAATTAACATGGGATTTAACAGCAATACAGGGCTTCCCTGGTGGCTCAGATGGTAAAGAATCTACCTGCAGTGTGGAAGACCCAGTACAATCCCTGGGTCAGGAAGATCCCCTGGAGAGGGAAATGGCAAACCACTCCAGTATTCCTGCCTGGAAAATTCCATGGACAGAAGAGCCTGACGGGCTATAGTCCATGGGGTTGTAAAGAGTCAGACACGACTGAGCAACTAACAGTTTAACAGCAATACATCTCAAATCATAGTGAGTGATATGATTAGTTCTAGAACCCTTTCAATGTTCCTTACAATTTCTATGGACTTGTGAAATACATTCCTAACAATAGCCCTTTTTAAAGTGTGATCCAATGATTCTAGGTTTTCTAAGAGTATTTTTCTGTGTGTTATGACAGCATGATTGATTCTCAGATTAATACAGCTGAAAAATGTCTTCACAGACAATTTGAGATCATCTCAGAGAGTTCTAATCTCCAGTGCCAGTTTTCCATGGGACAGATATTACCAGGTCGTGAGAGAAGAAAGGAGAGCTCTGTCTGTTAATAGGACTTTGTGAAACAGCAAGTGCCTCTTTAGGTTTCCAAACTTCAAAGCCTTGTCTGTTTGCTGATCACGAATAAGGTCTTTTGCATGCTGCTGCTACGTACCAAAGCGCTGTATCTCGTGGGCCCACCAGGGAGATCTTTCATCAGAGATCTTGTCAGCTGCAACCTCTGTCAGTAGTTAGCATCGCTTAAGCTCTTGTCACTATTTAGTTGTGTCAGCTGGCTCACTCTGCTCTGTCCCTACACTAGTTAAGAATGTACTTACCAATGCGAACTGTTTCTTTCTCTATTTTGTTCTCACTCAGGAGCCCCAAACTACTGTAATCCACAACCCTGATGGAAACAAGGTATTCAGAAAGAATCAACATCATCTTGCTTTAACAAGATTACACATCTCATCAAATACTCAAAGCAAAATTAATTCATTACCTCAAATTAGGATAGAAAATCCTTACCCTTTTCTACCTTACTTTCTCTTGGGCCTAATTTATCTGGAACTATACACATACTTCTTTCAAAACAAAAATGAATGACATCGTGAAAGAAAAATGAATGGTACCATTAGTCAGGAAAAGTCCAGTTAACAAGTCTTTATGTCGAGATGACTGTGTATCTTAAGCAATTCCATCTGTTTTTCCCTCCATGCCTGTCTGTGCATTGTATCTTAAATGTATTCTGCATGAAATTTTAGAATTTCTTGCTATGTCATTACACTGTCTTCAGAAAAAAATAAATGAGTTTACAGTTATTTGTTTAATGTTACTTTTGAGTTTAATTATTCTGTTGTCATGGTGTTTTGTGGTTTTGTTTTAATTCCTTGTTGTTGGTGGTGTTTTTGTTGTTCGGCACAAATTAAGGAGAATCAGGGAGTTTCACTTCTTGTGAAGTATGTTTGTTTTTGTTGAAGTATGCATTTCAGTAAACAGACATTTAACTCTTTGTTTGGCCAAAAAGTTCGTTCGGTATGGGAAGACCCAAATGAATTTTTTGGCTAATCCAAACTTTTCCTGAAAGTGTTTCTTATTCACTGTAAATTGCTTGCACAGCACATTAACTAAATTACACTACTTGTGTACACATCTGTAGGATGAAAGGAGACAGTTTCTGAATGTATTCCATCTTTTCACTTTATTACTTCTCATCCATTATTACATCTCTAAGGGAAGGAAAAAATACTTCATCAGATCTTTCTCAAATGTTAAGTATAGTCACTGGTTACTTTTCCTTACTATTATCAGCAGTGTTAAAGTCTTAGAAAACAGTTCTTCTGATTTAACATTTAATTGGTTAACATTAAAATCATTAAAGGAAAAAAAAATGAAGTGTTATATTCCTGAACATGAGATGTATTTGAGAGTCATGACACTTAAAATGTTCTAAAGTCCCTGAAAGACTCCAGATAGTCAGGAGCATCACACATAAGAACAGTTATTTTCAATATCATTAGCAAGTGAAAGACCAAGCATAGCAGCTGGAGTGGACACTTCGATAATTCTAGCTATGTCATTTGTAAGCGCTGTGCATGATATTTCTTCTTACATGAATTAGTTTCTTTTTACCGTGCATGGGTTTACCCTCATCTTGAGTTTAAATTTGAACACTAGGTCACATTAAGAAACGCATGAAGACTCTTTGCTTTGGTTCTGTGTGTGTGGAGACTCTGGATATATATTTGATTAGTCTGTCCCTTTGGAGTAAATATTATATATCATAGTTACATAAATCATTTTTTTAATATTGAATCTCTAAACGTGCACTGAATGTTTGCATCATTTTCCAAAATTTGTTTTTCATCACGACCATATATCTATTGGTTAGAAGTTTCCAATTTTTTTCAGCAGTAGCCTTTAATCATCCTAAGTAGAAAATTGTTTTTCTTATGAATATTACTAAATTTCTTTGCTAGAGGTATTTTATTACTACATTATTAATGAAAAAATTTATCAACCGTTATAAGGAACAGATCTTAATACTGGCAGCTACAGTGTCCATTTAAGTGTGCTTATTAATCTGAAGCTTCATTTGTAGTTTTACAAAGAAATAGTTTTGTCTTTTCATAATGGGAGCAAATTTCTTATCAATAACAGCCAGTTTCTGATTTAGAAATGAATGGGGAAAAAATTAATTTTCCTTGAAAGTAAATTATTTATATAATTCCATCGTGCTGATCACAAACATGGAAATTCTTCTCAAAAGCACTTTCAGTTTATCTTAGTACTACCCTTAATTTTTTTATCAAATGACTCAATGAAATGCTTTTTCTCTCTACAAAGAAGTCAGGCCGATAAATAGCCTACAAATTTACTGCTTGATGTCGTGCCTTAGACAAAGAGGGGGCTAATTGCTAATTATTTGGGGGAAATAATGTTCCTTTTAAGGTTCAAATTCATTAGGCTGATATATTCAACTTCTCATAAGTCCTTATGGAAGCACACCTATCGGGCACTGTAACACAGCACGTCCTTACACAGCTCTTGAAATAAGTTGCATACTTTGGCTGCTTCTACACATCGCCTTAATTTATCATGCTTCAGGGATTAGGCAACCAGAGTACTCCTTTTTGAAATGTTTGCAGCGTTTGGCATTTTATTTCTGTTAAGACCACGTAACAGATTTGTCCATTTGCATGTCAGCATATGCACACAGCCTGCTGAAGAATTTTGCATGATACATACATCACTCGCCATTTTATTTAAGAAAGAAAAGTCAAGCTATTCATGATTTGCAACTTTAAATGTGTTTTCTTCTCAACAGGAGTCAACTGAGAGCTCAAATACAACAATTGAGGATGAAGATGTGAAAGGTATGATTAAACCAGAATAGAAAATCCCAATTCAGTTATATATACATCAGAAGGAAAGTATTTATTTCAAATAACTAATAAGTTTAGGAACTAGGGCTATTCTAAAACACAAAAATAATTGTATTTTAATAAGTACATTAATTATATATGCTGATTTTGTCCATTTTCTTCATATTATATTATTTTCTCTATCTTAATATATAACATGTAGTATATTCAAGAATATTGTGATGTAAAACTAGTAATGAGTGTTTGGGATCATAATATCAAATTGTAAATATATCAGTCTAAAAGGTAATAGAAAAGATTTATGCCTGACTAGAAAATGACTTACATTTGAAAATGGAGTATGAGAATAACCGTTTTTTCTAAACTTTCAGTGGTCTCAAGTGGGCTTCAGTGAAACTCTGAAATCGGCAGCCTTCTAAACCTAGACTTTCATGCACTTTCCCACTATATTCTGTATCTCCGTTCAGTTCACTTGCCATTCACTCCATTCACAGGTTCTCTTAGCTCTACATGGGAGTCATTGCCTGTGTCCTTACTAGCATCTTCTCAGGGTCTCTGCACACACATGCTAAACACACACTGGCAATTAATTTTCTTGTTCGGGGCCTCAGGGTGGTTTTAGAAGTTACTCTTGCAGCGGTTGTGTTTTTCTTTGTAAATTCACTTTTGGCTGCACCAGGTCTGCTGCTCCTCTGGGCTTTCCCTGTTGTGGCACGCAGGGGGTGCTGCCTAGCTGCGGTGCTCAGGCTGTTCCTCGCAGCGGGTTTGCCCATCGCGGTGTGTGGGCTCTAGGGCACATGGGCTCAGTAGCCGTGGAGCGTGGGCTTAGTTGCCCCACAGCATGTGGGATCTTCCCAGGCCAAGGATCAAACCTGTGCTCCCTGCATTGTCGGGCAGATCCTTCCACTGCAATTTTGTAGTCTTTATTTTTTTCAACTTATTGTATGTAACTGCAGTTTCTGCAGGCCACTGTCTAAAAGCGATTCCAGAAAAAGAATGGTAAAAACAGGGATATTTACAATAGAAGTGTAAAGGAAAAGAAGTGTAAAACACAAATTAAGAGGAATGATTCATCAGATAATTAAATATTATCTGGAAAGATTATTACCTATCTCCAAAAGTATCACCATAGGCTTTCATTCTTTAGGTGGCATTGGTAAGATACAGTTTTGAAAATTTGTTTTCATGTTGCAGAATAAAGAACCTGGAAATTCTCAGGTCAAAGAGACATATAGGCAATTTGGGAAATTAAAATGACTATAGACCATGAGTCACCTCTGCTGACTTCTTCCTCTTCGGTCAAACAGAACAGCTGACACTCTTGAAGTGTGGTCTCTTTATATTACTAGTGCACTGACCCAGCTCTGCTAGAGGTAGTCAGTCTTTATTTTTTACAATGGAAAGGTGAATAGCTGTATAAAGGATTTTATTTGGTAGCTCTATTCATCTCTCTCTTGCCTCTGAGTTAAAATTTGAACTGAAGTAATTTTGTGAATCATTGATGCCAGTCATATTAGATAAAAAGATTTTTTTTTAAGCCAGATGTGCCAATAAGGTTTCCCAGTGATTCAGAAAGCATCATCTTTATAAGTATCTTGGATTCATTAGCTTTTTCAGTCAAGCAAAATGTTTATATGACTTTTACATTCTTCTCTTGAGCAAGAATCAAAAGGAAGAAATAACTTATGCATTATCCACTGGTGAGACTGAATCTTTAAATAACTAAATCAAATTAGGAGAATGCCAGAACCTTACTGTATGCAAGTCATCCTCCAAGGAATATGTTTATTCTTAGGTGATCATAATATGTGGTCTTTCTCACCTGAATCACACTCTTCACTATGCTGCATATTAGTTTAGGATGATTGCTTTTAATCTGTGAAAATGTTAATATATAAGCAGAGTCCCTGACAGTCTCACTTTCATAGCATATATTTACTTGGTGAAATGAAATTATGTCAGTACTTCTCAGAAAACAGTTCTTCTCTTGAAATCACAATGATATGGGTTTCATCTTTCTTCTGGGATTTCACAAATTGAGACAGTATTTGCTTTATAGTTAGGCTGAGTCTTCACACACCAAATGTTAGAGAAATTAAGCATAATATTGAGATCAAAAGAAATGTCCTCCTGATAACTGAGCCCAAAATGCTTTGGTTCATTTCCTTGAACTCAATGAATAAATTTACATGTGTGCTTCATTTTCCTAGGGTGGCTGTGGCCACAGAGTCGTAGATACAACACATTAGGCTTGTGTTCTCTCTAAGACTCAACAGCCTTTTGGCGGTTAACCGTTTTAATACTGAATGACGTCAGAAAACATTAAGTCTAGAAAACCCTTTGAATGATCACTCAGGCTGTCATTTTTATTGTAAGACAGGTGGTATATAAAACTGTCAAATATTTTTAACATATTTACTGTGGTCCATGTAGTCAAGGCTATGGTTTTTCCAGTAGTCATCTATGGATTGGTGAGTTGGACTGTGAAGAAAGCTGAGCGCCGAAAAATTGATGCTTTTGAACTGTGGTGTTGGAGAAGACTCTTGAGAGTCCCTTGGACTGCAAGGAGATCCAACCAGTCCATTCTAAAGGAGATCAGCGCTTGGTGTTCATTGGAAGCACTGATGCTAAAGCTGAAACTCCAGTACTTTGGCCATCTCATGTGAAGAGTTGACTCATTGGAAAAGACCCTGATGCTGGGAGGGACTGGGGGCAGGAGGAGAAGGGGACAACAGAGGATGAGATGGCTGGATGGCATCACTGACTGGATGGCCGTGAGTCTGAGTGAACTCCGGGAGTTGGTGATGGACAGGGAGGCCTGGCGTGCTGCGATTCATGGGGTCGCAAAGAGTCGGACACGACTGAGCAACTGAACGGAACTGACTGAACTGACTATGATGATGATGCGATTGTGTGGGGATCTCTGCGTTTATCAGTGCACTGTCTTTCAGGACGACCCTAGTCTATCTATTCATCTGAATGCCTGTACTCTTTTTCTCTTTACCTCAGAGTTTGTCATAGCTCTGAATAGCTTGGTAGGCAATGTGCTTATGGCCCAGCTCTGTTAGAACCCAAGGTACACATACAATGTCCAGGAACTCACAGAGACTGATCAGGTATATAGCCTGAGCAAGATGATACTCTCACTACAAGACTATATCCTGTCCACAAAATTGCACGTCTTCCAAACACACACTTTTCAGCTCTTTCCTTTCTGTATACAACCTTGTTATCAGGGGGAAGCACCACACCTTTTAACGTGCCTTCAAGACACAGTCCCATAGCACACTCCTCTGTGCAGCCACATGCTCCATCCCTTCCTTCTGGTTGCCCTACCTGAGGCGGTGCCTAGACTTTCATCTTCCTGTGCTGGTGGCTGATTCTTTGAACACTGTAGCACATGCTTCCTGTGCCAGTGGCACCACATTCTGTGCCGTGCCCAAGGACCAACCTGGCAGGGACGCTGTAAGGAAAACGGGGTGGTGGCGACCTACTGAAGGAAGAAACCAGGGGAGCCAGTGACGGAGTGCCATTTTCTGGCCTCTTCTGGAGGAAGAGAAAGACTAGCCGTTGTGTGTAGCTTTTTTTAAAAAGTATTTTGTTTTAACTCTCTGGGTCACTACATTACCTGAAGTGCATTTAGAGGAATAGGATCTACGGATGTTTGAAAATTCTCGTTAGTTGTCATTTTTCACATAGACTCTTTTTAAATATGCTTTTCCATTATGGTTTATCATAGGATTCTTTTTTTTAATTGGTGGATGATTAATGGTCCTTTCCATTTAGTGGAACCTGGAAAGCCAGGATTTGGACCAGACCCATTTTCCTTCAACTCTGCTTGTTAGTTTCCATTTAAAATGGCCTTTGGCTTTCAAGTGGCCTCATCCCTGTTGCTCTTGATCCATATTTAGGCTCAGTTTCCTCATTCACTAGGGAGTATTTATTAAATGCCTGCTATTTGTCTCAGCTCCACCTCTCTTTGTGAGCTAGTTTTATTCAAGAGCTTTCAGCAACTCAGTCAAATTACTCTCTTTTTGTGCTTTACATAAATCTGTGCTATAACTTAAGCTATTTCTTACATTTAGTTCAATAAATTCAAGAAAACTTAACTGGAAAAGTGAGGCCCAAGATATGGGCACTTCATATCTAAAAGTCTCTTTATTTTTTTTTTTCTTAAAAACCTTCAGCATTTAGTGATAACCACAACATGTTCCTCCCCAAGCTCATGGTCACCCTAAGGGAACTTGGCGTTGCTCTACAGCTCTTGTTTGTAAAAAGCTTCTGGTCTGTGTTTTATTTCTCCAACACAACAACTTGACTTCCTAATGTTGACCTTGTGAGCAACTTCCTAATTTTGCCCTGGATTCAAAAACCAAATATTATCTCTAATGCTATGTCAATAAACTGAGTGTAATGGAGAGATATTAATAGTTTAAAAACAAATGAGCATCTTAATGAAGCATATTTATTGCCACAGAAGCACTGTGGCACACCATTATATACTTTAAAGAAGTATAGAATTTATGATGTTTTCAAAATGTGCTCTTTTAGGTCTGAAATTCAGAAAAGGCAATGGCACCCCACTCCAGTACTCTTGCCTGGAAAATCCCATGGACGGAGGAGCCTGGTAGGCTACAGTCCATGGGGTCACCAAGAGTCGGACACGACTGAGCGACTTCACTTTCACTTTTCACTTTCATGCATTGGAGAAGGAAATGGCAACCCACTCCAGTGTTCTTGCCTGGAGAATCCCAGGGACGGAGGATCCTGGTGGGCTGCCGTCTATGGGGTCGCACAGAGTCGGACACGACTGAAGCGACTTAGCAGCAGCAGTAGCAGTAGCAGCAGGTCTGAAATTATTGAAATAGTCACTCCATTTTGAATATATTTCTAGCAACTCATGAGTTAATTAATTTCCACTGTTATCAAACGGCTGGCAGCAGCCATTGATGAGTAAGGGGCAGTGCTGACAATACTGCTCTCCGTGGCTGTGGGTGTGCCTAAGGCCTGTGATACGGAGCAGTGGCCCTTTCAACTCTGTGTATGTGTCAAGACTTATCCTGTGGTTTGTGGCCATCGCCCTAGTGTCCTGGGCCTGTCCACCTGCTAGCCTGCACGTACCATTGCTCAGAGCCAGCTGCTTCCTCCTAATAGGTGTGCTACAGTTTGGTCCACCTGCTGCTCTTTCCCTCAATGCCAGAGCTGTGCGGCGCCTGTCGACACTGAGCTCGTCTGCGCCAGTGCATGCTCTCTGTCACTCATCCTGCTTCCAGCATCTCACTTCAGCTCACCGTTCAGCAGCTGCCTGGATCTCTTACTGCATTTCATCTTTGTTACAGCTCTAG
Organism: Aepyceros melampus; assembly: GCA_006408695.1. NCBI lineage: Eukaryota > Metazoa > Chordata > Mammalia > Artiodactyla > Bovidae > Aepyceros > Aepyceros melampus. The sequence goes on from SJXQ01007510.1 coordinate 204,221, forward strand.
GCCAGTGGAGCTCTGTACTACAAGCAGAAATGTATTGTGGTATGTGGAGACTTCAGGCTTGTTTTTCCTCTTTTTCCTTTTGCTGACAAGTAAGTGATGCTGCATAGAATCACAGATCATGAAACTGCATAGAATGTTTGCATAAGGCCCCGTTTAAGGCACAGGAGCTGACAGCCTTATTTCTTGAGTGGGGCCTGGAATGTGATGACACCTGGATGTCATGGTATCAGCTAATCCACAGAATCACTTGAGATGTTTGTGTGTGTCTTTTGTAAATCCGGGCATGAGTAGACAGTGTGATGACTAAATACTCAGATTCAACTGTTTAGTGCAGATCATGGCTTCCGGGTAGGCTTTCCTGGGGCAGAGGCCCTCTTGGTGCCAGTCTCCTTCCCATCCTTATGAAGCCTGTAACTCAGTACTTGCTTTCCATGCATTCAAAAGAATCTGCAAATCAAGCGACTCCTGGGTATTTTATTTAAAGACTTTGGATAATTATGTTGTTCCATTAGGTTGAAAGTATCTTAGAAGACCTGTAGCGTAGTGTATGTGTGTGTTAGTTGCTCACACACATACACTAGTTAGTTAGTCCAACTCTTTGCAACCCCATGGACTGTAGCCTGCCAGACTCTTCTTTCCATGGGATTTCCCAGGCAAAAATACTAGGGTGGTTTGCCATTCCCTTCTCCAGGGGATCTTCCTGACCCAGGGATTGAACCTGAGTCTCCTGCATTACAGGCAGATTCTTTAACATCCAAGCCACCAGGGAAGCCCAGAACAGTGTCTTAGTAACTCTTTTAGGCTTCTGATCCAAACCTTGATTTTTTAAAAGATTTGGTAAGAAAAATTTCTGTTTGCAAATTGTGTGTCTACCTGTTTATCTTTTATATCAGGATCAGTAACTTACAGGACTAATGCAGAATTCATTCCACTCTACCACCAATGTAAAATTATTTCATTTTCTCTTTCTTTCTTTTTTTCCACATTCCAGTTTTTTTTTCCCTCTGTACTCAGCCTGCTTTTTTTTCTTTACTCTTTTGCCTTCTGTGAGATTTGAATCTTAAATTTGTCAGTGATAGCCTCAGGCTTGTTTAGCCCTGCTGACAAAATAGTATGGGGTCAAAAGCTCTTGCCAACTCCAGCTTAGAACAAAGTCTGAAATCAAATCAAAATGAAACGAACCAATAAAAACATGTAGCTACTAATTTTATAATTAGAAAAGCATAAGCTCATTCTATAGTAATACCTTTTCTCAGCTCAAAGTTTCTTTAAATGGCTTTACTTAGCAAGTTTGTAAATATTTGTCTGTACTTTTAGAAAACTAGGAAATAATAGGAGGTAATCAACTCAGTTTATATAATCAAAATTTTAGTGATCAGTTTTAAATATCTAGTTTACATTATAATACAGCTGCATATATTGATTATAAACTTTTTTGTGTTATCTATTTTTCCCAGTACCTGCTAAAAATTTAATAAGCTGCTAAAGTTAACGTGTACAAGTTCTCAAGTATTTTATTACTCTCCTCTGGCTCCTTATCTTTTCAGATTATAACTTAATTACTTTTTTTAACTGATATTAAAAACACCAGCAAAGATCTGATTTTTGCTGGAATTCGCCAGTGTAGAACCTGGAGTCTACACTCTGTTTCTAGTTCCAGCTTTTATGCAACTTGCATTAAACAAGTTGCATAACTTCTCTGTGGCTCTTGTTTCCCCAAGTTACAGAATTTAGATGATGAAATCAGTAATAACAGAATTGCACTTTTTTTTTCCTATACCACTTTAATGCAGTACTAGTAAGGTCCATATTTTTAAGTATTTTCAGTTATACATTGTAAAATAATATATAGTGAAGTGATATATGCTAATAATATAAACTTGAAAATAATTATAGAAAGACATTGAATTCAAAGTTGAATTAAATCACTGGGCTCACAGGAATAAATCACTGCAGTTTTAGGGAATGTTATTAAAATGGGAAAAAATTGTCTACTGACCTGTATATCCAAAGTTATTATAGTACTAATGGACTATAAAATTAGTACTTTAATTAAATTCCAGTAAGAATTATTATTGGGGGTGTATTTCATGTTTTTAAAATATCTACTATGTAAAATTACTTAATATCTAAAATTATTATTTGACTTATGGATTTCTATACAGAATTTAAATAATATTTTTAACTATAAGCTTTCTAATTCTGAAATTATTTATTAGAATAAAATAATTGCTTTAGTAAAATAATCACTTTAGAGTCCTTTGCCGAGTTTGTATTATTCTCTACTAATTAAACATATCTAGAAATTATGTGATGAGATGGCTGGATGGCATCACTGACTTGATGGATGTGACTCTGAGTGAACTCCAGGAGTTAGTGATGGACAGGGAGGCCTGGCCGTGCTGTGATTCATGGGGTCGCAAAGAGTCAGACACGACTGAGTGACTGAACTGAACTGAGAAATTATGTGAAAGTATATGTTTATATTTTTTAGCGATTCTTCTTGTCAGTGAAATGGCCTTTTTTTTTTTTTCTAAGTATGGATTTCTGCAAAATAATTCTTTCAATTCTTTTCAGGAGAAACCAGTTCTAAAGTGGTCAAAGAAACAAATCTCAGTCCTGTGCAATTTCAATCCATTCCACCAGCTTATAAATCCTTCAATTTCAGACCAGTATATTAAATGGAGAATATTACAGGAGAAGCAGAGAAAGCGTTACTGAATGAAGATGCTTTATAGAGCAGACTGTCTAGAAGTAAATGGTTTTTGTTTAGTTGTATTTTGGAATAGTATTTTCATTATTTAATTTAGTGCAACAAATACACCACACTTACAGTGTAGGCGCACTAAGGAGGCACTAGCCACACTTCTTGCCCTCATGAGCAGGCCTAGAAAAGATAAAGGTGATTCTGCATGATGATATATTTTCTTTGTTTTGGGCTTGTATCCAGATAACTCTGAAACAAGGAATAATATGTTCGTTGAAAAATAAACATAAGGACATAGCTACAAATAGTCATATGTGAGGAAGTACAGAAAATTTCAATTGCATGTAACACATATGATTCCTAACAAAATATTTGAAAATTTTGGATTCATGCATTTTTTTTTCTTAAAAAGATCATTGAACACCTGCTATGTGCTGGATGTGACAGACTAGGCTGAGACTAAAAGAAGGCTTACTCTTTGCCTCAAGGAGTCATCTAGTACATTGTTTAATGAAATCATATCTGCTAATGTATTTCCCTAATGAATGGCTATTTTGCATTCAAATTTTATTCTATGTTAAAAAAATATTTCTTCCAAGATACATGAATAAGATGTTTGTCCTTAACGCTTAGTGAATTAGGTAGTCTGTCTTTATTTCTTTCGATATTTAATAGTGTGACAGTTTTCCATTGGTCAGTGTTGTTAAGTTTGCCAGTACATCATATGAAAGGTAGCAGCATATTTAGTAGAAAAAGACAGTTTTGCTTATAGGTATTGGGGGACTTTTTGGTCTCCTCAGTTTTGCTATTACACCCGGTCTATCATATCAGCAAATCCTGTTGGTTTGGCAATCGGTCAATCCTGTAGATTTTCCTATTTGTCAAATCAGTATACACTCAGTTCTTTTTTTTTTTTTAATTGACTACTTCTCACTAGATCTGTTTCCATCACCCTGGTCCACAAAAGCATCAACATCATTTGCCTACCTTATTGGCATGACTTCTTAGCCAGTCAGCCTGTTTTGGTATTACCTTCCTGTGGTCAGTTCACAAGATAAAAGCATCAAAGAGATGCTTTTAAAGTACGTCAGATCATGTCTTGTTTCTGGTTTGCATTCTCTAGTGGCTACTAATGCAATTAGAATGGATTATGGATGCTCAGAGATCAGGACCTCTTCCAGTCATACCTCTCTTTACTATCTGACTTCATCTCCTATTATGTCTCAGGAACACTATCCTGACACATAGCAAACAGGTTGCTGCCTCAGGGCCTTTGCACTTGCCATTTCCTGCCTGATATATCCTGATATAGATTCCATGTGCTTGCTGCTGCTTCTCTTTTTTTAGTTTCTGATCAAATGTTATATCCTCTCAGATATTCCTGCTGCTGCTGCTAAGTCACTTCAGTCATGTCCGACTCTATGCAACCCCATCTGGGCTCCCCCATCCCTAGGATTCTCTAGGCAAGAATCCTGGAGTGGGTTGCCATTTCCTTCTCTAATGCATGAAAGTGAAAAGTGAAAGTGAAGTCACTCAGTCATGTCTGACTCTTCATGACCCCTTGGACTGCAGCCTACCAGGCTCCCCCATCCATGGGATTTTCTAGGCAAGAGTACTGGAGTGGGGTGCCATTGCCTTCTCCACTCAGATCTTCCTAGATGACCTTAATTTTAAACTGTTACCCTCCAAATCCAGTGTTCCCATTCTCCTTCTCTGCTTTCCTCCTTTCCTAGATATATTATTATCTGGCTCTTTTCCCCTCAGTTCAGTTCAGTTCAGTCGCTCAGTCATGTCCAACTCTTTGCGAACTCATGAATCGCAGCACGCCAGGCCTCCCTGTCCATCACCATCTCCCAGAGTTCACTCAAACTGACATCCATCGAGTCGGTGATGCCATCCAGCCGTCTCATCCTCTGTCGTCCCCTTCTCCTCCTGCCCCCAGTCCCTCCCAGCATCACAGTCTTTTCCAATGAGTCAACTCTTCGCATAAGGTGGCCAGAGTATTGGAGTTTCAGCTTCAACATCAGTCCTTCCAATGAACACCCAGGACTGATCTCCTTTAGGATGGACTGGTTGGATCTCTTTGCAGTCCAAGGGACTCTCAAGAGTCTTCTCCAACACCACAGTTCAAAAGGATCAATTCTTTAGCACTCAGCTTTCTTTATCATCCAACTCCACATCCATACATGACCACTGGAAAAACCATAGCCTTGACTAGACGGACCTTTGTTGGCAAAGTAATATCTCTGCTTTTTAATATGCTGTCTAGGTTGGTCATAACTTTCCTTCTAAGGAGTAAGTGTCTTTAATTTCATGTCTGCAGTCACCATCTGCAGTGATTTTAGTGAAGTCGCTCAGTCGTGTCCGACTCTTTCTGATCCCGTGGACTGTAGCCTACAGGGCTCCTCCCTCCATGGGACTTTCCAGGCAAGAATACTGGAGTGGTTTGCCATTTCCTTCTCCAGAGGTTCTTCCCGACCCAGGGCTCGAACCTGGGTCTCCCGCAGTGTAGGCAGACGCTTTACCATCTGAGCCACAAGGGAAGCCCTGTGCAGTGATTTTGGAGCCCCCAAAAAATAAAGTCAGCCACTGTTTCCCCATCTATTTACCATGAAGTGATGGGACCATATGCCATGATCTTTGTTTTCTGAATGTTGAGCTTTAAGCCAACTTTTTCACTCTCCTCTTTCACTTTCATCAAGAGGCTCTTTAGTTCCTCTTCACTTTCTGCCATAAGGGTGGTGTCGTCTGCATATCTGAGGTTATTGATAGTAGGAATAATAAGTATTTAACTAAAGGAGGAAGGATACATGATGGACAGTCAACTATGCCATGTCCTAATAGCCACTCAAAAGGCTAGAATTCTCTATAAGTTATGACCATATCCCAACTTTTTTATTTTCATAGACTTTTGTCTACGTGTTCCCTGCCTCTACCCTATAATTTAGGAACTAAAAATATAGAAAATGAAAATTGAAGAAGTAAGTCACAGGATCCTCTTTCCTGTTTGGCTGGAGCAGGTGTTTTGGTGTCAAATATAGTAGGGTTGAAATACAGCCCAGCCCTTTATCAGCTAAGCAATCCAGCTGCCCATGTAAACCTCTCTGAGTCACACTGTGTACAGTGGTGATAATATCTCAGTACTTAACCATTTTTTACCTTCAAAAGTGGTAATTTCACATGGTTCAAACCTAACATGATAACAATATCAAAACATGGTCATGATGACTAGAGCAGAAATTTGTTAAATGCTTCACCCATGATAGCAAAATTAATTACATTATTTCTGGCCATTCTTTCCTGTGAATACATGACATAAACACAGAAGTTCACTATTAAAAGAGTCTATAAGTCTAAAGGGATCTGTGTTTTTTATTGTAGCTTCACTGTTTCAATATTGTATGCCATTTATTTTGATAAGTGGGTAAACATCTGTAAATTTTAAGACCCACAATATAGAATCCAGCCAGTCTATATATATAAGCAAACATAGAAGCTGCCCAAGTACAGAAAATAAATTCACTTTGGGGTTAAAACAAAAGCCAATATTTTAAAAAAGCTTTTATTAAGGTAACAATATTAACTTGTCATGAATTTTACACAGATTATTTTAATTTGCCATTTTTTCCCTCGATGATACCATATAGTAGGCACTTAACAAGTTGATGAATTAATTATGAGGTTTTTTAGATTAAGTTAATTTTGTTTTAAACTCTTAAAAATTTTGAGAGACATATTCTGTTTTTAATTAAACAAGATATTTTAAGTAATGACTCCATCTTCCCTCATTTAAACTGATTGTTTTATCCCTAAATGTTTTCAGGTGTTTTGAAAAATTGGCTTATTCTGAGTGTGTCTTGATTATCCCTGATGAGAACAAAAGAAAAGCATGTAGACTGATTGTTTTTGACAAAAGTAAAATACATTTTAAAAGGAGCCTGCCTATGCCGAATTACTTTTCAAGCAAACTCTCTCGAGAACTATAACATAAAATATCCCTCTTAGAGACTGATTACCCAAGTCATTGATTCCTCAGAGAGACGCAAACCATCATGACAGAAGTTAACGGCTTAAGTGTAGAAGATCTGTTATTTGTTCGTTCTTGAAATAATTCATTACAGGATTATTGGTGTCTTTGTTAACATCACTACATGTGGTTATTTATACTATATCTGAAGCAAAACACAGATGGCAAATGTTAGAAGAGAATTTTAGATTTTGGGCAAGTTTGAGTAATAAACAAAAACCCATCATCACTATGTGTTTTCAAATTTTGGAAGAAAGAAATTCTGCTCCAAAATGTCATTTGTTTTCAATTTGAACTTGAAAATGTTTTCAGCTGGGGAAAATAACTTGCTGTGGTGATAGCTATTTTGAGTACAGAGTATTTTTACTCTCCACTTAGCCTACTTTACTAAGAAGTACAGTATTCTAACCAAATATTGTATTATATAGAGTTAAGGTGAAAAAATGTAAAGATATTGCTAAAGAATTACCTCTGAAAAGATTAACAGTCTTCCATGACAGAAAAGACAGCTTACTTCAAAGAGACTCCTGTAATTTTTCTACAGGTTTTGTGACCAGTGTAATAACAGTGTGAGCGTATGAGACTGCTGTTAAATCTCTCTTCAAGAAATAGAACCTCTTCATTTATACCCTTTATAAGTTAAAAAAAAAAAAAAGAGATAAATTGGAACTCACTAATGCTATTTTTTAGTTGATTTTTAGTGGAATGTAGTTTCTTTACAATGTTGTATTAGTTTCTACTGTATAGCATATGTATAGATCCCCCTTTTTTTTTTTTGGCTTTTCTTCCCATATAGGTCACCACAGAGCTCTGAATAGAGCTCCCTGAGCTGTACAATGGACTCTCTTTAGTTATCTATTTTATACATAGTATTAATTGTGCATATGTGTCAATCCCAATCTCCCAGTTCATCCCACTCCTCACTTCCCCCTTGGTATCCATACATTTGTTCTCTGTGTCTGTGTCTCTATGTTTTGCAAATAAGATCATCTATACCATTTTTCTAGATTTCACTGTGCTTAGTGCCTCGGTTATGTCTCCTTGCAACCCCATGGACCGTAGCCATGTATATGCATTGTAATAAACGATACTTATTTTTCTTCTTCTGACTCACCTCACTCTATGACTGTCTCTGGATCCATGTACATTTCTGCAGATGTTTTGTTCCTTTTCAGGGCTGAGTAATACTCCATTGTGTATGTGTGCCACATCTTATCCATTCGTCTGCTGATGGAGCTGTAGGTAGCTTCCGCGTCCTGGTGGTTGTGAACAGTGCCATGGCAACACTGGGCTCACTTGTCTTCTGAGTTACGGTTTTCTCAGGGTGTATGCCCCGTGGTGTGGTTGCTGGGTCATATGGTAATTCTAGTTTTAGTTTTTAGGGAACCTCCACCCGGTTCTCCATAGTGACTGTCTCGATTTACATTCCCACCAGCAGTGCAAGAGGGGTCCCTTTTCTCCATACCCTCTCCAGCATTTATTGCTTGTAGATTTTTTTAATGGTGGCCATTTTGAAGGGTGTGAGGTGATACTTTACGGTAGTTTTGATTAGCATTTCTCTAATAATTAGTGACATTGACCACCTTTTCATGTGTTTGTTGGCTATCTTTATGTCTTCTTTGGAGAAATGTCTATTTAGATCTTCTATTTTTTCATTGGGTTTGTTTGTTTTATTGAGCTATATGACCCATTTGTATATTTTGGAGAATAGTCCTTTGTCAGTTGCTTTATTTGCAAATATTATCTCCCGTACTGAGGGTTATGTTTTTATCTTGTTTATGGTTTCCTTTGCTGTGCAAAAGCTTTTAAGTTTTATTAGGTCCTGTTTGTTAGTTTTTATTTTTATTTTCATTACTGTAGGAAGTAGGTCAAAAGAGATCCTGCTATGATTTATGTCAAAGAGTGTTCTGCCTATGTTTTCCTCTAAGAATTTTATAATGTCTGGCCTTACATTCACTTCCTTAATACATTTTGAATTTATTTTTGTGTATGCTATTAGGAAGTGTTCTAATTTCATTCTTTTAACATATCACTGTTCAGTTTTCCCAGCACCACTTATTGAAGAGGCTATATTTTCTCCATTGTATGTGCTTGCCTCCTTTGTCATAGATTAGGTGGCCTTAGGTGCCTGAATTTATCTCTGAGCTTTATATCCTGGTCCAATGGTCTATATTTCTGTTTTTGTGCTAATATCATACTGTATTAATGCTGTTTAAATATATGAATAGTTAATAAAATGAAATGTGCTTTTTGTTATGGAGGATAAAACAAATAAAACATTTGTTTGAGATAAATATTCAAGACCCTGTATCTGAGTATTAAGGTCCTTAGAGTCTAAAATTCTAGTATAACTTGAATTTTCTAACATGAGCATGCTGTGAACTATTGAAGAATTTCCTCTTTGATGGTTTGTGACATGTTGTATATAATCTGTCTATGTAAGCACTAAAGATAACCTTTATAGGCATTCCCAGTGGTCTCTCCCCCTGGAATTTCCAAGTTTATATTTGTGGACTGTTAATTATTCATCAAATAACCTAAATGGTATCTTTGATGAATGTTCTTTTTTAATTCAACAAATAAAGAAAAAACAGTACTTCATATTCACAAATATGTGTTTACTATAAATTACATCTTCAGTTCAGTTCAGTCGCTCAGTCATGTCTGACTCTTTGCGACCCCATGAATCGCAGCATGCCAGGCCTCCCTGTCCATCACCAATTCCCAGAGTTCACTCAGACTCACGTCCATCGAGTCAGTGATGCCATCCAGCCATCTCATCCTCGGTCGTCCCCTTCTCCTCCTGCCCCCAATCCCTCCCAGCATCAGAGTTTTTTTCAGTCAGTCAACTCTTCACATGAGATGGCCAAAGTACTGGAGTTTCAGCTTTAGCATCATTCCTTCCAAAGAAATCCCAGGGCTGATCTCCTTCAGAATGGACTGGTTGGATCTCCTTGCAGTCCAAGGGACTCTCAAGAGTCTTCTCCAACACCGCAGTTCAAAAGCATCAATTCTTCTTACCATCATTTATATTTAAAATACATCCTAGAATAAATAAAAACAGTCATATGTTGTTAGTTCAGAGATATAGGAATCATAAATTTAATTCTTACTGTACTCACATTGATTAAAACAAGAATAATTTTACTGGTCCCATAAAATTTGACCATGATATTCCAGTAAGTACTTGTTGACTAGATAAATAATGTATAACTTAAAAGCTGAGAGTTAATGTTTTGTTTGAGGACCTTACTGAGGCTGCAGCCTGGGAGGCCACCTCTCAGATAGTTCAGAGGAACTGCTCTCAAAAAGTAAGCAAGGAGGAAGGGTAGGTAGTTTTTGCTGGAAAAGTAAAAGAAATGTTGTGGAACATCAAAAGATTACTACTAATCATAAAAAAAACCCAGACATCTCAAGTTCATGATTTTAGTGCTTTTCTCCGTATGGGAAGATGCAGGAGTCTGAACTTGGTGAAATTCTCCTTTTGATATGCATCGTCATTATCTAGGGTGAGTGTTCTGGTGTTTTCCATCCTATGTTTCCCTCAAGGTACATCATGAGGGGTGGCTGCAGTGGCTAATGGCTTGATTAACAGTACTTTACTGAAATGACAGGCAAAATTTTGGGTCCACATATTTAAAATGAATTCTCTAAGCTGAATTTTGAGCAGAGTATCTCAGAGCTAAACTGGTGACATAGTCCAATATGAGGTATCACTTTAGTAAAAAGCCATTAGCCATGAGGACTCATTTAAGAACTTCTGGTCTGAAAGGCTGTTTTTCACCCTCCCAAATTAAGTTTTGAAAAAAATGTAGCAACCAACCATGGACATGACTCTTGGTCCTCAGAGTCTTATCACTGCTCTCTGTCAAATGCCCGGGAACTTCAGAAGAATTACAGGAACTCATACCATTTTGTGACTGTGTGTGTATGTGTTTGTGTGTGGTGAAAATGGGAAGTTATTTTCTTCCAAACCTAAGTATATCTTGCAAGTTGTGAAAAGCCATTATAAGTTTATCCAGACTGACTACTGCTGCGCCTTTTCAGTTTATGGTGTGGCATCTCAGAAGGCTATACAATTTTCAGATCCTCAGTTAAGACATGTAGGCACATATATTACGTTGGGCCCTGGCCTTTGGATCTACAATGTCATTGACAAACTCATGTTTTTAATACAGTTGACATATTGAGAGTCTATTATTTTCCCATAATTTTCCAAATTGAAAAAAATTGTATAAATATGTTATTTGTTGCATAAACATTTTTCATTAGTTGAAATTACTGTTGATTGTAGACGCTCTAGGTCTTTAAAAAATGTATGGGTGGGACTGGGTTTTATGACATGTTTTGTGAACTGGCTTTTCTTTCCACCACACTAGACATGATCTGCCCTTGCAATTCCCATTCATTGCTTCAGGAAGCATGAATTGGATAATGATAGACTTTGCAATGAAAGCTGCTGAAGATGAGAAATTTTTAGCAAGAAAGTGTGGGATTACAATGACAGCAGATGCTGCTGAGTTTTCTTGGGTGGTAGTAAAATCTGCTGAGTTTATCTTGTCAGTCTTGTCAAGGTAAATGGGTCAAAATGAGATGAATATTATTTTACACAAGAAAGTAGAATGCTGTTCTTAAAGTATTTGTGTCATCTGTACAGTGGTGATTGAGAAAACTGCTCAGTTTCAACTTCACTGAGGCACACTGGTGCGAGCAGTGCTGAAATATGATTAGGAACTTGTGTGAACCTGGAAATACAGGGAACAGACCTTTAAAAAATATCATATGGAACTCAATAAATGTCACAGAGTAACATATTTTTATAACTATAGTTAGCCTGTGCTGTGCTGTGTGCTAAGTCACTTCAATCGTGTCCGACTCTTTGCGACCCCATGGATTGTAGTCCGCCAGGCTCCTCCATCCATGGGATTCTCCAGGCAAGAATACTGGAGTGGGCTGCCATTCCCTCCTCCAGGTCTTCCCAACCCAGTGATCAAACCCAGGTCTCTCGCATTGCAGGTGGATTCTTTACTAGCTTAGTTCTTTCTCAAAAAAATCCAAAGATAACCAAACTTTTTCAATTAATTTTGATGGATATTTTTGGTTGGTTTTTATTTTTGTATTTTGCAAAATGGAAAAAGATAGAAGATGGTTGTGTAACACAGAGGATTGTGTCTTACATTCCTCCTGCATTCTTGATGCATGGGAGCACTCATGAATCTACCAATTAAATTATTCAGGAAGGTGTAGTTATAAATAAACTTGTCTAAGAATATAGTGAATTCTTTTTCACTGAACTCAGTGTTGTGTGAACTAATTTTATGCTTTTTATAAAAGAATAAGTTATTTAAAAGAAGATAAATTAATTATAAGCTAAGCAACAGCAGTAGAAATCATTGAAAAATACACCTATCCTCATGGCTGCACAGAATTTTAACCCTTCTCAGTATTTGACACTCCTGCATATTCATACTGAAGGACAGAGCAGGTTGACCTTAACTTTTGACCTGTTTTGGCTAATATCATGTAAAATTGATTGGAGGGGTTAGTTGGAATCGTTATAGTTCCAAGATTTAGGGAAAGCTGTATTTCCTTCATGACAACACACCACCACGAAAAAAAAAAAAAAGAGAGGCTAAAAAGAACTTTCCACATATTTAAAAATCCTCTCATTGTCTTTTTTATAAATCTGATTTTTTCTTTTGAGACAATAGTTTTGACTGTCACCTTATTTAGTTCTGCAGTGGAAGAAAGAAATACCTCTAGAGAATGCTTAATATTTCTCTTGTTATGCAAGTATATAAGCCTGATACTTAAAGAGTACAATTTTAATCTTCAATCTAAGCAGTTGATATGAATCTTTGAACCAGTCAACTCTTAACTGGAAGTGGTGTGACACAAATGTTATTAATAAAACATCTTAATTTTTAAAGTACCCAATGGTATTCATAATGTTGTCCTATTTCTAGCTTCTGTAGGTCAGTTGGGGTGGCAGAACTGTTACCCAGTTACTTAAGTGTGGAGTTCTCTCCTATCAGCAGACATTCTATTTGGTCTCATACAGCTTCTTTAGACTCTGAAACGTGTATGTAAGCCATTTTTAATGAAAATCCTCATAAATACTTTAAAAATACTTTAATCCTTTTTAAAAAATAGTAAATAGTAATTTTTTTTCATCTTCAGATTCAGACTCATCTTAGGAATGACACAGCCATATTTTGTAACCCAGTGAGATTGTCACAAACCTTTTAAAAAAAAATCTAAACATACTTTCATTTACACCAAATGATTTCAGTGCCATACATTTCTGTTTTTAAATATTTGTTATCATTTATTATCAGGCCATAGCAATGTAACAGGACTAATAGTACTTCTTCCCCAATTAACAATTTATACTTTGAAACTGAGTAGTTTTTTATAGAGCAAAGTACATATATGATTTGAATAATTTATTTTATCTTTTAAATCTTGAGGATCTCCAGCAATTAAAAGGCTGAAATATTGATGTTATTGAACAGGTGATTTTTGGGTAAGTGAGCTACTTGAAAGCAATTTTGAATAGAAATTTGGCAATTTCCAGCTGTTATATTTGAATAAAATATTATAAATTATTAAACCAATCAACTCCAGAATCCTTGACTTTGATTTTAAAAGCCAAAATAATGGAAATTACTCTCCCAACTGTTAATAATATATGAAACCAGTGAAATAAAGACAGTGACTAATAAACAAGCTGTTAATTACACAGGAAACTCCAAACATAGCTGAGTTGACAGGTACCTTTTTCGATAAAACTACCAAGAGCATGAGAATGATCCTAATTTGTATATTTGCCTAAGATAATAACTATTCCAAATCATTATTTTTGTTAATGGCAGCATGGAAAAAGACAAACCATGGGAGATCCAATTTTTTGAATTGGTGTAATAATTAACTACAACTTTGGCCCAGTAATTAAGTTGTCAGTCACCTTGCCAGAGAAAGTGCAAAGGCATTTAGGTGATTCATTTAAGTTTACGATTTCAAAATATTGAATTAGGCACTGTGGGCTGCAAAGGAACATAGATTAGTGAATTAAACAGCAGACAGCACCTCAGCCAAATACAGTTCTAGTCCTGGTGCAGCTTGTGAATTGATTGGATGACTTGAACAAGTCACTCAATCCCTGTGTCCTTCAAGTCTCTGGCAGGCAAGTACCCAGTAACTCTTTGAATGTGGAAGTAGCAGTTAAACAGAACAAATATTTGTTCAACTTATTATAGTTGATTTACAATGTTGTGTTAATTTGTTGTACACCAGAGTGATTCAGTTGTAATGCGTATACATTCTTTTTCCTGTTCCTTTCCATAAGTTTATCAGAGGATGTTGCATATAGTTCCCTGTGTTATACAGTAGGACCTTGTTGTTTATCCATTCTATATATAATAGCTTGCATCTGTTAATCCCAAACTCCTAATCCATCCCTCCTGCACCCCTTGGCAACCACAGGTCTTTCCTCTATGTCTGTGAGTCTGTTTCTGTGTCATAGGTAAGTTCGTTTGTGTCGTATTTTAGATTTCACATATAAATGATATCATATGGCATTTGTCTTTCTGACTTCACTTTGTGTGATAATCTCTAGGCCCATCCATGTTGCTGCAAATGGCATTATTGTGTCCTTTTTGTGGCTGAGTAGTATCCCATTGTATACTTGTATGCATTGTGTGTGTATATCTATACACACACATACATATATACACGTGGGCTTCCCTGGTTTAGATTTTACAAGGTTTAATAGTCCCTCTTTAGTTATTTATTCTGGATAAGAAATGATGGTTGGTGTACCAGAGTGATGAGAAGAAAAGTGGATTAATGTGTAAGGTCTTTAAGAAGCAAACTCAGTATGGCTTGAACTACTGGATTGGGACAGGTGGGAGGAGGGAATAAAAAATGATTCTCAGGTTTCTTTCTGGCTTGTGTAAATGGATAATGTTGCCATTCACCAGGATGAGGTCCCTGGAAGAGCAAATAGGTTTGTGGTGACAGAAATTCATATGCTCAGTTTAGAGTATGTTGGGTTCAAGATGCATTTGAGATATCCAAATAAACTGTGGGAAATTCTGAAAGAGATGGGAATACCAGACCACCTAACCTGCCTCTTGAGAAATCTGTATGCAGGTCAGGAAGCAACAGTTAGAACTGGACATGGAACAACAGACGGGTTCCAAATAGCAAAAGGAGTACATCAAGGCTGTATATTGTCACCCTGCTTATTTAACTTATATACAGAGTACATCATGAGAAACGCTGGATTGGAAGAAACACAAGCTGGAATCAAGATTGCTGGGAGAAATATCAATCACCTCAGATATGCAGATGATACCACCCTTATGCAGAAAGTGAAGAGGAACTAAAAAGCCTCTTGATGAAAGTGAGAGAGGAGAGTGAAAAAGTTGGCCTAAAGCTCAACATTCAGAAAACAAAGATCATGGCATCTGGTCCCATCACTTCATGGGAAATAGATGGGAAACAGTAGAAACAGTGTCAGACTTTATTTTTTTGGGCTCCAAAATCACTGCAGATGGTGACTGCAGCCATGAAATTAAAAGACGCTTACTCCTTGGAAGAAAAGTTATGACCAACCTGGATAGCATATTCAAAAGCAGAGACATTACTTTGCCGACTAAGGTCTGTCTAGTCAAGGCTATGGTTTTTCCTGTGGTCATGTATGGATGTGAGAGTTGGACTGTGAAGAAGGCTGAGCGCCGAAGAATTGATGCTTTTGAACTGTGGTGTTGGAGAAGACTTGAGAGTCCCTTGGACTGCAAGGAGATCCAACCAGTCCATTCTGCAGGAGATCAGCCCTGGGATTTCTTTGGAAGGAATGATGCTAAAGCTGAAGCTCCAGTACTTTGGCCACCTCATGCGAAGAGTTGACTCATTGGAAAAGACCCTGATGCTGGGAGCGATTGGGGGCAGGAGGAGTAGGGGATGGCCGAGGATGAGATGGCTGGATGGTATCACGGACTCAATGGACGCGAGTCTGAGTGAACTCCGGGAGTTGGTGATGGACAGGGAGGCCTGGCGTGCTGCGATTCATGAGGTCGCAAAGAGTCGGACACGACTGAGCGACTGAACTGAACTGAACTGAACTGAAATGGAGATTCCAAAGTAGGCACTGACATACAGACCTAGAGGAACAGTCTAGAAGTAACAACCTGGGAGTCATGGGATATTCAGTGATTTAAAGCACTGGTATAGACAGAACTGTAGGGATAACAGTATATGATAAGAGGGCCTCAGACTGTGCCTTTTAAAAGGAATTGAAACACTTAAAGTCCATATGGCAAATGTGAGTGAGATGCTGTGATCAGATGATTGATAAGAAAAGCTGGGAAAAGTAAAAAAAAAAGTTTTCAAGATGGTGTATCGGAGTAATCAGCAAACTGTGGCTTTGGGCCAGTACCTGTACTCTTGACTTCTTTGTTAACAAGAGGGGTAACATCTGCGTATCTCAGGGAACTGCCATGCTCAGATCTCATACTGCTTGAGAAATGTTGAAATCAGTTATTTTATCATATAATCACTCTCAGTTCCCAGGGATTTTTGTTGTTGTTGTTTGTTTGTTTTGAATACTTGGACCATTCACACTCTTACTCTTCCAGGCTTCTTTAGAACAATAAAGAGCCAAAAAACATGAATTGGAACATGACGCTATTTGCAGTTCTTTTGCAGAATTGCATGGGATGTGATTGTGCTCAGGATCTGGAATATTTCTCCCATTTGCTTTTCTCTCCTGCCTTTCTCCTAGGAACCTGGAAGTCTCCGTTAGGGCCTGTGGGTTTAGGCTTGAGCACCTCAATTTTATCAATAAAACTATTCGGTAATCAGGTCTCTGTGATTAAATGCTTAGCCACAAGGTAGAAGCCTCGGGTATTCAGGGAACACCTTACTGGTACACTCTTCCCTCACCGTTAGTTAGTGACACATCCCAGATCTCCCCACTTGGACTTCCATAGTGGCCATCGCTTACTCTCAAGGAGAGGGAGGGCTAGAGGAGAATGGCCCTCCCCACAGAACAGAGGCACTGAGGCACTTCACCCAGCGAGCATCCCTCAGCCTCGCTGCAGAGGAGAGGACACCTGGCTAGTACCAAGCCCTCCATCTTCCTCTAAGTCACTGTGGCAACCATTCCAACCACAACAGACTGCTATATACAAATGACTCATCCCCAGCCTCCTGCTTTCCTTTCAAGAGTCAGCTGTCATGTGCTGCCCTGACTCGCTCGCCTCTGCTCCCAGGAAATAAGCACTCTAGAGATTCCTGAGTCCAGGCCCCTCCCAAGCCAAGAGCCTCACGCCGTTTTTATGGTGAAGCAGCACAGAGGCATCCTGGCCGCCTCCCCTCTGCCGTCCTGCCAGCGCCAGCACCACTGTTCTGAACATAAGAACTAAGAAGGCAATTTGTGTCACTTTAATTATGCAGGATGAAGATTAAGCCAGTTGTAGGGATGCCAGCTGTTGAAGAACTAGTGAGTATTTGCACAGTAGTTCAGAGTGAGTCAAGGCCATGTATACCCCATGTCTCTAATTCCATACTATGCTTGTAAAGGAATCCAGAGACTTTCAGAGAGTGACTCTGAACTTCTCACCCTTTGTAAACTAACTTGGCCTAATGAAGCTCTTCAAAGGGCAGTAATCTTACGTCCGTTTTTTCCTCCTTTTTGTTCTAAAAAACTGACATTGTTTTCTAAACTATAGTTTTTACCAATTAGCCACACAGTGTCTTAGGGAATCTATTAGTTTTAAATGAGGATTTAATACAAGGAGTAAGTCTTCATAGTCACATTTTCCTAATTTCATTTTCTGAGCTCCCCCACACCAGTGTCCTGTATATCCTGGAATTGGGTCAGCTGTCATGCCTTTTTGCCAGATGTTCACACTGTTGAGGCCAGAGACAGATGAATCACTTATTGCCTAAATAAATTTAAGCTAAAATGTGCCACTGGCCATCCGTGTTATAGAATTATTCCCTGACACTATCTCTGTCAGTATGTTTTCATATTTGGTATATTATAGCTATTCATCAGAAGAGCACAGGCAAGAAATGTTCTAAGTGTGTATAGGAACTAAGAAACTGTTATTTTTTTTCAATATAAATGAAATAACTGAGTATGGAATCTACCCTATATGGTGATTATTTTTTATACTATCAACCTTGACATTGTTAGTAACCATTTTATCAACAAACCATATTTTATAAGGTAGTCTCATATAGTCTCAATGAAGTCAAGTTAGGTTTTACAGAGTATTTATTTTAAATAAGGGATATTTAAACCTAGATAACCTGGAGGTTTGAAAGTGAGTATAAACATTTAAAGTGTGTGGTTAAGAATGTACTTTAAAAAGATCAGATTCATTAAAAATGCAAACTGGTTGCCTTTAATCAATAAGAACTAAACCAAACTTCAGTTTTTTCTATGGTGAACAGCAGCCTTATTACCTCATTATAACTTTGATTTCAGCCTTGTGATAACTTGAAAAGAGGAACCAAGTGTATTGTGCCTTACTTCAGGCATACAAAATTGTGCATTAATAAAGGAGTATTTTTCAAGCCAAAAAAAAAAAGAGTGGAAATAATGTTTTGTGATTACCCTGTTTATTTCCAGTGATTTAAGGAAGTACCACAGTGTTCTTAAAACAAAATTCAATGAAATTTAATTTTTAAAATATTTCATGCTTTTATTTCATTAGTAAAAGAATAATGTTCTGAAATCAGGAAAAGGTTTTCAACATCATTTGACCAAATTCACAAACTTATTGAGCATCTGTTTTATTAAAGACATTGGATAAAGCATTTTAGAGGATACAAAGAAATAACATGTTCTTTGCCTACAGGGAGCTTTTAATCTAACAAGGAAGACATTAGAGAGTCAACCAAGTTTAGTAACAATTTACAACAATAATTTAAATAAAGAAATTATCTAATTTAACTAAAGAAATTGTCATGGTATATAGTACATCCTTAATTGCCAAGTAATACAAAGTAGGCTTTCCAAAAAGGAAAAGAACACTTGAGGCAGGTGAAATAGGTGGAATTTGAGCCAAGGCAACTATTTTAACGATTTTACCAGTTGTGGGCTAGAATAGAAGCAAATAATGTCTGATGTCAGTGTTGACAGCTATACAGGGAGGCTTCTCGCTCCATCCGTAGCATTAATTCATACATAGTTTTTCCAATTTACAGTTTACAGAAGGCCATTTATCTACATATGATGGCAATTACAGTGTTAGTGTCCCCTTTCACAGAGTTAAGCTAAACAGTAAAATAATAATTTTTTATAAGTTAAATGTTTCAATGCATTTCAGCAATACTATGAAGAAAGACATACTAGTAACATGATACTTTAAGACTATCTTTTTAAATAACACAGTTATTAATGGCAAGAGAAAAATGTTCATAAACTCAGTCGTGTTGAGAAAAGATAATAAAAACTAATTTGTAAAAAAAAAAAAAAAAATACAGCCTTGACCTTCCAGATGAATGTCGTTTTCTAACAAAGGGGATGTAGCAGTGCTTGCCCAACATGAACCTGCTCCCTCAGGGGTCCTGTTAAAGTTCGGCTGTGCGTCTGCAGGTCTGAAGCAGGGCCTGAGAACAGTTTCCTGCTGTTTCTGCCAGGCTCTTGCAACAAGGACCTAACATTGATCTGGGAGCTCTGGGCAGCAAGACTGTAGAGAGGAAAACACTGCGATTCTGAGAGGGCTGTCTTAAATGGGGAGTACCCTGTTTGAGGAAAATAGCAGTATCATTAGAATAATCTTATATGGCTTGTACCCTTTATTCTCACCCAACTCTTTCTCTTTGCCTTTAGCACGAAAGCAAGAGATTATCAAAGTCACTGAACAACTGATCGAAGCTATCAACAATGGGGACTTTGAAGCTTACACGTGAGTAGAGGCACCTTTGTTTTGCTTTCATGCTATGACTTAAGTGTTTTCTATATGAGTGTATTCTTCAGTGTACCTGAACTCATGTATATTCAACCCAGGTTTGATACAGTAGCTTCATTTCAAGGTATAAATGACTTAAGTGCCCCAGGAGAGAAACAAGTGTATTTTAGATTGCAGAGAGAGAAGATTAGACTTCTGACAGGAAAACTGGGGATTTCTTTGTCAGAGCTCATCTCCTTGTGAAAGAAAGCTTTCCAAGCAGAGCAGTCCATGAGGTTAAAAACACAAGAAGCAGGAAAGCACAGAAAAAGTGCATCTGGGTTTAGGCGTGTTTTTCCTCAGCTTCTGCAGAGGTGATGGGGCAGACAGAGATCAGGAGGCAACACCCAGTACAGCTGAACTGTATCTTCATCTCTTTTAGGAGTTTGTCTCTTAAATAAAATGTTCTTTGAAGGAAGGGTTTTAATGTTAAATTTAAAGTACACTATAGGTATTAGAGGACGTCACTTTGAGCAAATAAAAATAAAACCTTCAAATGAATAGGGCATGAGGATTATGGTACAAAGAATGTGGGTCAGTAAGTTAGCTATTTGAGTGAAGATAAAAATCAGTTCTCAACTTTCCCTTTATAC
The DNA here is from genome assembly GCA_006408695.1 of Aepyceros melampus. Lineage (NCBI taxonomy): Eukaryota > Metazoa > Chordata > Mammalia > Artiodactyla > Bovidae > Aepyceros > Aepyceros melampus. The sequence goes on from SJXQ01007510.1 coordinate 224,516, forward strand.
CATACTATAGGTCCTCTTGAATGAAAGGGTTAAATGTTAAAAAAATGAGATTGGAAAGGTGTAAGTTTAAAAGCAGGAGACTCATAGAAATGAGAAAGTAAAATGATTGGGCTACCTAGAGAGAGAACTTACCTATTTTAATTTTTTAAAGCCAAAATAAAACTAACAAAATATTTGTAAAATGTACCTAAAATTAATATATATTGAGACGATAAGATTGGAAAATGGAGAAATAGGTAAAGGACCTGAGCTGACCATTAGCAAAAGAGGAAATATAAATGACAAACTAAATGAGACCATACTGATGCCCACTAATCAGGTGCAAATCTGAATGTAGGAGGTTCTCTGCCCCTCAGATGAGCAGGGACAAAACCCCCGCTGACCGCAGAGGGCAGGACACCAGTGGCTTTCCCCACCGCCTGTTGGGGTATAATGGGGACACTTCCATGCTGGTGGCAGCAGCTGGGGCTTGGGTCACAATTAGTTATTATATACCAGAAATTTTATAAAGGTCCAGATTACTACTTTAACCCTGGATTTTGAAATTTAAACAGGGACAAAAATTGTGAACAAAAGATACTGCCTCTGGGAGATGAAATTGTGGGGGTTTTTTTTGCTTCTTTCCAAGTTTTATATAATAAGATATTTTTTATCAGTTATAAATAGATAACCAAATATTAAGTATGGAAGACAGTAACTGAATATAAGAACTAAATTAATCCCAGGACTCCCTCTTATAAATTTAATGTGTGTGAAAACATGAGTATGTACATATATATGTGTGTGTGTGTGTATCAGTTCTTTAACATGACCTAGTAAGAGTATATTTAGGGGAAATAAATAGTAAGAAATGGAGTTTTAAAAAATATTATTTGTTGTTAGAAAATTAAACTGTTGAATAGTTGTTAAAGAGTTGTTTAGAATCCTGCACTATAGGACAGCTCTCTTATTCTTTTGGTTGATATAACTTTGTTAGACCCATATGATTCATCAAACATAATACACTTAAAAAAAAATATGGCAATAGTTTTCCCCTGTGGAATGGTGGAGTTTGTCAGCCAGGCCAAAATGGCGAAATATAGCACTTGCTGTATTCTCAGACACTTTAAAATAGGGTGTTTTAAATAATTCAGTTCCTCAGCTCACTAATTCCTTTTCCTGCCTTCTGGCTTGATTTTGTATACTCAGTCCAGTAGTTAACCCAGAGCACCTTCCATCTGGGGATGGCATGATGTATTGGTAAAGCTGTCAGCTGGTCTTTAGAACACCTGTTTGGAGCATGCACCCCCTGGGTCAAGGAGCAGATTGTGACTCTTTTATTAATCCAAAGCCTGTGATAGGAGAGAGAGATATATACATGACTTACTTACATAGAAACAGAGAGAAAGAACACATTACAAGTTTTCAACTATGTTGACTCAGTGGTTGGGTAAAAAGATCCATCATAGTACAGTGATCCTCAGATGATTTTGGTGCTGATAGAAAGTAGTAAAAATTTTGATTCACTGATGTTGACAGCCAAAAGTCTATTTATAGAGAATATAATAGCCCCTGGCAGAAAACAAGTCCCATTGCCATGGGAACACTGTTCTTGCCATTTTGCTTCTTAGAGATTACAGATATTTAACTTTGAGCTTTAATACCTGCCCACCAGGAAGTCTGAGGTGTTTAAAGTTTAAAATCTCTATCCACTCCCACCCTATCCGCACCTGAGGCTTTCTTTACCACAATGAATAAACCACTGTGATATCTTATTTTAAAGAGTATTTTTTACTTTAAAAGTATTCTTTTAAAAAATCAGTTCCAAAATTCTATGAGCTGTACTTTTAAAAACCATAATGATCTTTTTAAAACTTGTATTCTTGTTAAAAACGTTTTAACTTTTTGTCTCCTACATGGGGAATTTCTGTAGGAAATTAGATGAAGCCTCACTAAATTAACAGTCCCAAATCCTTCAGTATAATTCTTTTTATCTAAGTTTGTGAACTACTAAATTCTTCAAATCCAGATTTTAGGTGCCTTCTCTGAGACGCCTACCCCTCCACGTACCTGGAAAACTCTTACTCCAGAAAGTGCAACTCAAATTTTCTCTCTTACATCTTTCCTTTCTCACATATAATCTAGGTTTGGGGCACGTTGTGTTTATTTCCATTCCAGTATTAATTGTTGTGTTTGTTTCAACGAATATTTGCTACATAGGTATTTAACACAGAGAAGGCAATGGCACCCACTCCAGCGCTCTTGCCTGGAAAGTCCCATGGACGGAGGAGCCTGGTAGGCTGCAGTCTATGGGGTCGCTGAGGTTCAGACATGATTGAGCAACTTCACTTTCACTTTTCACTTTCATGCATTGGAGAAGGAAATGGCAACCCACTCCAGTGTTCTTGCCTGGAGAATCCCAGGGACGGGGGAGCCTGGTGGGCTGCCATCTATGGGGTCGCACAGAGTTGGCCACTACTGAAGTGACTTAGCAGGTATTTAACAAATTCTTTGTTGAATTTTTTCAAGAAAGCCCATTGGCTTTCCTTGAATATACCATTAAAATGGTATCTTTTTTCTTGAATCATAATTCTAAGATTACAAAGTAAACTAATGTGGATCTGAATCTCTCAATTATAAAAGTTAATTGAGCTTGTATTTAAAGTTTAAGTCTTGAGGACATTGGCAGAAAATGTAAGATGTAACACTTAACCTTCACATCAGTCTAAATGACTGTTTTACATGAATGTAGATAGTATCAGATTATTCCAAAAATATTTAATTTCCAAGGCAAAGTTTATTTTATAGGACTTAGAGATTGACTTGGACTTGGAGAGCATTTCAAAAATAAACTTATAACAACTAGAAAACTAGGGAATTATAAAAACTGGGGAAAGCCTAGAGAACTCCCTTTGCAAATTAAAAATTAGAAATGTTTCAAAGGAAACTCCTAAACCATTGTAGATCATCAGCTGCTGGAACTGGTTGTATTATTTTGCCCTTACTGAAGTCACTGCAAAACTCTTTTTTAGGGTTTTCTCTTCAACCCACCCTGGGAAGGCCTGTGATAGAAAGTTTATGTTGTGTTTTTTAAGACTCCTTTCTTCAGTGACTGTTTGATAAATTAGAAAAGGATATGTATGAAACAACAAAATACATTAACTCATTTTAGTTTTTTTTTTCCCTACAGAAAAATCTGTGACCCAGGCCTTACTGCTTTTGAACCTGAAGCTTTGGGTAATTTAGTAGAAGGGATGGACTTTCATCGATTCTACTTTGAAAATGGTACATTTACTTTATTATCACGCCTTTTCTAGCTTCTCTGAATTTCTCCAGAATTTCTAGATTCTTTGGCTCTTTCCTGCAATGAGCATTCTTACTTTAGTCCAGCATTTTACATCATAATTTTGTAATTTGAAATCAAAAAACACAACAGCCATAAACTTTGGTATGTTTTGAAAAATACCTAATTTTATATAAAAAATGATGGTGATTAAATACACCCCACAGAAGTCCCAGTATGTAAGCTGTGAAATAAGTTACCCAAAAGTATTTAATTATTTTAGGTTTTCAAAACATTGTTTATATGAAAAAAATAAGAGAAACTACAGCATCCCAGAATATTTGCCATAGAGTGCTTTCAAGAAGAATAATCAGTGCTCATTGCCAAGGTAAAATTGTGTATTAAGATGAGTAATGAGGTAAATATTTGTTCAGATTACAAGAATTTTAACGGTATCAGATAAAATAGCCACATTTCAGAGAAAGTGATAAAAGAAACTCCTGCAGAAATCTTCAAGGTCACCAAAAAAAGTATAAAAGAGAAGTTCCTCTTATCCTGCTCCTAAAGACATTAGGTATAAGGTGTTTGCATGATGCAGGAAGTAAATTTACCTTTTGCAATGAAATTTTTATGAATTAAAGAGGAATCATAGTAATGATTTGGATAATCAGGTTTATGTCCAGTAATTATAAGCATTGACAAGAATATTTGCGTTGGCGTGCATTTTTACATTCAATGAATTGTCTTTCTTATATGCACTGGATATTTGCAAGGAAACAAAGATAATTAGTGGTAAACTGGCCTTAATGAAACTTCAGTAAATGTTTTCATATTCTGTTTCGTGCTGTGATTGACAGCATGTCATAATGTTTCCTTCAGTAGGCTGTAGCTTGATACCACCTCATCTGTAGTAAAAGAATAATGAACCCATTAATATTGTAACCTACCTCAGCATAACACTGGACTTCATTACTCTTCATAAATACATATTCATAATAACGGGATATTGTTTTTTATCAGACTGTAGCAGTAAGTAATTCAGATCATTCCTAAGAATGAAGGATATGTTTGGATAACAGGTAAAACAATTTTGCCTGTTTCAGTGATCAAAGAGAGTAGCATCAATCAATATCTGCACTAAATCTTCATCTCTTAGTCGTTGAACAGTCAGAATAAATAGATGTTGGCAAAACAACAAAGGCTGGAGCCTCATGAGGGCTGGTCAACAAAGGAGAGAGCTACAGGATCAGAACCAGGCTATATGGCCAACACCAAATTTTGGATTTTTACTGGCTAACCATAATTGGACTACTAGAATGGACTGTACTAAATAAAGGAGCCACTGGATGAGATGGGGAAACTGATTCACACCATGGCCAGCCTATTTAGAAGACAGCAGTCTCCATGCTTAATACATGATGTATTTCCCTTGCCCCATGTACTTTACCAACTGGCAAAAAAAAAAAAACCAACAAGCAGCCCACAGGATATCCTGTCAACTGCCCCAGAGGTTCCTTTATTGGAAAAATAAACTGCTCCGTGCACCTGGGCCAGCCCTTCTCCACCTCTGTTCATTTTATGGCTTGTTCCTAACCACTTCCCGTTATAATTATGTCTCTCCAGCTTTTTCACCCAAAGTTTGAGTGGCGTACAGTTTAACCACAAAGAAAATAATATACTTGGCACAGTACTCAATTATTTTCATTAGTGAATAGTTGAATGAATGAATGATATTCTATTTATTGGTCCCAAGGGAAGTCCTTATGGTTTCAGTTTACTTTGCATAGAAACTAAGTTCTCTTTTCCATGTTCTTCTCTTTCAGCTTTGTCCAAAAGCAATAAACCCATCCACACCATCATCCTGAACCCTCATGTACACCTGGTGGGTGACGATGCTGCCTGCATAGCATACATTAGGCTCACCCAGTACATGGATGGCAGTGGGATGCCAAAAACAATGCAGTCGGAAGAGACACGCGTGTGGCACCGCCGGGACGGAAAGTGGCAGAACGTTCATTTTCATCGCTCAGGGTCACCAACAGTACCCATCAAGTAAATATTTCCAGGCTGTCAGCTTCTTTGTTAATACGCCCATGGTCAGCGTCTTTTACTTATTCCATTGTTAATAGCATGGCATCTGTTATTCAATGCTAGTGGTTGGTTATACTGGTGAGAATCCATGTTTCATAAGAAGCAGTCTGTAATTCTGTGGAAAGGTCAGACTAGCTATTTGTTGATTGAAACTTGCCCTAGAAAGTAGACAGTCATTTTAGATAGGGTTAAATCAAGGAGAATTCGTGTAATAAGGTAAACAATTTATACAACTTCATTGTCACATATTGGCAGAGGAAGAAGACGTGGAAGGAAAAAGTTTCTAAAATGGCCAAAACAGTCAAACCTCTTTACTCAAAGGTTCCCTACACATAGTTTTAACTAGTCTTGGATCAAAAAATTTCAGTAGTAGAGAAATTCCAGTATGTTTCAAAAGCAGAACTTAAATTTTCTTTGCAGGTAAATGATTTACATAACATTTACATTGTATTAATGAATACAAGTAATCTCTAGAGATTATTTAAAGTACATGAGAGGATGGGTGCAGGTTATATGAAAATTTACACCATTTTATCTAAGAGACTTGTGCATCTGCAGATTTTGGTATCCCTGAGGGCTCTGAAACCAATCCGCCACAGATACTATGGGGTAACTGTATGGAATAAGGAGTTTCATTTTTATAGATTTTTCTACCGGTACTCTATAAAAGATATTAGAAACTCATGAAACATAGTGTTAAAATGCAAGTATTAATATTTCAGCATCTTTCTCACTGTACCTCAGAGGTCATGGTTGCTCTTCCATTTATATCATCTAGGTGCTCACCTTGTGCCAGACAAAACGCAAGGTGAAAGACATTGCGTATCACCAATGCCAAGGAAAAAACTAGAACTTCATAATCAGCTTCAGAGTAGAAGGGAATGGATAACCCGTGCAGCAAAGTGCTTATAACAAGTTGGAAGTATACTTTGTAGAGAAGACAGAAATTTGAGCAGTCTTAAGTGAGGAGTGGAATTTGGCAAAACAGAAAGAACAAAAAGAACGCAGTCCAAGTCCAAGGAGCATCAAGAGGAGAAGCTCAGCATCAGCCATCAGCTCCCTGCGGTGCAGGACTGTGGGTGCAGAAGGCTGCCTGCAGGTGGCAAAAGGCGGATTATGGCTGTGTTGAGTAAGTGTAGTGAGATGAGGACAAGAAGGCGTGTTCAGACTCAGCAGAAGTTCAGCCAGCTGTGACCTCATTTCAGATTCCCTTACCTGTTCATATCTGGGGGCCTTGGGATGGGTAGTCAAAACCACACAAACAGCCATTCAACGCACTCCAGAGAATCAAGATGTCTTAGTTTAATAATGTCCCACCACAGTGGTTTTCAAATGGCCTTCCGTTTAGCCTTATTCTGCATCACTGTTGGATTTGTCAAAAGTGAGTCAAGAAGGAAAAAATAGAAAGGTTGAAATTCACTCCAAAAAAAAAACAAATATATATATATATATATATATATATATATATATATATTTGTAATTAAAAGACAGGAGAAATGTAACAATAATGAAGATGCCTATCTTTGTGCATTTTGAGTTTTTTACCCCAAAGAGGTACAGTATCAATTGCCAGCTACTACAGTAGGGATTACATTCATTCAGTACTAGAAGGCTAGGTTTTTCTACAGTTCCCTGCAGTGTTTATGGATAGAGCCTACTTGAGAAAATTTCATTTTATGCCAGGTGGCTTAAGTGAGGCTTCTCTTAATAGGCCACCTGTATTCCAAATGGGAAAGAAAACTTCTCAGGAAGCACCTCTTTGTGGCAAAACATCTAAGGCCTGAAAACCATTCACATATGGGTCTTGTAAGTAACATCTCGCTCCGTGATACTTTGTGATTGGAGCTAATGACTGAAAAGCTGCATGGCTGTTTTTCCTCTCTTTGAGGATATTTTCTTGCATTATAGTCAATGAAAACCATAAAAGGTCTTTGAGAATCCACAGCATTTCTGCATGAGCTCTTGAGTCTAACGTTTGGCAACATTGTGTAGCATAACCCTTATTTTCAAGGTATTAGGTGCTGAAAAGACCCTACCTTCAGCATATAGATCATGGCATTTCAAATATTGTGGAGTTCTCACATCAAAACTCAATTCTATCTGGGTCAATTCAGACAACTCTCAATTATCCAGATCTAATTTATATCCAGCTCTAGGATCCTTTGATGTCTGTTTTTCAAGAGGTTACAGTTCCTGTTCTGCACTTAGCTAAGGTTAATAAGCACATTAATTTGCTGTGCCTGGCCAAGTTTAATGGTATTTGACCACAAGGAGGAAGTCAGGCTGAAATTTAGAACTCACAAAGTGAGTAATTCCAGAGGATAATTGAAAGTTGACTGTAGTTAAATTCATGCCTGTGGTGGTGTTTAAGATTGGCTTCTTACCTTGTATTGGAAGGATTCAGATACGTGTGGCAGCATTGTGAATTTGTTCCCCATTCAAAGCACTGAACTTGGTCTAAACTTGGAAGAAATAGTGCTCCCAGCTATTGGTTTAAAGAAAGAAGACCTCTGGTTAAATAAGAATAATCCCACATTCCCTATTCTTGAGGCTATAAAATTGACTTCTAGGGTTGACATCCAGTGGAGTCTAAGAATAGTGACAAAAGCTAAAAGATGAAGTTAAACTTTTAGTCTCTTTCAACCAAATAATACGATTCATTTATTAATTTATCTGATAAGCATGAATGCTTAAACTGTATATTTAATCATGTGATTGCAGCCTGAGTATTTTTAGCTTTCTCTGTGTGAACAAATTGACAGATTAATGCAGGAAATCAATATTGTCTAACATCATTCATTTTCTCTGTTAACGGCCGCAAGCAAAGATCTCTTACACGTAGTATTTTCAGTCTATTACTTAGCTATAAAAATCGTAGCCGCGCCTCATCTTTGGCAAAGCAATCCGATAATACTTCATAAAACAGTTTATGTCTCCCCTCTCTCTTTGCAGCTAAACATCAACAGTGCCACTTCTGCAATTCTCTGTTCTCCAGGCACCTGGATGGTAACCCTGAGCCGTCCTCCCCCCTCTTCATGCATGTTTCCGAGTGCATGAAGTTGTGAAGGTCCTCTGTGTCATGCCTATGTGATGCACCAGCTTGTCATAGATTCCTTCCTGTACATTGTTTACACTTCAACTCTGGGGATGTTCCATGCAAACTTCAATCATTGTTGGCAAACAGTAGGGGGAGGTGAGCAAAAGAAAAAATTCCACAATATTCATCTAGTCATCCAATTTCTCTGTTTATGCCAAGACTTAACAGACTTCAGAATTACCATTCTCTGATTGAGAGTTTGTAAGAGAAAAGTAAATTTTTAAAAACTCTGCTGTTCATGTGTTTTAGCTTGTTTAACAAAAGCCAAAAAAAAAAACAAAAAACAAAAAATTACCTTCAGTTTCCTGGTGTGATCCTGGCTGCAATGGATGATTTCTCACTGAAAGCTGTGTTGCTGTTAAACAAAGTGGATTGAATCATTTATGAATGTGGAAGTGAGAATTAGTGGGTTTGCTACGATCTAAAGTCATGTCTTTTTTGGTCAAACTATATAAACTGGAAAAACACATCACTGACAACTTTGATCACTTTAGGGTATATGCGCACTGTTCTGGTGAAATTTGCTGAATTGAATTTTCTTGTTCCTTTCTCAAACCTGTGCTTTTTAATTTTTTCTTCATTTTATCCTATTTCTTTATCACTTTCATTTGCTTCCTTTCATATCTTTTTTTTCATTCTTTACCTTTTTTTTCCTGTTTAGTAGTTGAAAAAAGTGAAATTTGCATAATGAAGGTAAAATAAGAACTGAGGCCTCTTGGAAGTGGCTGGACTCATACTTTGAGCATCTTCAGGGCCCTTAGAGATGAGGTCAAGAAGAGCTCAAAGGTCTGGAATTCTGCTCTAATTTGGATGTAGGGATCCTAACTAAGTTGCAGGTATTAGAACTGTTTAAACATATAGGAAAGCAAGTAGGACCCTCCTATACCTGCAGCGTGTCTTACTGAGTGGAGCAGTTGCCAGGACAGCACCCAGCCGGTCATGGATCTGGATTTTGTGCAGAGGCACTTTATTCTGCCTCGCCCCTCCTGCGTGATCACTGCTAGGCTTCGGAAGTTCAGAGGATGGGGAACACTGCAGGCCTCTCTAAGTGTTTTGAACTCCATCTCTGTGACTCATGGTTTTGTAGCTACTCTCAAGTGTCTGAATAAAATTACGCTTCCCTTCTAGGAGTTAGGATTTTCCTGCTTAAAAACAAAAGGGAAATGTCCCTGTTTTCTTTGTGCTTCTCATTTTTCCCTTGTTTATTCAATTCCTGTGGGGCTTTTTCTCCTCCCTGAAATGCTTTATAGTGCATGGTATCTTCATCAACCTTATTTTAACAGCAGTAATTCACAATCCTCAGAAGCCTATTTTTAAAGCAGAAGCAAAAAAAAATTAAAAAAAACAATCAACCCTCCCACTTTTCTCTCATTTCACATTTCTGTGTTGATTACTAATCACCTTAGATATTGTTACTAGTGGATGTATGGTAGATGGATTGAAGCTTTTCTGATAATTATTACACAATTTAAAACAATATATATTTAAATATATACAGTAAATGTATTGAGCCATGTTAACCTGCCAATGAGATCTGTGAAAAAGTAATGGCCTCATTTTTCCCTTTTTAATTTCTTTTACCTTTTTGTGAAATGGCTATACGTGGCATACATGTATTTTAGAAAAATATTAGGTATAGAGTTTTTTTTTTTATATACTTTTAGCATGTGGTGTTGAAGTATTACTGAGATCAAGTTTGTCTTCCACACTAAGATGTGAGGAAATTGTGATTTGTTCTCTCCACCACAACAGAATTACACATTTATTATCTTCTCTCATTTTGAAACACTGCAGTTTACCATGGGACACTGTATATATTTCTTGCCATAATGGTAAATGACTGATTGATATATTTAAGAGTTAATAAATTTGTGATTTCTGCTGACAATGTGTCCACTTTTATTTCTTCAGGGATACTCTATTTATGCATGTGTGAGGCTGGCTAGTGCCAATGGCCACACATCCTATATGGTCTTATTACAGAATTCACAGTGACATTAAGATGAAGTAACTGAACTGAGCTTCCCTCTAAGAATGAACTTGGTGATAATGACAATTTACTGTGTTATTTATGTGCACAAAATAACGGTCTCTGCTAGGAAAGTTTTTCTGAGAACAAAGCACTTGACACAAGAGTCCTGAAAATTTCTGAACCTGCCCTCCGCCTCATGGCTGCTAGCTCACTTCCACTTTTAACTCGAATCTGACATCTGACGATGTAACACGTCTGGATCGTCTCCGCCAGTATTCAGGCAAGCACCTTCTCTCCTGTTACTCCAGCTTAAAGCTGAGTGTACCTAAGTACTGAACTTTGTTCCGTTTATTAAACGCCCTACCACACAAGGTTTGTTTCTAACCTAGAATATGCTTCCCCTACTTTTTCAACATAATTCATACTCATTCTTTGAAATTCAATTTAGAGTAACATCCCCTCCAGCAAACCTCCCTAGACCATGCTGTAAGCTTGCTCTCTCTCAATACTTGCAATAATAGTTGGTGTTCACCTCTCCTGCCAAGCACCTTGGTTTTGGAAATACATCTTTATTTGTGTCTTCTCTACAGGCAAGAACTGTGTGTTTGTATCTGTGAACCCATGTGAGATGTTAATAACTATTGTGGGCAAACCAAAAACGGGGAACTCACGGTGTAGAGTCCTGGATTTAATGTTCGGCTGTGTTGTCCTTGATACTCTGAGCAAGTTGCCTCTTCCTCTGAACCTTCATTTTCCTATTTATAAAATGAAAACATACCAATTAATAAGGATATTGTGAGGGTTTAGAGATAATGGATAGAGAGTACCTAGAATAATATTTGGTAGATAATATTAAGTAGCAGCAGCTATAATTGTTCCAATCACTGATATTAATATTCCCAATGTTCTGGTTACTCCTTCCTTAGAGGTATATATAACTTATTTTGCTATGAGCCATCCTGTTTATGTTGGTTTACTGATATTGCTAAGGATATGCTCAAGTGTTGCAGCAGGAAAATGAGAAATAGTGACGTTAGTCATCTGGCTGAAAGTAGGGAAAATGAAAGGGAGTAAATCAGTATATTCTGGGGAAATTCTCAAGGAATTTTAGCCTGAAGTAACTGAAGTTTTGAATCTCTGTATAAATAAAAACTATATATAATGTAAGAGTAAACACAGAAAACACAACCTTTTGAATGAGTGATCTCCTTAAATAAAATTCTGCTGACTTATACAAATATTTCACTGTTTCCATGGTTGTCTGTGTCAGATAACAGTGTGAACAGATAGATAATGGACATCAGCATGCTGAACTATGTCTGTCCATGGGCTGAATAATCAGCAGCAGTCATAAACCACCTGTCTGAGCAGCAGCATGAAGTAGTTACGGTGCTTCGACCTTTCTGTCAAAATGATTCTCAGAAGTAAGCTGGCATATTCTCCGAGGACCCAGCTTCTGCCTCCACAGCAAGAAATGATCTCTGCATCTCTGTCTACACACTGCACCCTGCCTTCTCTCCCGTTGCTGGGGATCAATAGTTCATGCACCTAGCAGAGGCTGACACCCTTCTCCTCCAGCTGACCCTACCCCTGCTGGCAGGTACTACAAGTCCCCCACCTCCAGCCCCACTTTGTCATAAATCATTTCCTCTGCACTGGACATTCTACTTAATGCCCCATTTCTTTTCTTCACAGCCAGGTACCGTCAAAGGCCTCTGTGTGCTTGCTGTCTGCCACCTCTCTCTCTCATGCCCCTTAACCTACTCCAGTTTCCCTCACAAATGCACAAAGCAGTCTACCCAAAGTCACCAATGTCATTAATTTGAGGGGCCAATGTCTAGTCTTCATCTTACCCAGTCTCTCAGCAGCATTTAACACAGTCTACCATCTCAATCTTAGAGAACATTTTCCTCTTTCAGACAGTGAAGGTGAAGGTGAAGTCACTCAGTCATGTCTGACTCTTTGCAACCCTGTGGACTGTAGCCTACCAGGCTTCTCCATCCATGGGATTCTCCAGGCAAGAATACTGGAGTGGGTTACCATTTCCTTCTCCAGGGGATCTTCCCGATCCAGGGGTCGAACTTGGGTCTCCCGCATTGCAGGCAGACACTTTAACCTCTGAGCCACCAGGGAAGCCTCCTATCATTCTCCATACTCCTCCTCAGTCTCTAACTGTTCCCTTTTCCTCAGCCTGACTTTTACATTTTGGAACTTTTTTTTTTTCTATCTTCATTCACTCTCAGAATAATTGGCCCTAATCTCAATGGCTTTAAGTTATGTTAATGACTCTCAAATGTGTATCTCCAGCCCAGATCACTCGTAAATTCCAAACATGTAGATCCAACTGCCTACCTGAAATCTACATTGGAGATCTACTAGGCATCTCAGAATTTGCAAAGCTGAGCTTTTAATTGTCTGTGACAAAACTTGCTCTCTTTAGGATCTTTCATATCTCAAGAATTGGCAATTCAGTTCTTCCTTTGATCAGGCCAGAAATCTCAGTGTCTTTATTATGCTAACCATTTGAAATCCCATAATTTTTACCAAGTTACAACCAGAATCTGACTTCTTCCGACAACGGCTTCTGCTGCCTCCTGTGGGCCAGATCACCATCACATTCGCTATACTATTGGAAAGAAGGAAAGTGAAAGGAAAGGGGACCATACTATTGGAATGGCCCCCTCACTGGACTCTCAGTCACTCCCCTTACTCTCTTCTGTTTACTGTTGGGGTGTGTGTGTGCTCTCTCACTCAGTCGTCTGACTCTTTGTGACCCTTTAGCTGTAGCCCGCCAGGCTCCTCTGTCCATGGGGTTTTTCAGGCAAGAATACTGGAGTGGGTTGCCATTTCCTCTTCCAGGGGATCTTCCTGACCTAGGGATTGAACCAGAATCTTGTATCTCCTGCATTGCAGGCAGATTCTTCACCGTTGAGCCATCAGGGATTAAGTAGCTTGTTAAAACATAAGTCAGAGCATGTCGCTTCTCTGCACAAAACCCTCCAGTGGTTTCCCTTACCACTCAGAGTGAAACCCAAAGTCCTGCACATAGCCTTCGAGGCTAGACACAACACTGCTCCCTATTACCTTTGTCACCACCCCTCTGCAGACGTGCTAGGCTGCTTCCACCTCAGAGCTGGTGCTGAGACTCTTCCTCAGAGATCTGAGCGGCTATCTTCACTTACTTGTTTGCAAAATTAAGTGACTGTCTCAGTAAAGCCTTCCCTGACAGTCTTATCCATAAGACTGCAAACCATCTTATTCAAGACTTCAAACCTAACTCCTTTACAGGACTTCATATCCTCCTTCCTTGATTTTTTTCTATTACTATTACTATTTGACATGTTTCCTCATATTGTTTATTTTATGAGGGTGGAGATTTTCCTCCCTGTTGTTCATGATGTACTCCAAGCTTCTAAAACAGTGTTTAGAACACAGTGATTAATAACTGTAAATAATATTTAAATAATAAACTGAAATATCTTTAGTTGAACAAATAACCAATTGCTCTCATCTTTGCAGTTAGAAAAGCTGAGGCTCCTGATTCATATATGAGTTCATTCCAATCCCAAAGAAAGGCAATGCCAAAGAATGCTCAAACTACTGCACAATTGCCTGGAGAATCCCATGGACGGAGGAGCCTGGTAGGCTTCAATCCATGGGGTCACAAAGAGTCAGACATGACTGAGCGACTTCACTTTCACTTTCTTTCATTTTCACACGCTACTAAAGTAATGCTCAAACTTCTCCAAGCCAGGCTTCAGCAATACGTGAACCATGAACTTCCAGATGTTCAAGCTGGTTTTAGAAATGGCAGAGGACCCAGAGATCAAATTGCCAACATCTGCTGGATCATCGAAAAAGCAAGAGAGTTCCAGAAAAACATCTATTTCTGCTTTCTTGACCNGCTGGGAGGGATTGAGGGCAGGAGGAGAAGGGAATGACAGAGGATGAGATGGCTGGATGGCATCACCGACTCGATGGACATGAGTTTGAATGACCTCCGGGAGTTGGTAATGGACAGGGAGGCCTTGCGTGCTGCAATTCATGGGGTTGCAAAGAGTCGGACATGACTGAGCGTCTGAACTGAACCCCAAGGATTGTAAACTGCCTATATCATAATTACTTAAGGGGAAAAAAGGAAATATTATTATACAGAATAAACTTTCAATATCAATTCACAAATCTGAAACTTGTTTAAGCTGCAAGAAATAGAAAACTGAAATCCAAATACTTTAACAAGGAAAATACATTATTTCACAGAACAAGAGATGAGTTAGTTCTAGGGTTGATAAACCAGATAAACTACCTGATAAATTCAGTGACTCAACAATATAAACAAGGGTCCAGGTTCTTCCCATTTTTCAGCTTGTCCTTCCAAGAATATAAACTTTATCATCCAGGTTAAAAGACTTCATCATCCAAAACACTACATGACATGGTTCCTGGTGTCATAGCTAGATAGGACAGCACCCAGTGGAAGATAAGGTGGCTTCCTTTCCTCTTCCCCTAACCCCTTAACCCCTCTCCCCAGCAAAGAAACATTTCTTAAGTCTCATGCTATATTCCTGTTCAGCTTAGACTGGTAAGGATGCACCCCAAAGCTAGAGGTGGGCTATTCCGCTCAGAACATGCCGCCAATGCAGGAGACTTAAGAGACGCAGGTTTGATCCCTGAGTCAGGAAGATCCCCTGGAAGAGGGCATAGCAAGCCACTCCAGTATTGCCTGGAGAATCCCATGGACAGAGGAGCCTGGTGGGCTACAATCCATGGTGTCGCAAAGAGTCAGCTGTGACTGAAGTGACTTAGCATGCATATGGGTATTCAGGGAAAGGAAGAGACCTGCTCAGATACTGAGTTGTATTGCTTTTTTTCAAGAAGTTTAGGAAACAACATTGTCTGATATAATAAGTATACTGGGAAAGTAAAAAAAAAAAAATTTGTTTTTATTGTCCTCCTTTAAAGCTGCTATGCTATGCATGTAACAAGAACACTGAAAAAATAGAGAGTCATCATCTCCTCCAAACTCTGCATCTCACCCACAAATGTATTGTGTTCTCTCTTGCATTATGTTCCTAATGTGCCAGTGAGCTCCGTGCTGGAGATTTCTCCCATCCCTCCTCTTCCCCCCACCCCACACAACAAAACTCCTTGGAACCGGGGAAGTTTAGTCATTTCACTCCATTTGAAGTTCTTCCAAAAGCTCCAGTCCCATAAAGGGCCCATTATGCCACGATTGCATCCTCCGCTTCCAGATGCCCCTTTGCCCTGCCCTGACTTCAATGAAAAGCTTTTTTTTTTTTTAAAAAAAAAAGGAAGTAAAAGGCACTTGGTGCCTGAAACCACATTTAGTAATCAGTTTTCTTCAGTTCTGCTTTTCTTTATTATTACTTAAAAAAAAGTGGAGTGTGGTGCCAGGGGAGTGTTACAACTAAGTAAACATTGGAGATCTCATCCACCACCCACCCACTGGATTCCACTCACAAGTGAACAAAGGAACGGACAGTTCATCTCCAGACCCTGTTCCTGCAGGGGCTGAAGCAACAATGTGCAGTTGTGTGGGAAGCGGCGCTCAGCTGGCTGGTTTGTGGCTCCGCGGTGTTATGTGTACAGCGCTCTGTTTGGTATCACTGTCACAAATACAGGGCACTCAGAGGCAGCTTCCACTAAAGATGGGCTTGGGGAGTCACCACAGTCCTTCTTCCAAAAGCCTCCATTCCTCAGACTTGACCTTCCACTCATATTTGCTCTTTGACTATTTTCAGGACCTTTTTCACCCCCAAACCGAAGCAATAGATTCCCTATTACTCAAACTATGAGGGAGGGACTGCCTCCAGGGAGCGGCGCTAAGAGGACCCGTTTGAGAAGTGATAATCAACCCCATCTCCTACCTTCCTCTCATTCAGTTTGGAAGGGAATTAGCTCATCCACCTTGAGACCAGTCTGCTGAAGAAGCGACACTGAATACACACAGGCACAAGCTTGCAGGCGGTCTTCGCCCACGACTCAGCGATAAAGGACAGGCCTGCCAATGCAGGAGACATGAGTTTGATCCCTGGGTCAGGAAGATCCCCTGGAGAAGGAAACGGTGACCCGCTCCAATATTCTCGCCTGAAAAACCCCATGGACAGAGGAGCTGGACGGTCTACAGTCCATAGGGTCCCAAGAGAGTCGGACATGACTTAGTGGCTAAAAACAAGGCTTACAGACGTGAAGTGAGAGGGAAATGAAGCCTTTGGGACGGCCAGCAGGCACTGCGCTGGCAATCAGACGTGACGAGTGGGAAAGACGAAAGAAGACAACATGTCCTTACAGGCAAGAGAAAAGCACAGAGCAAACACTGCCCACTCTGCCACAGGCTCAGTGATGAAACTGTCCCAGGAGACTGCCCCTTGCCGGGAAATTGCCACTGTGGGCTTCTGCCTCATTCTTTATCTGCTCCCCTGCTCTCCAGCTCACGCTAAGGCCACCAGACTCCGTAAAATTCACGCAAGTAAACACGTCTTACTTTTGGGAGGCGTCAGGAAAGAGGTCTTTCACCACCCAATCTGTTACTCCTTCCCTAAGAGCCATCCCCAGGGTTTCAGACTTTGAGGCTGGAGAAGCAGTCTCCCCTTGTACAGCTGCCCCCTGAACAAAGTTTGAAGGGCATGGGTCTACTACAACAGATATGTTTTTTAAAGTAAATACTACATCACTATAGGATACCCACTGCTTGAATACACAGATTCAGAACTACAGATATGGATGAACCAAGTATATGGGGAAAGCCAATTGTAAATTATACAAGGCTTTTTGACAGCATGGAAATCAGGGTCCTTGATGGCTCAGTGGGTAAAGAATCCACCTGCAATGCAGGAGACATTTGATCCCTGGGTCGGAAAGATGCCCTGGAAAAGAGAACAGCTACCCATTCCAGTATTCTTTCCTGGAGAATTCCATGGACAGAGGAGCCTGGCGGGCTACAGTCCATGAGTCGCAAAGAGTCAGACATGACTTAGCAACTAACACTTTAACTTGAATTCAATGCTAACTAAAGTTCCTGTTTGTGGCCTCTCAAATTTGCATTGTACATCTGCTTTAATTATTAAAGAAAAAAACATTGACAAGAAACAAAGATTGTGCACACTTAAAGATTAAATGCCTCTTTCTGGAATGCCAATGCCAGTCCTCCTTTGGGGATAATAACTCGCTTCCCAGGTGCAAGCCCAGAGTGACTTCCTATGTACATGCTGGACTGTTCTTTGGAAACCTTGAGAAACCCTGATGTAACCCTGACATGTTTAATGTTCTTTGTTCTGACAAGATACAAAACTGCTGAAAACTGCTTCTCAGAAAGTGCTGAGAGCATTTTCTCAGAGTATTCTGGAAAGCAAGCTTCCAGGCTAGTCCTTAGTTCGGCTCAAATAAAACACTTTGTAATAAGAATAGAAGGTTGTTTATTATTTTCACTGACAAAAGAAAAATGCTTTGCCGGCTGTCTCATGATCACCAGCGGCCACTCTCATTCTTAACATTTGGTTTCTTCCTCTTTCCTCTCCCAGCTTACTAGAAACATGATGCGCTCTATTACCCCTAAAGAATATACAGTAGAAGTTGCAAATGGATTCAAGGGATTAGATCTGATAGAGTGCCTGAAGAACTATGGATGGAGGTTCATAACATTATACAGGAGGCAGGGATCAAGATCTTCCCCCAAGAAAAAAAAATGCAAAAAGGCAAAATGGTTGTCTGAAGAGGCCTTACAAATAGCTGAGAAAGGAAGAGAAGCTAGAGGCAAAGGAGAAAAGGAAAGATAGACTCACTCATTTGAATGCAGAGCTCCAAAGAATAGCAAGGAGAGATAAGAAAGCTTTTCTCAGTGATCAGTGCAAACAAATAGAGGAAAACAATAGAATGGGAAAGATTAGAGATCTCTTCAGGAAAATTAGGCATACCAAGGGAACATTTCATGCAAAGAGGGGCTCAATAAAGGACAGAAATGGTATCAACCTACAGAAGCAGAAGATATTAAGAAGAGGTGGCAAGAATACACAGAACTGTACAAAAAAGATCTTCATGATCCAGATAATGATGGTGTGATCACTCACCTAGAGCCAGACATCCTGGGACAAAGTCAAGCGGGCCTTAGGAAGCATCACTATGAACAAAGCTAGTGGAGGTGATGGAATTCCAGTTTAGCTGTTTCAAATCCTAAGATGATGCTGTGAAAGTGCTGCACTCAATATGCCAGCAAATTTGGAAAACTCAGCAGTGGCCACAGGACTGGAAAAGGTCAGTTTTCTGTTGGGAGCCACGTTAGGCATTACTGACAAAATGGAGGAACAGACCCAGGATGAAGGAGTTAGCTCTTGTGATTCTGACTTGTTTCTTCCTTTCTTCGGTTTGAGTTGGCTGGAAAGAATGTTAAGGTGCTTATTGTTCTTGAGAGAAGTGTGAGAAAGCACAAAGCCTTCTGCAGTTGTGTCCAGAAAATAATCTATGAAGTAGCCATTACATTTGTTCACGGATTTTTACAAAGAATGTCCCAGGATGAGCATGTAGGCCGCAGCTTGAGGCCATGGGAAGGATTGTTATCTGAGACCTGTTTGTGAGGGAAATGTTTATGGCAAAGGAAGTTTGCTGAGTTTAGGGTTTAGGAATAACTAAGAATGGTTAGAAGCTTTTTTAGGAGAGAGTGAGCTTAGGATACTAGGGGCAAGCAGGATTTAGAAAGATAAGAAATAAACTGAAGAATGTGGTATGTGGCCCAGACATAGCATGTAATCACAAGTAAACATGATTCTGAGAGAATCACTGAAACAGGAACTCTGTTTGAAGGGCAACAAGGAGATAATAAATCTGGGTGAGGGGGAGCTGAAAATGTAAAACCTCTGACCTAACACTTTTGAAAAAGTATAAAAGAAGACCTGATGCTTGAAATAAACATGTAGTCCCGTATCTCGAGTCAGAGGCTGCATCATTTCCCACCGACTCCGCTCATCCCTTCAGGCTGATTCCCTGGCTGCTGGAGCTGGCTCCGGCAGTTTTTCTTTCCAATCCCAAAGAAGGGTAATGCCAAAGAATGCTCAAACTACCACACAATTGCACTCATCTCACACACTATCAAAGTAATGCTCAAAATTCTCCAAGTCAGGCTTCAACAGTATATGAACTGCAAACTCCAGATGTTCAAGCTGGATTTAGAAAGGACAGAAGAACCAGAGATCAAATTGCCAACATCTGCTGGATCATCGAAAAAGCAAGAGAGTTCCAGAAAAACATCTACTTCTATTTCATTGACTACGCCAAAGCCTTTACTGTGTGGATCACACAAACTTTGGAATATTCTGAAAGAGATGGGACTACCAGACCAGCTGACACGCCTCCTGAGAAATCTATATGCAGATTAAAAAGCAACAGTTAAAACTGGACATGGAACAACAGATTGGTTTCAAATTGGGAAAGGAGTACATCAAGGCTATATATTGTCACCCTGCTTATTTAATTTATATGCAGAGTACATCATGAGAAATGCTGGGCTGGATGATACACAACCTGGAATCAAGATTACTGGGAGAAATATCAATCACCTCAGATATGCAGATGACACCACCCTTATGATAGAAAGCAAAGAAGAACTAAAGAGCCTCTTGATGAAAGTGAAAGAGGAGAGTGAAAAGTTGACTTAAAGCTCAACATTCAGAAAATCAAGATCACAGCATCTGGTTCCATCAGTTCATGGCAAATAGATGAGGAAACAATGGAAACAGTAACAGACTTTATTTTCTAGGGCTCCAAAATCACTGCAGATGGTTGCTTGCAGTCACACAATTAAAAGACGCTTGTTCCTTGGATAAAAAGCTATGACCAACCTAGACAGCATATTAAAAAGCAGAGACATTACTTTCACAACAAACGTCTGTCTAGTCAAAGTTATGGTTTTTCCAGTAGTCACATATGGATGTGAGAGTTGGACTATAAAGAAAACTGAGTGCCAAAGAATTGATGCTTTTGAACTGTGGTGTAGGATAAAACTCTTGAGAGTCCCTTGGACTGCAAGAGATCCATTCTAAAGGAAACGACCACATGTTCAAACGACCACAGAGTTGCACTCGTTTCACATTCTAGTAAGGTAATACTCAAAATCCTTCAAGCTAGACTTCAGCAGTATGTGGACGGAGAACTCCCAGTTGTACAAGATGGATTTAGAAAAGACAGAGGAACAGAAATCAAATTGCCAACATTGTTGGATCGTAAAGAAAGCAAGGGAATTCCAGAAAAACATTTACTTCTGCTTCATTGACTATGCTAAAGCCTTTGACTGTGGATCACAACAAACTGGAAAATTCTTGAAGAGATGGGAATACCAGACCACTTTGCCTGTCTCCTCAGAAAAAAGCTGGCTTAAAATTCACATTAGAACAACTAAGATCATCAGTCCTGAATATCCATTGGTAAGACTGATGCTGAAGCTCCAATACATTGGCCACCTGATGCATAGAACTGACTCACTGGAAAAGACCCTGGTGCTGGGAAAGATTGAAGGCAGGAGAAGGGGATGACAGAGGATGAGATGGTTGGATGACATTACTGACCTGATGGACACGAGTTTGAGCAAGCTCCAGGAGTTGCGGATGGACAGGGAAGCCTGGCGTGCTGCAGTCCACGGGTCACAAAGAGTCAGACACAACTAAGGGACTGAACTGAATGGACCAGATGCCATGATCTTAGTTGTTCTAATGTGAATTTTAAGCCAGCTTTTTTCTGAGGAGACAGGCAAAGTGGTCTGGTATTCCCATCTCTTCAAGAATTTTCCAGTTTGTTGTGATCCACAGTCAAAGGCTTTAGCATAGTCAATGAAGCAGAAGTAAATGTTTTTCTGGAATTCCCTTGCTTTCTTTACGATCCAACAATGTTGGCAATTTGATTTCTGTTCCTCTGTCTTTTCTAAATCCATCTTGTACAACTGGGAGTTCTCCGTCCACATACTGCTGAAGTCTAGCTTGAAGGATTTTGAGTATTACCTTACTAGAATGTGAAACGAGTGCAACTCTGTGGTCGTTTGAACATGCTTTCACATATCCTTCTTTAGGATTAGAATGAAAACTGACCTTTTCCAGTCCAATGGCCACTGCTGAGTTTTCCAAATTTACTGACACATTTCACTTACTAGCATACAATATATTTCATTTCAGTATGCTTCTATAAACAGTACTTTTAGTGGCCTCACACTATTTACCTAAATAGTATACCATTTATTTAACCATTTCCCTATTGTTGAACATGTATGCTTCTTTTCACTTTTACTCTATCAACAATAAGTAACAAACTTCTCATAGCTAACTTTTTGTACAGATCCTTGATTATTTCCTTAGGAAAATTACCAGAGAAAAAAATAGTGAGTCATCCGTTTTAGTCTCACAAAGCAGTTATAATTTGTAGGGCAAAAATCAAATACATTAAATCATATATCCAAGCTCTCTCAGTGGCAAAATTGTATCTAAAATCCAGGTTCCTCATTTCTTGTCTAGTATATGTTCTACTCTCAAATCATCTAAAGCTCCTTGGTCACCATCATGGAAGGACAGGTACTGCATAGGTGGGAAATCCCAGAACATCCTTACTAGTCAAAGTTTTAGTTTTGAAATACTTGTTCTTTCCACTTAATTACATTCATCTCCAGATATTCCTACATATGGACTTTGCTGTTTGGGTTCCTGTTTGGGTTTTCTGTTTTGTATTTTTTTTTTCTCTTCCACTTGTCCTTTAAAATTGACACATTTATTTTTATAATATCACTTAGCTGCTCTTAAGTAGTATTAGGCTGGCAAGGACACATAGACAGGCCTAGGAAGTCAGCCTAGATTATCAATCTGGGAACTACTGATTGGTGAAAGTGACTATAAACACTCAAAAGAACCCATGGTCCATTGAAACTTCTTGTTAATTTTGTTCTATTAAATGGGAGTTTCTAGAGAAATAGAACCAATAGAACCAATAGAACCAATAACTGCATATATGCAGTTATTACAAAAAATTAGCTTACATAATTATGGAGACTGATTAAGGCCCATGATCTGCAAGCTGGAGACCTAGAAAAGCAATGGTTTGGTTCAACTCTGAAAGCCAAGGAGTTTGAGACCTAAGAAAAGCCATGTTTCCATTCAAGTCAGAAGGCAGGAAAATACCAATTGAAGTCTCAGTGCAAATGCAGTCAGACAACAGGAGCTCCCCCTTACTAGAGGGAAGGTTTGCATTTTTATTCTATTCGGGCCTTCAGTTGGTAGAGGAGACCCACCAACAGGAGGAAGAGCAATCTACTCTACTCAGTCTACCAATTCAAATGCTCATCTCTTCCAGAAACACCCTCACTACACCCAGAATAACATTAACCAATATCTGGGTACCCCACGGCCCAGTCATGTTGACCTATAAAATTAACCTTCCTACCAATAATAAAGGGTACAAAAAAATATATCTCCTTTCCAGGAAGACCAGATAATTGAATACCAGTGTATACCTGGTATCCAATCTAACAGCCAATCCTAAGAGTAATAAATCCCAAGAAATATAATAGCTATTGTCAATTTTAAGCGTGGAATGAAAAGAATGAATTTATGAAACCTAGAGAATATTTCTCAAACACTTCAGTCTTTGGATACTTTATACACTTAAAAATAATTGACAACCTCATAAAGATTATTTTTATGTGGGCATGTTTATTGACATTTACCAAATTAGATATAAAATCCAAAAAGGTTTTCAAACATCATAATATACAAGCATACCATCCATTAAAACAGGACTTCCCTTGTAGCTCACTTGATAAAGAATCTGCCTGCAATGCAAGAAGACCCGGGTTTGATTGCTGGGTCAGGAAGATCCCCTGGAGAAGGAAATGGCAACCCACTCTATTCTTGCCTGGAAAATCCCATGGACAGAGGAGCCTGGCAGGCTATATTCCATGGGGTCGCAACAGTCGGACATGACATAGTGACTAAACCACCACTACCACACCATCCATTAGCCCTTAGAGCAATGTCACCAGATATCACACAGCCTTTAGAAAACTCTATTGCCATCAAGAGAAAATAGGACAGTTAAGACTATAATAGTATTATGAAATAGTTTTAATCTTATACAATCCTTGCAAATGTCTCAGGGATCCCACGGATGTTCTTGAGTCTTTCAAAATCAGGAAAAAAAAAAGTGTGTAGTAACTAATCAGAAATGAAGGCTTCACAAAGCTATTTGGAATCCACTCTCACCCAATACATTTATGGTGATGAACACAAATGGTGATTAGATACTAAACAGAGAATTAATTAAATGTAGCATGAGAAAAAGTACAGTTCAGTTCAGTTCAGTCGCGCAGTCGTGTCCGACTCTTTGCGACCCCATGAATCGCAGCATGCCAGGCCTCCCTGTCCATCACCAACTCCCGGAGTTCACTCAGACTCACGTCCATCGAGTCCGTGATGCCATCCAGCCATCTCATCCTCGGTCGTCCCCTTCTCCTCCTGCCCCCAATCCCTCCCAGCATCAGGGTCTTTTCCAATGAGTCAACTCTTCGCATGAGGTGCCCAAAGTACTGGAGCTTCAGTTTTAGCATCATTCCTTCCAAAGAAATCCCAGGGCTGATCTCCTTCAGAATGGACTGGTTGGATCTCCTTGCAGTCCAAGGGACTCTCAAGAGTCTTCTCCAACACCACAGTTCAAAAGCATCAATTCTTCTGCGCTCAGCCTTCTTCACAGTCCAACTCTCACATCCATACATGACCACAGGGAAAACCATAGCCTTGACTAGACGGACCTTAGTCGGTAAAGTAATGTCTCTGCTTTTGAATATACTATCTAGGTTGGTCATAACTTTCCTTCCAAGGAGTAAGCGCCTTTTAATTTCATGGCTGCAGTCACCATCTGCAGTGATTTTGGAGCCCCAAAAAAGAAAGTCTGACACTGTTTCTACTGTTTCCCCATCTATTTCCCATGAAGTGATGGGGCCAGATGCCATGATCTTCGTTTTCTGAATGTTGAGCTTTAAGCCAACTTTTTCACTCTCCTCTTTCACTTTCATCAAGAGGCTTTTTAGCTCCTCTTCACTTTCTGCCATAAGGGTGGTGTCATCTGCATATCTGAGGTGATTGATATTTCTCCTGGCAATCTTGATTCCAGCTTGTGTTTCTTCCAGTCCAGCGTTTCTCATGATACAGTCAGCAAAAATAAGACTGGGAGCAGACTGTGCTCACGTCATAAACACCTTATTGCAAAATTCAGACTTAAATTGAAGAAAGTAGGGAAAACATTAGGCCATTCAGGTATGACCTAAATCATATCCCATATCACAGTGGAAGTTACAAATAGATTCAAGGGATTAGATCTGATAGAGTGACTGAAAAACTATGGACAGAGGTTTGTAATACTGTACAGGAGGGGGTGACCAAAACCATTCCCAAGAAAAAGAAAGCAAACGTTTGTCTGAAGAAGCATTACAAATAGTTGAGCAAAGAAGAGAAGTGAAAGGGAAAGGAGAAAGAGAAAGATATGCCCATCTGAATGCAGAGTTCAAGAGAAAAAGGAGAGATAAGGTCTTCTTAAGTGAACAATGTAAAGAAATAGAGGAAAACAATAGAATGAGAAACTATAGATTTCTTCAAGAAAACTGGAGAAACCAAGAGAACATTTTATGCAAAGACAAGTACAATGAAGGAAAGAAATGGCAAGGACCTAACAGAAGCAGAAGAGATTAAGAAGAGATGGGAAGAATACACAGAACTAAATAAAAAAGATCTTAATGACCTATATAACCATGATGCTGTGGTCACTGACCTAGAGCCAGACATCCTGGAGTGAAAAGTCAAGTGGGCCTTAGGAAGCATCACTACGAGCAAAGCTAGTGGAGGTGATGGAATTCCAGTTGAGCTATTCCAAATCCTGAAAGATGATGCTGTGCAAGTGCTGCACTCAATATGCCAGCAAATTTGGACAACTCAGCAGTGGCCACAGGACTGGAAAAGGTCAGTTTTCATTCCAATTCCAAAGAAGGGCAATGCCAAAGAATGCTCAAACTTCCACACAATTGCACTCATCTCACACACTAGCAAAGTAATGCTCAAAATTCTCCAAGCTAGCCTTCAACAGTATATGAATCAATAATTTCCAGATGTGCAAACTGCAATTAGAAGAGGCAAAGGAACCAGAGACTACATTGCTAACATCTGGTGGATCATAGAAAAAGCAAGGGAATTCCAGAAAAACATCTACTTCTGCTTCATCGACTACACAAAAGCCTTTGACTATGTGGATCACAACAAACTGTAGAAAATTCTGAAAGAGATGGGAATACCAGAGCCCCTGACCAGCCTCCTGAGAAATCTGTGTGAAGTTGAACGGTTTTATGAAGACCTACAAGACCTTTTAGAACTAATACCCCAAAAAGATGTCCTTTTCATTATAGGGGACTGGAATGCAAAAGTAGGAAGTCAAGAAACATCTGGAATAACAGGCAAATTTGGCGTGGGAATGCGGAATGAAGCAGGGCAAAGACTAATAGAGTTTTGCCAAGAAAATGCTCTGGTCATAGCAAATACCCTCTTTCAACAACACAAGAGAAGACTCTACACATGGACATCACCAGATGGTCAACACCGAAATCAGATTGATAATATTCTTTGCAGCCAAAGATGGAAAAGCTCTATACAGTCAACAAAGACAAGACCGGGAGCTGACTGTGGCTCAGATCATGAACTCCTGATTGCCAAATTCATACTTAAATTGAAGAAAGTGGGCAACACCACTAGACCATTCAGGTATGACCTAAATCAAATCCCTTATGATTATACAGTGGAAGTAAGAAATAGATTTAAGGGTCTAGATCAGATAGATAGAGTGCCTGATGAATTATGGAATGAGGTTCGAGACATTGTACAGGAGACAGGGATCAAGATCATCCCCATGGAAAAGAAATGCAAAAAGGCAAAATGGCTGTCTGGGGAGGCCTTACAAATAGCTGTGAAAAGAAGAGAAGCAAAAAGCAAAGGAGAAAAGGAAAGATATAAGCATCTGAATGCAGAGTTCCAAAGAATAGCAAGAAGAGATAAGAAAGCCTTCTTCAGCAATCAATGTAAAGAAATAGAGGAAAAGAACAGAATGGGAAAGACTAGAGATCTCTTCAAGAAAATTAGAGATACCAAGAGAACATTTCATGCAAGGATGGGCTCGATAAAGGACAGAAATGGTCTGGACCTAACAGAAGCAGAAGATATTAAGAAGAGGTGGCAAGAATACACGGAAGAACTGTACAAAAAAGATCTTCATGACCCAGATAATCATGATGATGTGTTGACTAATCTAGAGCCAGACATCTTGGAATGTGAAGTCAAGTGGGCCTTAGAAAGCATCACTACGAACAAAGCTAGTGGAGGTGATGGAATTCCCGTTGAGCTGTTTCAAATCCTGAAAGATGATGCTGTGAAAGTGCTGCACTCAATTTGCCAGCAAATCTGGAAAACTCAGCAGTGGCCACAGGACTGGAAAAGGTCAGTTTTCATCCCAATTCCAAAGAAAGGCAATGCCAAAGAATGCTCCAACTACCGCACAATTGCACTCATCTCACATGCTAGTAAAGTAATGCTCAAAATTCTCCAAGCCAGACTTCAGCAATATGTGAACCGTGAACTCCCTGATGTTCAAGCTGGTTTTAGAAAAGGCAGAGGAACCAGAGATCAAATTGCCAACATCCGCTGGATCATGGAAAAAGCAAGAGAGTTCCAGAAAAACATCTATTTCTGCTTTATTGACTATGCCAAAGCCTTTGACTGTGTGGATCACAGTAAACTGTGGAAAATTCTGAAAGAGATGGGAATACCAGACCACCTGACCTGCCTCTTGAGAAATCTGTATGCAGGTCAGGAAGCAACAGTTAGAACTGGACATGGAACAACAGACTGGTTCCAAATAGGAAAAGGAGTACGTCAAGGCTGTATATTGTCACCCTGCTTATTTAACTTATATGCAGAGTACATCATGAGAAATGCTGGACTGGAAGAAACACAAGCTGGAATCAAGATTGCTGGGAGAAATATCAATAATCTCAGATATGCAGATGACACCACCCTTATGGCAGAAAGTGAGGAGGAGCTAAAAAGCCTCTTGTTGAAAGTGAAAGAGGAGAGTGGAAAAGTTGGCTTAAAGCTCAACATTCAGAAAACGAAGATCATGGCATCTGGCCCCATCACTTCGTGGGAAATAGATGGGGAAACAGTAGAAACAGTGTCAGACTTTGTTTTTTTGTGCTCCAAAATCACTGCAGATGGTGAGTGCAGCCATGAAATTAAAAGGCGCTTACTCCTTGGAAGAAAAGTTATGACCAACCTAGATAGTATATTCAAAAGCAGAGACATTACTTTGCCAACTAAGGTCCGTCTAGTCAAAGCTGTGGTTTTCCCTATGGTCACGTATGGATGTGAGAGTTGGACTGTGAAGAAGGCTGAGCGCAGAAGAATTGATGCTTTTGAACTGTGGTGTTGGAGAAGACTCTTGAGAACAACGGACTGGTTCCAAATTGGGAAAGAAGGATGTCAAGGCTGTATATTCTTGCCGGGAGCCAGCATGGGATATCCACTCATGACAAGGTCATGTGGAAGAGACCTGATGAGCAAGGCGGATGAGGACTCGAGGGACTCCCTGGACCTACTCAAGCATCTACCCCAAAACCAGAATCTGTCTGCTATACTATGTTATGCCTTTCATCAACTCTTCTGACATTACCAGGGGGCTATCCCCACTTTATCTCTGGATAAAGTCAACTTAGGGCTGTAGCTAATAAGTCTCCTGGGCATGATAGTAGTGTTTCAATTTAAACCCCTCTGATGGCTTTCTAGCTTGCTTGGCAGGTTTATCCAGACTCTTGCAGCTATGCATGTAATTGTTCACAGCCTCCCAACTGTGAGAGACACGGGAAGCCTAAAACATTCTAAAAATATAGAGCCTTTCGAAGAGTTAAAAACTATTAGAGTAGTGCTGATGTAGGACTTCATTGTTGAGCCAATGCTTGCTGCCAAGTTCCCAAATCTCTTATCCATTGTGTACCTGGGAGTGCATTAGTTAACATAGTTGAAATGTAAGAAAAACAAGTTGTAGCCTTGGAATTAACCACATCAGACCTTTGAGCTAATTGGTTCTTTCTTTGTTGTTACTCACTGCACCTTTGCTCATAGATTAGAAATATAAAGAAAAAACACTTCAAGGGAAAATAAGTTTTCTGGTTGAGCAGCCTTTATCAAAAGAGGATCATAAAATGTCCACAGGCCTCCAAGGCCAGAAGATAACATACACAACATTGTTTATGGGAAAGGTATGCAGAAAAATCCTGATTTCAATAGACAAAACAGATGTAATGTTTGGGCTGACTCTGCATGACTTTGCATCTTTCATTTCCCTCTATGTACAAGTCAAGGTATAAAAGTACCTTTTAAAAATAAAGTTATGGGCCTTGCTCACCAAAGCTTGGTCTCCCTGTGTTATTTTCTCTCTCTCTCTCTCTCTCTTTCCTGACGGTGACACTGTCTCTCCTGAGTGTACCCTTGGATCCTTCTGGGGCTGGGACCCAGCATATTCTCACCCTGATTATTTAACATATGCAAATACATCATGTGAAATGCCAGGGTGGATCAATCACAAGCTAGAATCAAGATTGCTGGGAGGAATATCAATAACCTCAGTTATGAAGATGACACCACTCTTATGGCAGAAAGTGAAGAGGAACTAGTGAGCCTCTCGATGAAGGTGAAAGAAGAGAGTGAAAAAGCTGGCTTACAACTCAGCAGTCAAAAAACTAAGATCATAGTATATGATCCCATCATGACAAATAGATGGGGAGAAAATGGAAACAGACTTTATTTTTGGAGGCTCCAAAATCACTACAGATGGTGACTGTTGCCAAGAAATTAAAAGATGCTCACTCCTTGGTAGAAAAGCTATGAGAAACCTAGATGACACAGTAAAAAGCAGAGACATCACTTTGCTGACAAATTCTGGTAAAAGTCTGGTAAAGCTATGATTTTTCCACTAGTCACGTACGGATGTGAGAGTTGGACCATAAATGCTGAGAGCCTAAACACTGGTGCTTTCAAACTGTGGTGCTAGAGAAGACTTTTGAGAGTCCCTTGGACAGCAAGGAGATCAAACCAGTCAATCCAAAGGAGATCACTCATTAATATTCATTGGAATACTGATGCTGAAGTTCCAATACTTTGTCCACCTGATGTGAAGAGCCAACTCACTGGAAAAGACCCTGATGCCAAGAAAGATTGAAGGCAGGAGGAAAACGGGGCAACAGAGCATGAGATGGTTGGTCACTGGATATGAGTTTGAGCAAATTACTCTGGGAGATAGTGAAGGTCAGGAAAGTCTGGCATGCTGCAGTCCACAGGTTTTAAAGAATCTGACACGACTGAGTGAATGAATAGTAATAACAACAAAAGATCACATATAGTATGATTTCTTTTATGTAAATATCTGGAATAGGCAAATCCACATAGATGGAAAGCAGATTGGTGGTTGCTTAGGACTTTGTTTGTGAGGGGGTCAAGGAAAATGACTGCTAATAAATCTGAAGTTTCTTTTGGGGATGATAAAATATTCTAAACTTAGATGGTTGTGATGACAACTCTGTAAATACACTAAAACCATCCAATTTACTATTTAAACCAATGAATTTTATAGTCTGCTATGTAGATTTCAATAAGATGTTTTTAAAAGGGTCACCACGTACTTGTTTTTTCTTTGAACATAGTCAATTAATCATGATTACAATCAACAACATCATCATTATCATCATGAATATTTATAAGCACTCATCTAAAATGCATTGCATCCATTATCTCATTTCTATGTCAACCAACACTTATTTGCTTCCCCACTTTTGAGGAACTGAGGGAAGAGACAGTAATAGTTAGGGAGCATGGGATTGACATATACATACTACTGTATTTAAAATAGATAACCAAGGTCCTACCACATATATAGCACAAGGAACTCTGCACAGTGTTATGTAGCAGCCTGGATGGGAGGGGAGTTTGGGGGAGACCTAACACATGTATATGGATGGTATGGCTGAGCTCCTTTGCTGTCTACCTCAATCTATTACAACGTTGTTAATCAGCTACACTCCAGTATAAAGTAAGAAGTTCAAAAAAACCAGACTTTAGTGATATATTAGTTATAGATGTGACAAAGAGGGAGTTGTCATGACTTTAATATTTCTGAAACTCTGTGTGAGCTTCTACGTTAAGGTAGGGATATTTTTCAGTTAATTTTTTTTCTTTTTTTTAATTTTTATTTTTACTTTATTTTACTTTACAATACTGTATTGGTTTTGCCATACATTGACATGAATCCGTCTCGGGTGTACATGATTGCTGTTTACGTTGGATTTTTTGCTGTTGCTGCTGTCATTATTGATTTTGCTCCATCTATTCTATCTTCTTGGTTTATAGACCAGATCTCTTTTGTCTTTCATGTCTGTTATCTCTTTCACCTTATAACAAACATTTCCTTATTTGTTAAAATCAATTACTCACTTTACCACTTTATGTATGATAAAATTTAGGTCTAGAGAGAACTGAGCAATTTGTCTAGGACTATGGAGTTAGTGATATCAAAACTATGATTCAATCTCTTTCTGATCCAGACTTGCTTAAGTACATTACCTGTGTTGTAGAAATAGAACAAAACACATGTGTTTATATAGTAGCACTGTCCTAAAACTTTGTACAATGATATGATGATCTCACATTTTACATGCCCTGTCCTCTGTGAGGTTTAAGAGAATTTAAATCATATTTTCTAACTATTCATTTTGATTTTATTTGGATAATCAAGTTTTAATCTAGTTCTTTACTTTGGGAAGCAAATTATCACCCAACTAGCATTATAAAATAATTATTCACTGAAATCCAAAAATCTGAGGAGAATTAAGGCAGTGGCTCAATGTTTCCAATTGCAGATATTAAATTTTCTTTGCATGTGGGTATAATAAACTTCAAAAGTAGACAAACGGACTTACAAAGGTAAGGTATATGTACCAACAGATTGTTGGATTTGTACAAACTTTTAGGCTATTTTTTTTCTTTAGACAGTTTCAAACATTTTGAGGCATGGCATGGGAAGATATTTTACACTAAGATTTAATATGCCAGAAGGTAGGACTGCAAATGACTTAATGAATATAGGCTAAAAAAACATGCCCTGACACTTTATTAAAAGTGTTAGGGTTATTTGTGATGTTTCTTCAGTTGAGTGGGATTTTAATTTGCTGTAGATTAGAAAGTGTGAGGCTATAATCCATCTCTTGTGGATGCTCCTTACCCTGGAAGAAAGTAGTATCTGAAGAACTGTGCATCTCATCAAGAGGTAGCCATTCCAGTATAAACCATAAAGAAGCTTATTTTTAAAAGAAAAGAAATTTTGACAAGGTGAATAATAATTTCCTGGATAAAAACAAATTTTAAAACTCAGAGATTCTTAGAGCTATTGTTACTAAGGGGAAGAAAAAAGACACAAATTACTAATATCATAAATGAAAAAGGAGTCATTACTACCAACCTCATGGATGTCAAAAGAATGATAAAGGGAAACTATGAATTGCTCTCTGTGCACAAATTTGATAACTAAGATTAAAATGACTTTTCCTTTTAAAGACACAAATACCAAAACTCACGGAAAGAGAAACAGATCATTTATATAGAGCTGTATGTATTAAAGGAACTGAATCCATAATTCAAAAAGTCACATAAAAAAGTGCCAGACCCATTTCACTGGTGAATTCTACCTAACACTTAAGAAAAATATAAATTCCAGAAAACAGAAGCAGAGTGCACACATTCTAACACATTCTATGAGGTTAGCATTATTGTAATATCAAAGCCAGAACACTATAAGAACAGAAAACTAGAGACCAGTATCCCTCATGAATATAAATATAGACATCCTCAAAATATTAGCAATTTGAACCCAATGTCTTAGTAAAAATTATTTACTATAATCAAATGGTTTATTTCAAATATGCAAGGTTGGTTCAACATTTGAAAATTAATGTAACCCATCATATCAATGTTTACAAAAACAATTAGTTGCAGAAAAAGCATTTGACAAAAATCAACTCGCATTTATGACAATAAGTCTCAGCAAAGTGGGAAGAGAAGGGGCTTTCTTGAGAGATGTCAGAAAGATGATGGAGAAGGACATATAAGCCTTTGCTCTCCCTCCAAACCCAACAACGAGACAGCTATTCATGAATGAAAATAATCCTGGAAGGACTCAAGAGTACAATAAGGACCTGCAGTAACCCAGGGCAGAAAGAAAAAGAATAACTGCAAACAAAGATCTCTGGAGAGATCAGCATAACTAAGATTTCTGGAATTCTCCGTTCCTAGAATTTGATTTTTAGGAGCAAAAAAAGAGATGTGGAGACTGTCAGTATCAACCATGGTTCAGGGGCCACCCTGGTTTCCAGTGGCCCTGGTGACAGCTGACAGCTGCAGACACCCTATAGTTTTCACAGCTTAGGGTTCCATGGTGTTCATCAGTGTCAAGCCCAGCGGTCTGCTCCAGCAGCTTTTGCCACCGACACAATGGCAGCCATCACTGTGGTGGATCCCTGGAGAGGGAGACATGGCTGCTTGCTCACCCACTCCCAAGAAGAAGCCATTGTTGCACCACCTCGGGACCGGCCTTCCCCAGCCCACAATCCTGCACATGCCCCAGGTCTGGAGCTGCAGCCACTGTGCATGTCCACACTCCAGAGCTCAGCTCTGTGGCTGCTCTGCCCATGCCATACATCCTGACTCAGCAGCCAGCCAGTCCACAAGTGCCTGTGCCTAGGACACCAGAGCATGAGCTCTGCAGCAAGAACACGCACACCCCAGCCTGGAGCTTTGTTGACACATGGGCATGGGGACTACGCTGCCACACCCTCCCCAATGTTGGACGCACCACACCCCCACTCAGCCAGTTCCCTCACACCCCCTGGTAGATAAAGATTGTTGGCTATTAAAGCCAATTCATAAAGTTTGGAAGAGATAACTGTTCCAGCAAATGTGTGAACAAAAGGGCAAGTCTACATGAAACATGAAAAAAATCAAGGGAAATGGTAACACCAAAGGAACAAAATAACTTTCTAGTAACTGTCTACAAAGAAATGGAGATTGAAGATTTGCTGAACAAAGAATTCAAAATAATCATCTTAAGGAAGCTTAGGAAGCTACAAGAGAGAGAACAGATAGAAAAAATATGAAATAAAATCAGGAAAACAATAAACAAACAAGTTCAACAAAGAGATCAAAATTCCCCCAAAAAATGAATGAATAAAGAAAACATATGGAATTTATTGGGGATTATCCAGTGAAATGCATTATGAGAGTCCATAAAGTAAAAGCAAGAAAGGAACAAAGCTTATTTAAAGAAATAAGAGCTGAAAGTATCTCAAATCTGAGGATATATATTTACATCTATGCATGTGATGCTCATAGGTCTCCAAGTTCAATCCAAAGAGGATTTCATTAAGATACATTGTAATAAAACTGTCAAAAATAAAAAAAAAAAAAAAAGAATTTTGAAAGCATCAAGAGAAAGGAAACTTCACATATAAGGAAATCCCATACAACTATCACTGCATTTTATTAGTGTATTTTTCAGCAGAAACATTGTTTCAGTTCAGTCACTCAGTCATGTCCAACTCTTTGCGACCCCATAATTACAGCACGCCAGGCCTCCCTGTCCATCACCAACTCTTGGAGTTCACTCAGACTCACGTCCATTGAGTCAGTGATGCCATCCAGCCATCTCATCCTCTTCTGTTCCCTTCTTCTCCTGCCCCCAATCCCTCCCAGCATCAGGGTCTTTTCCAATGAGTCAACTCTTCGCATGAGGTGGCCAAATTACTGGAGTTTCAGCTTTAGCATCATTCCTTCCAAAGAAATCCCAGGGTTGATCTCCCTCAGAATGGACTGGTTGGATCTCCTTGCAGTCCAAGGGACTCTCAAGAGTCTTCTCCAACACCACAGTTCAAAAGTAGACCAGTATAGAATATGATACATTCAAAAATCTAAAAGGAAAACCTGCCAATCAAGAATACTTACCATTATACAGTGGAAGTGATAGATTCAAAGGATTAGATTTGATAGACAGAGTGCCTGAAGAACTATGGACAGGGGTTAGGTTTGTAACAATGTACAAAAGTCAGTGATCAAGATCATCCCCCCATCTCTCCACATAAGTGCAAAAAGGCAAAATGGTTGTCTGAGGAGGCCTTACAAATAGCTGAGAAAAGAAGAGAAGCTAGAGGCAAAGGAGAAAAGAAAACATATACCCATTTGAATGCAGAGCTCCAAAGAATAGCAAGGAGAGATAAGACATCCTTCTTCAGTGATCAATGCAAAGAAATAGAAGAAAACAACAGAATGAAGAAGATTAGAGATCTCTTCAAGAAAATTAGAGATACCAAGGGAACATTTCATGCAAAGATGGGCACAATAAAGGTCAGAAACCGCTAACAGAAGCAGAAGAGATTAAAAAAGAGGTGGCAAGAATACACAGAAGAACTGTACAAAAAAGATCTTCATGACCCAGATAAACACGATGGTGTGATCACTCACCTAGAGCCAGACATCCTGGAATGCAAAGTCAAGTGGGCCTTAGGAAACATCACTACAAACAAAGCTAGTGGAGGTGATGGAACTCCAGATGAGCTATTTTAAATCCCAAAAGATGATGCGTGAAAATGCTGCACTCAGTATGCCAGCAAATATGAAAAATTCAGCAGTGGCCACAGGATAGGAAAAGGTCAGTTTTCATTCCAATCCCAAAGAAGGATAATGCCAAAGAAAGTTCAAACTACAGCACAATTGCACTCATTTCACTTGCTAGCAAAGTAATGCTCAAAATCCTCCAAGCTAGCCTTCAACAGTATGTGAACCAATAATTTCCAGATGTACAATCTGGATTTAGAAAAAGCAGAGGAACCAGAGGTCACATTGCCAACATCTGATGAATCATAGCAAAAGCAAGGGAATTCCAGAAAAACACCTACTTCTGCTTCATTGACTACACAAAAGCCTTTGACTATGTGGATCACAACAAACTGTAGAAAATTCTTCAAAAGATGGGACTACCAGACCACCTTACCTGCCTCCTGAGAAGCCTGTATGCAAGTCAAAAAGCAACAGCTAGAACCGGACATGGGACAAGAGACTGATTCCAAACTGGGAAAGCAGTATGCAGAGAACACCATGCTAAATGCCAGGCTGGATGAAGCACAAGTTGGAATCAAGATTGCCAGGAGAAAGATCAATAACTTCACATATGCAGATGACTCCACCCTTATGGCAGAAAGCAAAGAGGAATTAAAGAGCCTCTTGATGAAAGTGAAAGAGGAGAGTGAAAAAGCTGGGTTAAAACTCAATATTCAGAAAATTAAGATTATGGCATCTGGTCCCATCACTTCATGGCAAATTGATGGGAAACAATGGAAACAGTGACAGACTTTATATTCTTGGGCTCTAAAATCACTGCAGATGGTGACTGCAGCCATGAAATTAAAAAACACATGTGCCTTGGAAGAAAAGCTATGACCAACCTAGACAGCATATTACAAAGCAGAGACATTATTTGCCAACAAAGATCCATCTAGTCAGTTCAGTTCAGTTCAGTCACTCAGTAGTGTCCGACTCTTTGCGACCCCATGAATCGCAGCACACCAGGCCTCCCTGTCCATCACCAACTCCCGGAGTTCACTCAACTCACGTCCATTGAGTCTGTGATGCCATCCAGCCATCTCATCCTCTGTCGTCCCCTTCTCCTCCTGCCCCCAATCCCTCCCAGCATCAGAGTCTTTTCCAATGAGTCAACTCTTCGCATGAGGTGGCCAAAGTAATGGAGCTTCAGTTTTAGCATCATTCCTTCCATCTAGTCAAAGCTATGATTTTTCCAGTAGTCATGTATGGATGTGTAGAGTTGGACAACAAAGAAAGCTGAGTGCCAAAGAATTGAACTGTGGCATTAGAGAAGTCTCTTGTGAGTCCCTTGGACTGCAAGGAGATCCAACCAGTCAATCCTTAAGGAAATCAGTCCTGAATATTCATTGGAAGGAGCTCCAATACTTTGGCCACCTGATGCCAAGAAGTGACAGATTGGAAAAGATCCTGATGCTGGAAAGATTGAAGGCAGGAGGAGAAGGGGATGACAGAGAATGAGATGGCTGGATGGCATCACCGACTCTATGGCCATGAGTTTGAGGCAACTCCAGGAGTTGGTGATGGACAGGGAAGCCTGGCGTGCTGCAGGCCATGGGCTTGCAAAGAGTCAGACGTGAGTAAGCAACTGAACTGACTGTAGAATACTTTACCTTCAAAGATGTCCTTCTAAAATGAAGGAGACATCTATGGTCAATTAATCTATGACAAAGGAGGCAAGAGTATACAGTGGAGAAAATACAGTCTCTTTGATAAGTGGTACTGGGAAATTGGACAGCTACATCTAAACAAATGAAATTAGAATATTCCCTAACACCACACATATAAATAAATTCAAAATGGATTAAGACCTCAATGTAAGGCCAGATACTATAAAAGTCTCACAGGAAAACAGAGACAGAACACTCTGACATAAATTGTAAGAATATTTTAACCCACCTCCTGGTATAATGGAAATAAAAATAAAAATAAACAAATGGGATCTAATTAAACTTAAAAGCTGTTGCACATCAAAAGAAATTGCAAACAAAAAGACAGTCCACAGAATGAGAGAAAATGTTTGCAAACAAGCAACTGATAAGGGAGTCATCTCCAAAATATACAAGCCATCATGCAGCTCTAGGTCAAAACAAACAAAGAAACTAATGACTCAAATGAAAAGATCTAAGTAGACATTTCTCCAAAGAAGACATACAGAGGATTTAAAAGCATCTAAAAAGATGCTCAAAATCTCTAACTATCAGAGAAATGCAAATCAAAACTACAGTGAGGTATCACCTCACAACTGTCAGAATGGCCATTATCAAAAAATCTACAAATAAAAGCTGGATAAAGGGAATCCTCCTACACTGTTGGTGGGAATATAATGGTACAGCCAATAGGAAGAACTGTATGGAGATTTCTTAAAATACTAAAAACAGAGCTACCATATGACCCAGCAACCTTACTCCTGGGCATATATCCAGAGAAAGCCATAAGTCAAAAAGATACATTCAGTGCAGTGTTCATAACAGCACTATTTACAGTAGGCAAGAGAGGGAAGCAACCCATCAACAGAGGAATAGATAAAGATATGTAGTTCATATATGCAATGAAATGTTACTCAGCCATAAAATTAATTAAATAACGCCATTTGCAGCAACATGAATGGACCTAGATAGTATCCTACTGAGTAAATTAAGTCAGACAAGGACAAATACATGGTATCACTCATACGTGGAATCTAATTTTAAAAAGGATGCAAATAAACTTATTTACAAAATAAAAACAAACAGATTTAGGGGAAAATTATGGTTATCAAAGGGAAAAGATGAGGGGAAGAAAAAACATAAACACAGTATTATATATAAAATAGGTAACCAACAGGATCTATGGTATAGCACAGAGAACTACTCAATATTCTATAATAACCTGTATGGGTAAAGAATCTGAAAAAGAATGAATATATGTACATGTATAACTGAATAATTTTGCTATACAACTGAATCTAACATATTGTAAATCAACTATATCCTGATAAAAATATTTAAATATTTTAAAAACTATATTAAAAAATGATGGAGATAGAGCTTTCTTTTAGGAAAACAGAACTGAGGGATTTCATCACCATAAGACATGCCTTAGAAGAAATGCTAACAGGTGGAGTTTTTCACACTGAAATGAAAAGACAATAACTAACATGAAACATATGAAAGTATAAAACAATGATAAAGGTAAATATATAGTCTAATTTAGAATACTATAATAATGTATAAATCTCTATTAACTGTAGTATACAGTATTAAAAATAATAAAAATAAGTGTTCAAAAATAATAGCTGCAATAATTAGTTATAAATATACAATATAAAAAGAAATTATGACATAAAAAACATAAAATGTGGGTAGAGGACTAAAAGGGTAGAGTTTTTGTATGCAATAAGGCTATTATTAGCTTAAAATAGTGTTACAGGGGATTCCCTGGCAGTTCACAACTCTGGACTTGCACTGTAGGGCGGCACAGTTTGATCCTTGGTTATGGAGCTTAGATCTGACAAGCTGCCTGGCAGGGTCAAACAAACAAATGAGCAAAAAACGTTGTTGTGGCTATAAGGTGTTTTATTCAAGCCTTATGGAAACCACAAAGCAAAAACTTACAATAGATACACAAAAGATAAATCAAAGCATACCACTACAGAAAAATCAAACAGTAAAGACAGACAGTAAGAGAGGAAAGAACAAAGAAAGCACTCAAAAAACAGCAATCAGTGACACTCCTATATATTAACAAATTAACTGAAAAATAACTTAAACTATCCTATTTACTAGAGTATCAAAAATTTGGAATAAATTTAACCAAGTAGGTGAAAGATCTGTACACTGAAAACTGCAACATATTGATGCAAGAAATTAAAGATACCAATAAATGAAAGAATATCCTGTGTTCATCTGTTGCAAGAATATTATTAAAATGTCCATACTACCCAAAGCAATCCACAGATGTAATGCAGTCCCCATTAAAATTCCAATGGCATTCTTCACAGAAAATCCTAAAATTTTTATGGAATCACAAAAAATCCCTAAAAGGTAAAGTACTCTTGAGTGAGAAAAACAAAGCTGGAGGAATCACACTTCTGATTTCAAATTATATTGTAAAGCCATAGAAATCAAAACAGTATTGTTCTGGCAAAAAGACACACAGACCAGTAGAATAGAATAGTTCAGAAATAAACATGCATATATGGTTAACTGGGCTTCCTCAATGGTTCATCAGGTAAAGACACTGCTTGCAATACAGGAGATACAGGTTTGACCCCTGGGTCAGGAAAATCCTCTGGAAGAGGAAATGGCAACCTACTCCAGTATTTCTTGCCTGAAAAATCCCACGAACAAAGGACCCTGGTAAGTTACAGTCCAAGGGGTCGCAAGGAGTCAGGCATAGCATCACAAGCCATCCATCATCCATATGGTTAACTAAACTTCTACAAAGGCACCAAAAGTATACAATGGAGAAAGGATAGCCTTTCCAACAAATGATGTTGGAAACAGGTTATCCACATGGGAAAGAATGAAACTGGACCCCTATCTCACACCATACACAAAACCCAATTCAAAATTATTTAAAGATATGAATATAAGACCTGAAACTGTAAAATCTTCAGAAGAAAACATAGAGCAAATCTCCTTGACATTGGCAGAGGCTTTTTTTTTTTTTTTTTTTTTTTACTTTAACATCAAAAGCACAGGTAACAAAAAATGAGAACAAGTAGGGCTACATCAAAATTAAAAACTTCTACACAGCAAAGGAAACAATTTTAAAAATAGCAAAACCAAAATAAAAGCTAATTTTAAAATGCACAAATTAATAGGATAGACATTTTTCTAGAGAAGACATACAAATAATCAACAGTTATATGAAACAGCCATGAAATTTAAAGATGCTTGTTCCTTGGGAAAAAAAGCTATGACCAACCTAGACCGCATATTAAAAAGCAGAGACACTACTTTGCCAACAAAGGTCCATCTAGTCAAAGCTATGGTTTTTCCAGTAGTCCTGTATGGATGTGAGAGTTAGACTGTGAAGAAGGCTGAGCGCTGAAGAATTGATGATTTTGAACTGTGGTGTTGGAGAAGACTCTTGAGAGTCTTTTGGACACAAGGAAATTCAACCAGTCAATGCTAAAGGAAATCAGTCCTGAATATTCATTGGAAGAAGCTCCAATACTCTGGGCACCTGATGTGAAGAACTGAGTCATTGCAAAAGACTCTGATGCTGGGAAAGGTTGAAGGCAGGAGGAGAAGGGAAACAGAGGATGAGATGGTTGGATGACATCACCGACTCTATGGACATGAGTTTGAGCAAGCTCCGGGAGTTGGTGATGGACAGGAAAGCCTGGTGTGCTGCAGTCCATGGGGTCGCAAAGAGTTGGACATGACTGAATGACTGAGCTGATATGAAAAGATGCTCAACATCAATAATTATAAGGAAAATTAAATAAAACCCACGATGAGTTACCACCTTATCCTTGTTGGGGCAGCTATTACCAAAATGTCAAAAGGTAAGTGTTGGTGAGGATGTAGAAAATAGGACCCCTGTATACTGTTGGTGTTTTTATAGCCATTGTGGAAAACAGAGTGGATTTTCCTCAAAAAATTAAAAATAAAAGCATCATATGATTAAGTAATCCCATTTCTGGGTATATATGCAAAGGCAATAAAATTATCATCTCAAAGAGATAACTGCACACCCAGCTGATTGAAGCACTAGTCACAGCAGCCAAGATATGGAAACACTCTAAGAATACAGCTGTGGATGAACAGATAGGGAATATACACACTCCCACAACAGAACATTGTAAAGACCAAAAATGAAAGAAATATTGCCATGTACGACACACAAAGACAACTACTCCTGATCTCACTTATATGTAGCATCTAAGAAAAAAAACAAATCCACAGCAGCAGGGTAGAATGGTGGGTACCAGGGTCTGGGGATTAGGAGGAAAAGGGGATGTGAGGCAGGGGGACAAACTCGCAGTTATGAGTAAGTTCTGGAGACCTAATGGGCTTAACGATGACTATTTTAATAATAATGCATTGCACACTTTGCCAACAAAGGTTCATATACTCAAAGGTATAGTTTTTCCAGTAGTCGAGTACAGATATGAAAGCTGGACCTAAAGAAGGCTGAGTGCTGAAGAACTGATGCCTATGAATCGTGGTGTGGGAGAAGACTGAGAGTCCCTTGGACTGCAAGATCAAACCTTGCAATCCTAAAGGAAATCAACTCTCAATGTTCAGAAAGTTCTAATTCAGGAAGGACTGATGCTGAAGCTCCAATAATTTGGCCAGCTTATGGGAAAATCTCACTCACTGGAAAAGACTCTGATGCTGGGAAAGACTGAAGGCAAAAGGAGAAGGAGGCGGCAGAGAATGAAATACTGAGATAGCATCACTGGCTCAGTGGACATGAGTTTGAGCAAACTCCAGGAGATAGTGGAGGACAGAGGAGCCTGGTGTGCTACAATGAATGGGGTCCCAAAGAGTAAGACATGGCTTAACAACTGAACAACAACACTGTACATTTGAAATTTGTTAAGAGAGTAAAGACAAAATATTCTCATCACAAAAAGGGTGCAAGTAACTCTTGGTGAATTAGCTTGATGACAGTAGTCATTTCCCAATGTATATGAATATCAAAACATATAGTACAACCTAACTATACAACTTTTATATTCCATAAACAATTGAGAAAAAGAAAAAGTAATTACCTTTCTCAACTTGGTAAAGAAATCTACAGAATATCAACAGCTAACATCATACTTAGTAGTGAAAAACTGAACAAGGCAAAGATGTGCTTTCTCACAACTCCTAGTTGTCATAAAAACTCATAC
The DNA here is from genome assembly GCA_006408695.1 of Aepyceros melampus. Lineage (NCBI taxonomy): Eukaryota > Metazoa > Chordata > Mammalia > Artiodactyla > Bovidae > Aepyceros > Aepyceros melampus. The sequence continues at coordinate 266,540 of SJXQ01007510.1, forward strand.
ATGAAGAACTCATACAATAACAAAAAGTATACAGATTGGAAAAAGAAGGAGAAAAAAATTTTTTTTTAACAAATGGCAAGATTGCTGATGTCAAAAACCCCAAATAACTGACAAGAAAACTGGAATAAATAAGTGAATATTGGAAGGGTGCAGAATACAATGTTAATACAAGTAATTCAGTTGCTTGCCTACCTAGCAGCAATAGACAAAGTGAAATGCCAAGTTTAAAAGAATACTATTTATAGTAACAAAAGACTAATAAAATATATGCAAGATCTGTATACAGGAAACTACAAACTCTGATGAAGAAATCAAGAAAGATATAAATTAACGGAGAGATACTCTATGTTTATAATAGCTCAGTCAGTAAAGAATCTACCTGCAGTGCAGGAGACCTGGGTTCCATTCTTGGGTTGGGAAGATCCCCTGGAGAAGGAAATGGAAAAACACTGAAGTATTCTTGCCTGGAAAATCCTCAGGACAGAGGAGCCTGGTGGACTCAAAGGGGGGTCACAAAGAGTCGGGCATGACTGAGCAACTGACACTTTCGCACTTTCATGGATGGGAAGCCTTAATACTGTTACAATGTCATTTCTTCTTGACTTGTTCTATAGCTTCAGTGCAACCCAGTCAAAACCCCAAGAGGATAGCTTGTAGGTAATTGACAAAATGATTCTACATTTTATATGAAAAGGCAAAAAATGTAGAATAGCCAACATAATACTGAAGAACATCATAGCTGGACGACTTACACTATCCAATTTCAACACTTATAAAGCTCCAGTAATCAAGTTATCCCCTGGAGTAGGAAATGGCAACCCACTCTAGTATTCTTGTCTGGAAAATTCTACAGACAGAGGAGCCTGGCTGACCACAGTCTATGGGGTCACAAAGAGTCGGACGTGACTGAGCACACACTGACACACACACACACACAATCAAGTCATCAATAACAGCATGGTATTCGTGAATACCACGATCACTGGATCAGACAAAAGAGCCGAAAGACAGACCCAAATACCATCAATGAATCTTTGACAAAGGCAAAAAGACAATCCAATGGAGAATGGATATTGTTTTTCAACAAAGGATGCTGAATTTGAAGCAAATTGAATGCCTATATGCAAAAACATGAACTTAACATAGACCTTATACTTTTCATAACAATTAACTCAAAATGCATCATAACCCCTCCCCCAAACAATGGAAAGCTACAGCACTTCTATAGTTTCCAAGTTCCCTCTAAAAATAAAAAAATTCTAGGAGAAAAAGATATATGTGATTTTGTGTTGGTGACTTTTTTTGTTTTAGGTAAAACATGAAAAGGTGTCCATAAAAACTGTCAGTTGAACTTTTGCTTTGTGAAGAACACTGTTAAAAAAAATGAAAACACAAGTCAGACTAGAGGAAAAACCTTGCAAAACACATATCTAACAAAGGACTTGGACCTCAGACACAAAAAAACTCTTAAAAGTCAACAACAGAAAAACACAATCATAATTCAAAAAGACACAGAGACCTCAAAGTTCATTGTGGTAACCTAAACGTCCATCACCAGAGGAACATTCATTGTGTACATATACATTGTGATATTATTCAGCAAATAAAAGGAATTAAATTTACAATACTGTAAAGCAACTATACTCCAATTTTAATAATATTGCAAGAAATTACAGTTGCTGTGCTAAACAGTCACTTTAGAGGATAATTTTGTATCAGCTATCATAAAATAAACTGTAAGTGCAAAAAAAAACAGGCAAAAAACTGTTGGACACTTCAGAGTATGTATACAGATGACAAATGAGCATGCTGCTGCTGCTAAGTCGCTTCAGTCGTGTCTGACTCTGTGCGACCCCATAGACGGCAGCCCACCAGGCTCCCCCATCCCTGGGATTCTCCAGGCAAGAACACTGGAGTGGGTTGCCGTTTCCTTCTCCAATGCATGAAAGCGAAAGGTGAAAGTGAAGTCACTCAGTCATGTCTGACTTAGCGACCCCATGGACTACAGCCTACCAGGCTCCTCCATCCACGGGATTTTCCAGGCAAGAGTACTGGAATGGGGTGCCATTGCCTTCTCCGAAAGTTCATTATATACACTAATAAAGAAGAGCAAGGATGTTTATCACCCAAGTCAGAAGAATGGTTGTTTCTGGCAGGGGAGTGAGAAAGGAAAGGGAAGGGTATAGGCTCCTTCATCCATGGGATTCTCCAGGCAAGTGTACTGGAGTGGGTGCCATTTCCTTCTGCAATGCATGAAACTGAAAAGTGAAAGGGAAGTCGCTCAGTTGTGTCCAACTCTTAGCAACCCCGTGGACTGCAGCCTACCAGGCTCCTCCGTCCATGGGATTTTCAGGCAAGAGTACTAGAGTGGGGTGCCATTGCCTTCTCTGGACAAATGAGCATATGACTCATATACATCATTAGGAAAATACAAATTAAAACAGCAAAGTGATAGCACTGCACACTCAATTTGGTTAAAATTTTTTTAAAAAACTGATACCAATTGGTGATAAGAATGTGAAACAACAGGAATTCTCATTCTTTGCTGGTGGGAATATAAAACTGTAAAACAAATTACAAGACAGTGTGTTCATTTCTCTCAAAGCTAAACGTAGTCTTACCATAGAGTCCAGCAATCACACTCCTGTATATTTACCCAGATGGATGAAAATGTATGTCCACTCAAAAATCTATATTAGAAGGTTTATGGCAATATTCATATCCCAAACTACAAGACAGCCTCAAAAGGTAAATGAGTAAACAAATTGCTACACTGTTACAATGTTTTTAGCAGAGGGATTAAAAACGAAGTGCTAAATCACAAAAAAATTATGCTTAACTCTTAGTTCTATATTGCTAAGTGAAAGAAGCTAGTTTGAAAAGGTACATATGTGATTCCAATTATAAGATATTTTGGAAAAGATACATTTCTTGCGATGGTAAAAAAATCAATGGTTGGCAAAGGTTTAAGGATGAAGGACACACTGAACAGGAGAAACACAAGACATTTTTTAAGGTTATGAAAAAATTCTGTATTGATACTGCACCAATGAATAAATGACACTGAATCTGTCAAAACTTATGGAATTTTATAGTACAGAATGAATCGTAAAGCAAATTTTAAAAGTGTATCACATAGGATATCAGGGGATCCACAGATGGACTGCAGAATGTGACTACATAATCTAACTGTATTTCAAATGTATCAGTTCAGTCGCTCAGTCGTGTCCAATTCTTTGTGACTCCTGAACCGCAGCACTCCAGGCCTCCCTGTCCATCACCAACTCCCGGAGTTCACCCAAACTCATGTTCATTGAATCGGTGATGCCATCCAACCATCTCATCCTCTGTTGTCCCTGTCTCCTCCTGCCTCAATCTTTCCCAGCATCAGGGTCTTTTCAAATGAGTCAGCTCTTCACATCAGGTGGCCAAAGTATTGGAGTTTCTTGCTGAAGGACAGTTCCAGCATCTGTCCTTCCAATGAACGCCCAGGACTGATCTCCTTTAGGATGGACTGGTTGGATCTCCTTGCAGTCCAAGGGACTCTCAAGAGTCTTCTCCAGCACCACAGTTCAAAAGCATCAATTCTTCAGCACTCAGATTTCTTTATAGTCCAACTCTCATATCCATACATGACCACAGGAAAAACCATAGCCTTGACTAGATGGACTTTTGTTGACAAAGTAATATCTCTGCTTTTGAATATGCTGGTCATAACTTTCCTTCCAAGGAGTAAGTGTCTTTTAATTTCATGGCTACAATCACCATCTGCAGTGATTTTGGAGCCCAGAATAAGAAAAGTCAGCCACTGTTTCCCCATCTATTTGCCATGAAGTGATGGGACCAGATGCCATGTTCTTAGTTTTCTGAATGTTGAGCATTAAGCCAATTTTTTCACTCTCCTCTTTCACTTTCATCAAGAGGCTTTTTAGTTCTTCTCTTTCTGCCATAAGGGTGGTGTCATCTGCATATCTGAGGTTATTGATACTTCTCCCAGCAATCTTGATTCCAGCTGTGCTCCTCCCAGCCCAGTGTTTCTCATGATGTACTCTGTTACTACTGCTACTGCTAAGTCACTTCAGTCATGTGTACTCTGCATAGAAGTTAAATAAGCAGGGTGACAATATACAGTCTTGACATATTCCTTTTCCTATTTGGAACAAGTCTGTTGTTCCATGTCCAGTTCCAACTGTTGCTTCCTGACCTGCATATAAGTTTATTGATATTTCTCCTGGCAATCTTGATTCCAGCTTGTGCTTCATCCAGTCCAGTGTTTCTCAGGATGTACTGTGCATATACTGAACAGTATGAAAAAGAAAAATGATAGGATACCAAAAGAGGAACTCCCCAGGTCATTAGGTGCCCAATATGCTACTGGAGATCAGTGGAGAAATATCCACTTGTGACTTTCTCATTCCATCACTACAACAGTCTTCATAATCCGACTGCCATCACCTCTGTCTGGTTTTTAAAGCTGGATCCTTGTGGTCACATAGCTACTGGGCTCTAGTATTCTTCTGCTTGCTCTTCCATTGGCTGGTGGGGGCCTTCTTCTTTCAGAGCAGCTTGAATATCTCCTTTGCAAGCCGCGATGCTTGTGTCTTTACTTCTGACAGCACAGCTCAGAGGGACCCAGGCCACTCAGCCAACAACGGGGAGCCAGGTGGGGTCTTGCCCCGTGTCCATGTGAAAGGTGTCACCAGAGAAGAGAGGGTGGAGCCTCTCTATGGAGCCAGTGCTCCTGAGGGACCATCTTCTCAGTTCCTGCAGAAGTGACCCCACAGAGTAGCAGGGAAGTGAGGGGAAGGACTCAGAGCCCCCAGCCCAAGCTCTTTTCTACTGTGCCCAGGGCATCTCTAAAAGCCCCTGCCCAATGCCTAGGGCCCCGGACTGTGATCCACACACCTTGACTGTGCCTTTTATTGTGGTCAAGCCAGCACCCACTGCTGAGGGAACAACTTTGCCTCCTTCTCTCCTCTGCCCAAGAACATCCTCCCTGCTAAGAGGGTGGAGCCTCTCTATGGAGCCAGTGCTCCTGAGGGACCATCTTCTCAGTTCCTGCAGAAGTGACCCCAAGAGTAGCAGGGAAGTGAGGGGAAGGACTCAGAGCCCCCAGCCCAAGCTCTTTTCTACTGTGCCCAGGGCATCTCTAAAAGCCCCTGCCCAATGCCTAGGGCCCCGGACTGTGATCCACACACCTTGACTGTGCCTTTTATTGTGGTCAAGCCAGCACCCACTGCTGAGGGAACAACTTTGCCTCCTTCTCTCCTCTGCCCAAGAACATCCTCCCTGCTCAGCCACAGCCACTTTCCTAGTTCAAAGAGGCAAGCAGGGGCCCTTATTTTACACTGATAGATTGTGGACGAGGGACAGCAGAGGCCTCAAAGCTTGTTTGTAACAACTTGCACTTCTGCCAGGCCTAGTTCTCATTCCTTTTCCAAGAAATGAGAGGAAATTCATTTCCTTTTCCAAGGTTAGCATTTTAAGGTTTCTCTCACTGTATTAGTTTAATTATGGGGAGGGTGGGGGGATGGGGAGAAGCAAAGAGACAGAAGGATCCAAGACACAGACACATGCCTTCCTTAACCTAAAAAGCAACCCCAGCCCCTTGAAGTGTAAACGATCGTGATTCCCAAACATTTCTCCAGCCCAGATGCAGAGTAGCAGGCAGCACCGCAGGTCCTGAGCCAGCACCTCTGACGCCTTCTTCACGGAGAGGCCCTATTTCAAGGACAGTTATGACTTTGATGAGAAAATGGACTTATGTGTTTATGGAAGGGGGTACTTGGTGTTGGGATGCACAAGATTGAAAGAACTTGCCCTCGAGTTGTGACAGGCCAGGCTTCCAGCTCTCACTGGGTCTCTTGCTGGGTGATCTGGCAGTTTCGTCCTCTCACTTTATTCCTGGCAAACACAGGTGGCCAAGACCTTATGAAACACAAGGCTTTTTCCCTGTTGCTTCTGAACAGTCCTGATCAGGCCACCTTTCACCACACGTTGGCTCACAAGAGAGACAAATAAAATTCCCATTACAAGCGGTTTTTTTCTTTATTCTAGCTACGAATCTACTCATTAACTATCTGCCAGGCCCACATCTTCCAAAAGTAAGATGAAATAGAACCACAACATAAACCCCTTCTTAGGGTCCATGAATTTCAAATTATTCCTCTGTCTTCCTGGTGACTCAGACAGCAGAGAATGTGCCTGCAATGCAGGAGACCCAGCTTTGATCCCTGGGTCAGGAAGATCCCCTGGAGAAGGGAATGGCTATACCCAGTCCAATATTCTTGCCTAGAGAATTCCATGGACAGAGGAGCTTGATGGGCTTCAGTCCATGGGGTTGCAAAGAGTCAGACACAACTGAGAGACTAACAAAAACAACAAATTCACTGATATAGGTAGAGACTGTGATGGGGAAGAAGAGAGAACTTATCTTAAATAATTTTTAAAAATATATCCTTCCTTCTCCTCTCCAACATACATATATTCCTCCTGGAACTAGACACTTCCCAAGGTCAAGACAAAAGAAGTAAGCTTTCTCTAACATGGAGGGGCATACATGCTCTGTTAGCGTGAACAGCTAGAGATATGTGAGTGGGAGGTTCATCTTCATAGTGTAAACAGTATAAAAGATTCTTTACTTCACTCATAAGAAACTATACATGGAGTGGTTGTCACACAGAAATGAGTAGCTAAAATACAATGTGTGCTCTCAACTTATAGCCAAGCCCCTATAGGGGCTTGACCATCCCATTGGAAACAAGCATTTGTATTCCTTTATTGTGTTACTAAGGCAACAGCCAATTGTAATCTCTTTTTTACCTTATTTGAGACAGTAATGGGCAGTTTTCACCCTGGTCTTTTATGGATCTATAAAAAGCAAGCATGAATTCAAACAACAAAGGATTCTTAATAAGGGACTAAGAAAATGCATAACCTATCTAGAATAGAACGTGAAGACCGTGGGGCACCTTGCTTAACATGATCCATAGACAGTAGCCACTGTTAATCCAATCAACTGGCCATGGAAAAGAAAAATAAGTACATGCGGTGTTAGAAGGCCTCAGGCAAGGTCACGGAGGACAGGGCCTCCTCTCTCCTAAGACACAGTGCCCTCCCCACCCCCATCCAGCAGGAAGCACTGATGGGACAGATGACACCTGAGGAGCCTAGCAGGAGGCTGGGTGCCAGGGAAGGTGGGCTTAGGAGGCAGGAGGGAAGCAAGAGATCTGTGAACACAGAGGTTCTGGGATTGGTGGGTGGAGAGCCTGCGAGGTGGATGCTTTCAGCCCTCCGAGGGGATGGCTGCAGGGGTCTGGAGGCAGGGAGGGCACAAGGACACGTGAGGGTAACAGAGAAGACCTCTTTGCTCAGCCCCACCACGTAGACTTTTTGTTTCATGGCCTGGGACTAATCCTCTGTGATGCAAGGCTCAGTCCTTTGAGCTAGTGGCTCTGCCCCTTAGAGTCATCCTTCCTTTTTCTTAAAGGTTAACACATGAGTAGTTTTATGGGCTCCCATTGCTTGCCTGTAGGATTTTAGGGGTCCGACAGCCTCTTCTGTTTGGTATTCATTTAATTTTGTACTCTCTCTATACTCTTCAGTCCAGTCCGGCAGTGTTTCTATGGCTGTAACATCATCAAGAACCATATGAGTCTTCCATGCATGTCACGGGGATTCACACCATTAGACAAGAGGGTTCATCCTAATGCCTCCCTATGAAAAGCTCAGTACCACCTGCCAGGGAGGCAGACTGGGAGTCCACTATGAATAAAAGGCCAGAAGAAGTGTTTACTTCTCTGTAGGCCTGAGATCTGTCTTCCTATCCAGAAATAGCAGGACAGGGGGCAGAGCACTGGCCAAGGAATGCGCTTAACTGGGGAGGCACTCTCTGTACCCTACAAGCAGGACAGAACCGGCCACACAGACAGGAAGGCCTCTTTGTCCCTGTGGGCCTTAGACTCCCTTCCCCTACTCAGAGACAACAAGCTGATAAGCCTAGAGAAGCTCCTCAGCCTTCCAGTAGCAAGAGCAGGGACCAATGGGAGCCTGACAGCGTGAGTTAAACTAAGAAAATGAAAATAATATCACAAAGTGCTGGAAAATTAAACTGTCATTGGAACCACAGAGGTAAACTGGCACCTTATACTAAACCTAAACAAGGTGATCGTCTGCTAAAATAGAAAATTTAAATAAGAATCAGCGTCTTCTTCATACAGATGGCAAAAAGCACATGAAAAGATACTCAGCATCACGAATTATTGTTGTTTCGTTGCTAAGTTGTGTCCAACTCTTTTGTGGGCCTATGGACTGTAGCCCTCCAGGCTCCTTTGTCCATGGGATTTTCCAGGCAAAAATACCGGAGTAAGTTGCCATTTCCTTCTCCAGGGGATCTTCTTGACCCAGAGATCAAACCCAGGTCTGCCGCATCACAGGGAGATTCTTTACCAATTGAGTTAATTATTGGAGAAAATAATAACCAAAACTACCTTGAGGTACCAGTTCACACTGATCAGAAGGGCCATAATTAAAAAGTATACAATTTAACTGGGGAGGCACTCTCTGTACCCCACAAGCAGGACAGAACCGGCCACACAGACAGGAAGGCCTCTTTGTCCCTGTGGGCCTTAGACTCCCTTCCCCTACTCAGAGACAACAAGCTGATAAGCCTAGAGAAACTCCTCAGCCTTCCAGTAGCAAGAGCAGGGACCAATGGGAGCCTGACAGCGTGAGTTAAACTAAGAAAATGAAAATAATATCACAAAGTGCTGGAAAATTAAACTGTCATTGGAACCACAGAGGTAAACTGGCACCTTATACTAAACCTAAACAAGGTGATCGTCTGCTAAAATAGAAAATTTAAATAAGAATCAGCGTCTTCTTCATACAGATGGCAAAAAGCACATGAAAAGATACTCAGCATCACGAATTATTGTTGTTTCGTTGCTAAGTTGTGTCCAACTCTTTTGTGGGCCTATGGACTGTAGCCCTCCAGGCTCCTTTGTCCATGGGATTTTCCAGGCAAAAATACCGGAGTAAGTTGCCATTTCCTTCTCCAGGGGATCTTCTTGACCCAGAGATCAAACCCAGGTCTGCCGCATCACAGGGAGATTCTTTACCAATTGAGTTAATTATTGGAGAAAATAATAACCAAAACTACCTTGAGGTACCAGTTCACACTGATCAGAAGGGCCATAATTAAAAAGTATACAAATAACAAATGCTAGAGAGGTGTGGAGGAAAGGGAACCATCCTACGCTGTTGGTGGGAATGTAAATTGGTACAGCTATTAATCAGAACAGTATGAGGTTCCTTAAAAAACTAAAAATACAAATACCATATGATCCAGCAATCCCACTCCTAGGCATATATCCATATAAAACTGTAATTAGAAAAGATACATGCATCCCAATATCCATTGCAGCACTATTTACAGTAGCCAAGACATGGAAGCGATGTAAGTATCCATGGACTGATGAATGAATAGAGAAGACGTGGTACATATATATGATGGAATATTACTCAGCCCATTGAAAACAAAATAGGACTTCCCTTGTGGCTCAGTGGTAAAGAATCCGCCTGCCGATGCAAGAGATGCAGGTTTAATCCCTGATCCTGGGAGATCCCATATGCCCTGAAGCAACTAAGCCCGTGGGCCACAACTATTGAGCCTATGCTCCAGAGCCCAGAAGTCAGAGCCCAAGAGCCTGTACTCTGCACCAGAGTAGCCCCCGCTCGCAACAACTAGAGAAAAGCCTGTGAAGCAATGAAGCCCCAGCACAACCAAAAATAAATAAATGAAATTATTTTCAAAAAAGAATGAAATAATGCCATTTGTAAGCAATAAGGATGGACCTAGAGATTATCACACTAAATCAAGTAAGTCAGACACAGAAAGACAAATATCACAGGATATCATATGTGGAATCTAAAAAAAATGATCCAAATGAACTCATTCAGAAAACAAAAACAGACTCACACACTTAGAAAACAAACTTACAGTTACCAAAGGGAAAAGGAGGGGAGAGGGATAAATTAGGAGGTTGAGATTAATATAAATACACTACTGTATGTGAAATGGCTAGTCACAAGGACCTCCTGTACAGTGCAGGGAACTCTACTCTGTAATAACCTGTATGGGAAAAGAACCTGAACAAGAATAAATATATGAATATGTGTAACTAAATCACTTTGCTGTACACTTGAAACTAACAGAACATTGTAAATCAACTATAATATACAATAAAAAACTTAATAAGAATCAGTCTTCTAATATAATAGACTAAACGTCTCGTATGCAATTTTAAATTATATTTATTAATATGTATTGCTTATTTTTGACCGTGCTGGGCTTTCGTTGCTGCGTGGGCTTTTCTCTAGCTGTGGTGTTCAGTCTTCTCCTTGTAGTGGATTCTCTTGTTGCAGAGCACGGGCTTTAGGATGCATGGGCTTTGGTAGTTGCAGTTTCCAGGCTCTAGATCCAGGCTCAATAACTGTGGCACACGGGCTCAGATGCTCTGAAGCATTTGGGATTTTCCCAGACCAGAGATCAAACCCATGTCCCCTTCATTGGCAGGCAGATTCTTTACCACTGAGCCACCAGGAAAGACTCTAGCATATAATTTTAAGAACCACCCATCATATGAAAAATCAGAAATATAACAACTTACCTGAGAAAAGACAATCAAATGACACCAATGCAGAGAGAAATCTAATGGCGACATATTCTGGCAAGGGCTTTAAAAAAGCCATCATAAAAAAGCTTCAACAATCAATTATAAATAAAGAAATATAAAACACCAGCAGAGAAATTAAGTAGTAAAAAAATCAAATGGAAAGTATAGAACTGAAAATACACTAACAGAAACTTAAAACTTGCTGGATGGGCTAGAGTAGAGATGATGGAGGATAAAATCAGCAACTCAAGACAGATCAACAGATTTGTTGGTTATTATTTACCCATCTAAATAATTGAATGGGAAAAACTAGAGTTCGCTCCAAGAAAATCAGAGATATCAAGGGAATATTTCATGCAAAGATGGGCACAATAAAGGACAGAAATGGTATGGACCTAACAGAAGCAGAAGATATTAAGAAGAGGTGGCAAGAATACACAGAAGAACTATACAAAAATGATCTTAATGACCCAGATAACCACAATGGTGTGATCACTCACCTAGAGCCAGACATCCTGGAATGTGAAGTCAAGTGGGCCTTAGGAAGCATCACTATGAACAAAGCTAGTGGAGGTGATGGAATTCTAGCTGAGCTGTTTCAAATCCTAAAAGATGATGCTGTGAAAGTGCTGCACTCAATATGACAGCAAATTTGGAAAACTCAGAAATGGCCATAGGAATGAAAAAGGTCAGTTTTCATTCCAATCCCAAAGACAATGCCAATGAATGTTCAAACTACTGCACAATTGCACTCATGTCACACTATAGCAAAGTAATGCTCAAAATTCTCCAAGCCTGGCTTCAACAATACATGAAACGTGAACTTCAGATGTTCAAGCTGGTTTTAGAAAAGGCAGAGATCAAATTGCCAACATCCACTGGGTCATCAAAAAAGCAAGAGAGTTCCAGAAAAACATCTACTTCTGCTTTATTGACTATGCCAAAGCCTTTGACTGTGTGCATCACAACAAACTCTGGAAAATTCTGAAAGAGATCGGAATACCAGACCACCTAACCTGCCTCCTGAGAAATCTATATGTAGGTCAAGAAGCAATAGTTAGAACCCGACNTGGTACATATATATGATGGAATATTACTCAGCCCATTGAAAACGAAATAGGACTTCCCTTGTGGCTCAGTGGTAAAGAATCTGCCTGCCAATGCAAGAGATGCAGGTTTAATCCCTGATCCTGGGAGATCCCATATGCCCTGAAGCAACTAAGCCCATGGGCCACAACTATTGAGCCTATGCTCCAGAGCCCAGAAGTCAGAGCCCAAGAGCCTGTGCTCTGCACCAGAGTAGCCCCCGCTCGCAGCAACTAGAGAAAAGCCTGTGAAGCAATGAAGCCCCAGCACAACCAAAAATAAATAAATGAAATTATTTTCAAAAAAGAATGAAATAATGCTATTTGTAAGCAATAAGGATGGACCTAGAGATTATCACACTAAATCAAGTAAGTCAGACACAGAAAGACAAATATCACAGGATATCATATGTGGAATCTAAAAAAATGATCCAAATGAACTCATTCAGAAAACAAAAACAGACTCACAGACTTAGAAAACAAACTTACAGTTACCAAAGGGAAAAGGAGGGGAGAGGGATAAATTAGGAGGTTGCGATTAATAGAAATACACTACTGTATGTGAAATGGCTAGTCACAAGGACCTCCTGTACAGCGCAGGGAACTCTACTCTGTAATAACCTGTATGGGAAAAGAACCTGAACAAGAATAAATATATGAATATGTGTAACTAAATCACTTTGCTGTACACTTGAAACTAACAGAACATTGTAAATCAACTATAATATACAATAAAAAACTTAATAAGAATCAGTCTTCTAATATAATAGACTAAACATCTCGTATGCAATTTTAAATTATATTTATTAATATGTATTGCTTATTTTTGACCATGCTGGGCTTTCGTTGCTGTGTGGGCTTTTCTCTAGCTGTGGCAGGCAGGGGCTCCTCTCTAGCTGTGGTGTTCAGTCTTCTCCTTGTAGTGGATTCTCTTGTTGCAGAGCACGGGCTTTAGGATGCACGGGCTTTGGTAGTTGCAGTTTCCAGGCTCTAGATCACAGGCTCAAAACTGTGGCACACGGGCTCAGATGCTCTGAAGCATCTGGGATTTTCCCAGACCAGAGATCAAACCCATGTCCCCTTCATTGGCAGGCAGATTCTTTACCACTGAGCCACCAGGAAAGACTCTAGCATATAATTTTAAGAACCACCCATCATATGAAAAATCAGAAATATAACAACTTACCTGAGAAAAGACAATCAAATGACACCAATGCAGAGAGAAATCTAATGGCGACATATTCTGGCAAGGGCTTTAAAAAAGCCATCATAAAAAAGCTTCAACAATCAATTATAAATAAAGAAATATAAAACACCAGCAGAGAAATTAAGTAGTAAAAAAATCAAATGGAAAGTATAGAATTGAAAATACACTAACAGAAACTTAAAACTTGCTGGATGGGCTAGAGTAGAGATGATGGAGGATAAAAGCAGCAACTCGAGACAGNGAACTTGATCAGTGGGAATTCTGACTCACTGCTGGTGGAACAGGTTAGCATTTCCTAGAAGAGGTGAAATGTGCAAACCCTGCAACCCAGGGTTTTCTCTCCTATGAATATATATATGATATAAATATATATATTTCATGCAACACACACACACATACACTAAAGAAATTCTTTCCCATGTATCCCATACACTTCCTGGGAGCACAACGAGCAACAGGAAAAAAGTGAAAACAACCCATATGAATATTAGCACAAAAAAATAAATAATTTTAGTATATACATAAGATGGAATAAAATTTCATAACAGTGAAAATGAATGAATTGTAGATAGTGACATACATTACCATGGGTAAATTCCAACACCTTCACAGAGAGTGAGCATCACAGAAGACATGCAGTAAAATTGCAATAATATAAAGTTCATTATTGCTATTGCTAAGGCACTTCAGTCGTGTCCGACTCTGTGCGACCCCATAGATGGCAGCCCACCAGGCTCCCCCATCCCTGGGATTAGTCCTGGAGAAGCTTCCGTGTGCGCTTGAGAAAATGGTGAAATTCATTGTTTTTAGGTAAAATGTCCTATAGATATCAATTAGGTCTACCTGGTCTATTGTATCATTTAAAGTTTGTGTTTCCTTGTTAATTTTCTGTTTAGTTAATTTATCCATAGGTGTGAGTGGGGTATTAAAGTCTCCCACTAATATTGTGTTATTGTTAATTTCCCCTTTCATCTTGTTAGCATTTGTCTTATATATTGCGGTTCTCCTATATTGCTAAGTCACTTCAGTCGTGTCCGACTCTGTGCGACCCCATAGATGGCAGCCCACCAGGCTCCCCCATCCCTGGGATTCTCCAGGCAAGAACACTGGAGTGGGTTGCCATTTCCTTCTCCAATGCATGAAAGCGAAAGGTGAAAGTGAAGTCGCTCAGTCAGGTCCGACTTAGCGACCCCATGGACTGAAGCCTACCAGGCTCCTCCATCCATGGGATTTTCCAGGCAAGAGTACTGGAGTGGGGTGCCATTGCCTTCTCCGTCTCCTATATTGGGTGCATATATATTTATAATTGTTATATCTTCTTCTTGGGTTGATCTTTTGATCATTATGTAGTGGCCTTCTTTATCTCTTTTCACAGCCTTTGTTTTAAAGTCTATTTTATCTGATACGAGTATTGCTACTCCTGCTTTCTTTTGGTCTCTGTTTGCATGGAATATCTTTTTCCAGCCCTTCACTTTCAGTCTGTATGTGTCCCTTGTTTTAAGGTGGGTCTCCTGTAGGCAGCATATATAGGGGTCTTGTTTTTGTATCCATTCAGCCAGTCTTTGTCTTTTGGTTGCAGCATTCAATCCATTTACGTTTAAGGTAATTATTGATAAGTATGATCCTGTTGCCATTTACTTTATTGTTTTGGTTTCGAGTTTATACATCCTTTCTGTGTTTCCTGTCTAGAGAAGATCCTTTAGCATTTGTTGGAGAGCTGGTTTGGTGGTGCTGAATTCTCCCAGCTTTTGCTTGTCTGTAAAGTTTTTGATTTCTCCTTCATATTTGAATGAGATCCTTACTGGGTACAATAATCTGGGCTGTAGATTATTTTCTTTCATCACTTTAAGTGTGTCCTGCCATTCCCTCCTGGCCTGAAGAGTTTCTATTGAAAGATCAGCTGTTATCCTTATGGGAATCCCCTTGTGTGTTATTTGTTGTTTTTCCCTTGCTGCTTTTAATATTTGTTCTTTGTGTTTGATCTTTGTTAATTTAACTAATATGTGTCCTGGGGTGTTTCACCTTGGGCTTATCCTGTTTGGGACTCTCTGAGTTTCTTAGATTTGGGCGATAATTTCCTTCTCCATTTTAGGGAAGTTTTCAACTATTATCTCCTCAAGTATTTTCTCATATTCTTTCTTTTTTTCTTCTCTTCTGGGACTCCTGTGATTCAAATGTTGGGACATTTAACATTGTTCCAGAGGTCTCTGAGATTGTCCTCATTTCTTTTAATTCATTTTTCTTTTTTCCTCTCTGATTCATTTATTTCTACCATTCTATCTTCTACCTCACTAATCCTATCTTCTGCCTCTGTTATTCTACTATTTGTTCCCCCAGAGTGTTTTTGATATCATTTATTGCATTATTCATTATATATTGACTCTTTTTTATTTCTTCTAGGTCCTTGTTAAATGTTTCTTGCATCTTCTCAGTCCTTATCTCCAGGCATTTATCTGTGATTCCATTTTGTTTTCAAGATTTTGGATCCTTTTCACTTTTGTTATTTGGAATTCTTTATTAGGTAGATTCCCTATTTCTTCTTCTTTGGTTTGGTGGGCATTTATCCTGTTCCTTTACCTGCTGGGTATTCCTTGTCTCTTCATCTTGTTTATATTGCTGTGTTTGGGGTGGCCTTTCTGTATTCCGGCAGTTTGTGGAATTCTCTTTATTGTGGAGTTTCCTTGCTGTGGGTGGGGTTGTATGGGTGGCTTGTCAAGGTTTCCTGGTTAGGGAAGCTTGTGTCGGTGTTCTGGTGGATGGAGCTGGATTTCTTCTCTCTGGAGTGCAATGAAGTGACCAGTAATGAGTTGTGAGATGTCAGTGGGTATGGAGTGACTTTGGGCAGCCTGTATATTGAAGCTTAGGGGTGTGTTCCTGGGTTGCTGGAGAATTTGCATGGTATGTTTTGCTCTGGAACTTGTTGGCCGTTGGGTGGTGCTTGGTTTCAGTGTAGGTGTGGAGGCATTTGATGAGCTCTGTCGATTAATGTTCCCTGGAGTCAGGAGTTCTCTGGTGTTCTCAGGATTTGGACTTAAGCCTCCTGCTTCTGGTTTTCAGTCTTATTTTTACAGTAGCCTCAAGACTTCTCCATCTATACAGCACCATTGATAAAACATTAGGTTAAAGATGAAAAGTTTCTCCACAGTGAGGGACACCCAGAGAGGTTCGCAGAGTTATGTGGAGAAGAGAAGAGGAAGGAGGGGGATAGAGATGACCTGAATGAGATGAGGTGGAATCAGAAGAGGAGAGAGCAAGCTAGCCAGTAATCACTTCCTTATGTGTGCTCCACAGTCTGGACCGCTCAGAGATATTCATGGAGTTATACAGGGAAGAGAAGAGGGAGGAAGGAGACAGAGCTGGCCAGGAGGATAAAGGGGGGAATCAAAAGGAGAGAGACGGATCCAGTCAGTAGTCAGTTCCCTAAGTGTTCTCCATCGTCTGGAACACACAAAGAGATTCACAGAGTTGGGTAGAGAAGAGAAAGGGGAGGGAGGAGATAGAGGCAACCTGGTGGAGAAAAAGGAGAGTCCAGAGGGGGAGAGCACAGTCAAGACAGTAATCTCGCTCCCAAGTAAAAATGAGTACTGAAGATTGGGTTCTTAAAGGTACAAAATTGATAACAAATACCAAAAAGCCAAGATTAAAAGTCTAGAGTAGAAGTTGGATTTTCAAAAATACAATATTAACAACAATAACAAAAAAAATGAAGTCACAAAAATTATTATATATATATATGAAGTTTGCTTTAAAAAATAGGGTCTCTTTTTTTAACAAAGTGACAGTAGGTTATAAAAATGAAAATTAAAGGAGTAATAGAGGACTTAAAAATAAAAAACTTTTAAAAAATTAAAAATTAATGGTAGTTAAAATAGTAAAAATACATCTAGGACTTTTTGTGGTGGTGTTGTGGGCAGTGTGGGGTCAGTTCATTTTCGGATAGTTCCTTTATCTGGCTTATATTTCTCAAGGTCTATAGGCCCCTTCCTATGTAGTTGGTATAACTACAATCTATTGCACCTGTCACTTCCAAGGAGGTTCCCTCTGTTTTAGCTTCTGTTTGCTGGTCTCTTCAGTGTCTAATTTCCGCCCTGACACAAGAGGGCAGTGGTGGACACTTTTTTAGTCTCACTTGTTCAATCACGGTGTGGGGAGGGAGGGATGCTGCAAACAAATAACACTGGCGTGTGTTTGCAGTGTCTTGGCCACACTGGGCCTGCCCCTGCTCTCAGCGTGTGTGCTTTCCCTGACTACACTGCTTAGGCTCTAGATTGCTCTGCCAGCAACTGTCTGAGACCGGCTCTGGGTTGTATGCACTTCCCAGGTCTAAACCACTCAGGTTCAGGTATTCGGGTAGTCCTCAGAGGTGCAGAGTCAGTTGGGCCTGCGTTTTGTGCCCTTCCCAGGTCTAAACCACTCAGGTTCAGGTGCTTGGGTAGTCCTCAGAGGTGCAGAGTCGGTTGGGCCTGCATTTTGTGCCCTTCCCAGGTCCGAGCAGCTCAGGTCACCAGGTATTTGGTGAGCACAGTCACTGTGACTTATTGCCTCCCCTGTCCCTACCACTAGGTTTTCTGGGTACACAACTGGCACACCTTCTCAGACAGATGTTGACCATCCAGAATCCCAGGAAGTCTTAGTTAGCAATGAAGCCTGCTTGCAGTTTGGTAGATAATGCCTCTCTGGGGCCACAATTGCCCCCTTCCGGCTCTGGCTGCCCTCGCCTGCCAGTCTCCGGAGGGGAATGGACCAGCCTGCAGCCTGCTAGCTCTGCTCAGTCCTTTGTTCTATGAGCGGGCCTGATGGTGTCTTAGGTTAGGGCTTTTCGCGTGATAGTTATCCCACAGTCTGGTTTGCTATCCCAAGTTAGTTCCCTCAGATTGTCCTGAGGGCATTCAGGCCCGGTCCTTACTCTAAGCAATGTAGCCTGCACCTCCCTGCTCAGCTGCCTCTTGCTAGTGGCGAATGCAGGCATCTACGCTGCATTACCATTGGGCACGTAATCTGTGGGGTTTAATTATTTATTATTTTTCCTCCTGGTTATGTTGCCTTCTGTGGTTCCAAGGCTTGCCACAGACTCGGCAGTGAGAGTGTTTCCTCGTGTTTGGAAACTTCTCTCTTTTTTAAGACTCCCTTCCCGGGACGGAGTTCCATCCCTACCTCTTTTGTCTCTCTTTTTATCTTTTATATATTTTCCTGCCTCCTTTCGAAGACAATGAGCTGCTTTTCTGAGTGCCTAATGTCCTCTGCCAGCATTCAGAAGTTGTTTTGTGGAATTTTCTCAGCGTTCAAATGTTCTTTTGATGAATATGTGGGATAGAAAGTGGTCTCCCCGTCCTATTCCTCTGCCATCTTAGGACCTCCTCCCCAGACAGTTCTTTATATAACATTTTACTAGCCTTTTTAATTAGAAAGAGACAGCATGGTATAGTATAGTTGAGAAAACACTAGAATTTTATTCAAGTCTTGGACTTGAATAATCTAAGTCTTGGACCCTTTTGTAAAATGTCAAGGGTGGACTTAATGATCTTGAATTTTCCTCCAACTATAAAAATTTTCTATTCTCTACTTCGAGTGAATCTAAAATTGAACAAAAACAAATATAAATTAGTCTGAGTTTACACATGCTACCATCTTCCTTCAAGAGTTAACATTATAGACTTTCTTTTTAGTGAAAGATTAGATCACCATTGTGATTCCAAAATTCAAGATTGTTTTGTCATAGAACTTTGATGCATAAATAAAGACATATAGATTTAGACATAAGGCAGAGCTGATGTCTTCTCTCTATCTTGAATTAATGTAAGATAAGTGTTCTAAACAGAGTATATGAAAGGAAACTGTAATCCTATCCTTATCCTTTATCTCTACTAAGCCTTGGATTGTTTTATTTTGTTTTAGTAGTAGGGAGTAAATTATTTGAGTCTTGCATTTCTGTTTTTCCTGGCAAGAGTGATTGAGATGTTTAAGATGAGTGAATGCAAGGATAATTGCTTCTTGATAGCAGGACAAAAGAAGCAAGAAATCAGCAACAATTCATCTCTTTTCCAGATAGTATATCATTGGACAGGAAGCAGAGAAAACATTTGCTGAACAATAAAATTCTTGTAGATAATTAATTGTAACCAGATCAACAAAGCCTTATTACTGTAGGCCAATACACTAGGGTAGAAAAATAAGCAAGTATGTTCAACAATATTCACAGTGATGGGATTTACTTGTTTATTTTTACCATTTTCAGGGGGACATAGGAAAGACCACTTACTTTCTGGAATTTTTATTAAACAAGTCTATATTATGGTATATGATATTCAGCCATAGATTTTTATAAAATGTCATTGGACCTACTACAAATTTTATTTCTGTTTGTTATATTCAGTTCAGTTCAGTCGCGCAGTCGTGTCCGACTCTTTGCGACCCCATGAATCGCAGTACGCCAGGCCTCCCTGTCCATCACCAACTCCCGGAGTTCACTCAGACTCACGTCCACTGAGTCTGTGATGCCAGACTCAGTTTGTTATATTAATATACACTAAATCTGTTATTTTCATTACATACCACTTAAGTGTGGTAACATTTTTGTTTCTCCTTGTTTTTCAATATTATCCTGGACTTTGCCAGAATATTTGTCTTTTTGTCAAAAGTATTCTAACATTTTTAAGAGGATTAGTATTTTTGTTACAAAATAAATACCTATGCTTATTCAATGTGTTAAGCTTGGAAAATATGAGAATCTGTAAAGAAAATTAAATCCCCTGTGTTACCAGTATTCTGCTAATATATTAGTATATTTCTTTCAAGTATTTTTGCTATACAGGTAAAAATACTTATTTTCTTTTAAATAGCATTGGAAACATATCTATATAAAGTTTTGGATTCTGTCTTCATTTAATATTCTTTCATGGTATTTTCCCCAAATTTTAACCATTCTTTGAAAATATGGTTATAATAACTATATAATATTTCATTAGAGATGACATCAATCATTTTTTATTGATGGAGATATTGTTGCAAAATTTTACCATTATGAAATTAACCTGGTATATGTTAGATTTCATTATTTCTTCTGGACAGATTTCTAGAAGTAGAGTATACTGAGTTAAAAGGTAAGACTTTGATGTGAAAGTCACTCAATCATGTCTGACTCTTTGTGACCTCATGGACTGAATTCTCTAGGCCAGAATACTGGAGTAAATAGCCTGCCCCTTCTCCAGAGGATCTTCCCGACCCAGGAATTGAACCGGGGTCTCTTTCACTGCAGGCAGATTCTTTACCAACTGAGCTACAGGTAGCTCAGGGTTGGATATATATTTATAAATATAAATATTTGAGAGAGATATATATATATCAGACTTCTGATATATATATATAATATATATTATTTGATATATATCATAGTTTTATATATATATATATAAGACTTTGATATCTATTGCAAAAATTTACATTTTGAAGGGCTGGGCCAATTTATATTATCATAGGCTGTGTATGAAATGTACCTATTTTCCACACACACTTGACAACTGAATAGTACCATTTATTAAAAATTGATGATATGGAAATCTTGCTGTTTGTGATAACATGGATGGACTTTGAGAGCATTATGCAAAGTATTGTCTTTTTGTCAAAAGTATTCTAACATTTTTAAGAGGATTAGTATTTTTGTTACAAAATAAATACCTATGCTTATTCAATGTGTAAGCTTGGAAAATATGAGAATCTGTAAAGAAAATTAAATCCCCTGTGTTACCAGTATTCTGCTAATATATTAGTATATTTCTTTCAAGTATTTTTGCTATACAGGTAAAAATACTTATTTTCTTTTAAATAGCATTGGAAACATATCTATATAAAGTTTTGGATTCTGTCTTCATTTAATATTCTTTCATGGTATTTTCCCCAAATTTTAACCATTCTTTGAAAATATGGTTATAATAACTATATAATATTTCATTAGAGATGACATCAATCATTTTTTATTGATGGAGATATTGTTGCAAAATTTTACCATTATGAAATTAACCTGGTATATGTTAGATTTCATTATTTCTTCTGGACAGATTTCTAGAAGTAGAGTATACTGAGTTAAAAGGTAAGACTTTGATGTGAAAGTCACTCAATCATGTCTGACTCTTTGTGACCTCATGGACTGAATTCTCTAGGCCAGAATACTGGAGTAAATAGCCTGCCCCTTCTCCAGAGGATCTTCCCGACCCAGGAATTGAACCGGGGTCTCTTTCACTGCAGGCAGATTCTTTACCAACTGAGCTACAGGTAGCTCAGGGTTGGATATATATTTATAAATATAAATATTTGAGAGAGATATATATATATCAGACTTCTGATATATATATATAATATATATTATTTGATATATATCATAGTTTTATATATATATATATAAGACTTTGATATCTATTGCAAAAATTTACATTTTGAAGGGCTGGGCCAATTTATATTATCATAGGCTGTGTATGAAATGTACCTATTTTCCACACACACTTGACAACTGAATAGTACCATTTATTAAAAATTGATGATATGGAAATCTTGCTGTTTGTGATAACATGGATGGACTTTGAGAGCATTATGCAAAGTAAAATAAGTCAGTTAGAGAAACACAAATACCATACGATCTCACTTATATATGGAATTTGAAAACAAAAAACTAAAACTAAACCAAGCTCATAAATACCCAGAACAGATTGGTGATTGCAGAGATGGAGGTGAGTGGTGGGCAAAATGGCTGAAGGGAGTCAAAAGGTACAAACTTCTAGTTACAAAATGAAAAAACCATGGTAGCTATAGTTAATAATACTGTTTAACATATTTGAAAATTGCTAAAAGAATGGATTGGGAAAGTCCTTATCACAAGAAAAAAATTTTTTGTAACTGTATGGTGAATGTTAACTAGACTTAATGTGGTAGTCATTCCATAATATATATGAATATCAAATAATTATAGTATACACCTGAAACTAATATAATGTTATATGTATCAATTATACCTCAATTTAAAAAGTTAATTTGGTTGATAAAAAGTCATATTTTAAAAGTTTTATATGAATTTCTTGTTCTGTCAAATGTCTCTTAATGTTCTTTACTTATTTTTGTACTATAGAGGTTAGGTGGTTTTTTTTTACTGAATTGTAGGAATTGAATTCCTGACAGTTAAAATAGATTGAACTAATATATGAACATTACAAATATAAAATAGCAAAAAACCCATGCAATTAATACTTAGCATATTCTCAGTAAATTTCTTATCAGAAGAAATGTAAATAACTTCCCTAATTTCATTTTTCGGAGAAGGCAATGGCACCCCACTCCAGTACTCTTGCCTGGAAAATCCCATGGATGGAGGAGACTGGTGGGCTGCAGTCCATGGGGTCATTGAGAGTCAGACATGACTGAGCGACTTCACTTTCACTTTTCACTTTCATGCATTGGAGAAGGAAATGGCAATCCACTCCAGTGTTCTTGCCTTGAGAATCCCAGGGACGGGGGAGCCTGGTGGGCTGCCATCTATGGGGTTGCACAGAGTCGGACATGACTGAAGTGACTTAGCAGCAGCAGCAGCAGCAATTTCATTTTTATGTTTATTTTTGTTTACCATATCAGAATAATCGTAATCTAAGAATCCTTTGTGGTTTTTTTGTGTGTTTGTTTGTTTTTCCAGTTTTTTAAATTTAATTTTTTAGTTGAAGGATAATTGCTTTACAGAACAGTTATTTTATTTTATTTTTGGTTATTCAAAAATTTTATTTTATTTTAATATAAATTTATTTATTTAATTGGAGGCTAATTACTTTACAATATTGTAGTAGTTTTGCCATACATCAACATGAATCAGCCTCAGGTGCACATGTGTTCCCCATCCAGAACCCCTCTCCCACCTACCTCCCCATCCCATCCCCCGGGGTCAGCCCAGTGCACCAACCCTGAGCACTCTGTCTCATGCATTGAACCTGGACTGGCGACCCGCTTCACATATGATAATGTACACGTTTCAACGCTACCCTCTTAAATCATCCCACCCTCGCCTTTTCCCACAGAGTCCAAAAGACTGTTCTTTACATCTGTGTCTCTTTTGCTGTCTTATATCTAGGGTCATCATTACCATCTTTCTAAATTCCATATATAAGCATTAGTATATGTATTGCTGTTTTTCTTTCTGACTTACTTCACTCTGTATAATAGGCTCCAGTTTCACCCACCTCATTAGAACTTACTCAAATGCATTCCTGTGTGTTTTTAGCTCCAGCAGATCTGCAGAATTCTGAATGTTCATTTGGACTGTCTACAGTGGATTAATCATACTTCAGGTGGGAGTTTATTTGTACCCCCCCAAGTTATCTGTAAGTAGAAAATGTGATACAGGTCAGGTTTTGTGCACCATGACCACACTCAAATAAGAGCTCAGTTGTAAGAGTACTATTTAACACGTTATGTCTGTATTAATTCTGAAGAACTGTAATTGCTTATTTTTATAAAATGAAACATAGGAAGAATAAACTAGAAACTAATGAAAATAGGGGGTGTTTAGGAATAGGGTGGAGGAGGTAGGAATGGAAACAGGACTTTCCTGGTTATGCCTTTTTATACAGTTTTGGCTTCTGGACCATGTAAAAGTTTAAATATTCAAAAATTAAAATTAAGCCAAAAATAATGGGAAGAAAGACAAATGCTAAAACTGAACACAAAATGAAACCAAACAAACCTGTGTAACTAATTTATAACATAAATATGCAGTTCAGATAACTTTGTACATTGTGTTTTTGATGGTGCACCCTTACTAGGAAGTAATCTTAATGATGAGCTACAAAGAAATCTTAAGCTTTCTTAATAAGTTTATCATTAGTTTCAGGATGATGCTATATATTACATATGCACGTGGTATAATGATATTTCAACCTTTATAAATATGTGTATGCTTGCTAAGTCACTTCAGTCGTGTCTGACTTTTTGCAACCCTATGGACTGAAACCTACCTGGCTCCTTTATCCATGGGATTCTCCAGGCAAAAATACTGGAGTGGATTGCCATACCCTCCTCCAAGGGATCTTCCCGAACCAGGGATCAAACCCACACCTCTTACGTCTCTAGCATTGGCAGGCTGGTAGCGCCTCCTGGAAGCCCATCATTATAAATATAGTAGAAAGCAAATGCACACATTTGTTAATAATAGAAACCAAGATTTTCATTAAAAGATAAAGCAGAAATAAGATATTTTTCTTTCATATTTTGTTATAAATTTGAATTGCAAACATCAGTACGAATTACTGTTCCCTTTTTCTATACATGGAAAGGGCCAAGAAGCAATGATATACCCTGATAGCAGTGAGCACATCTAGCACCTAGATCTTGGTTTCCAGATACCATTACCATCAAAATGAACCAAGGCTTCTTAGAGGAATATCTGATCTCAGGTCTTACACAGGGAAAGTACAGGGTGAGTTTGGCACTTTTTATGCCAGAAAACAAAGATTATTCAAAAACTAATGAGATATTCAGGACACGAGATGGTGCTTTAATGGGCTTCTACTGGCCAGATCAGGTTTCAACATTAAAAAAGAAGAATGACAGTGATGTATTATAATACATTGAGGGAGAAAAACCTCATGAGACCACAGTGATATTCCCAAAAAAGACAGAGACAGAGAGAAATGGGAGATGCAGTGAAGAGTCTTTATAGAAGCATGGAAGCTAATAATTGTAGAAGGAATGATTGTACAGCTAATAATTGTAGAAGAAATAGAGAACCACCATTTAAAACATTTTCAAAAAATACTTTCATTAAGGTTTCCATGATGTTGAATACTCTACCTCATTTATATTTAAACTGTCAGTCATTTCTTGGCCAAAAATATACATATGTACAGACAGGAAATGGATCAAATAAAGGTTACAAGTTACTGAGTGATTTTTAAGTTTATTTAGGTATAATTTATATACTCAATTTATATGCGGTCATTTTAATTGTACAATTTAATGAGAAAGTTACCATTTTGTAGCCCTGGCTTATTGATTGATTCTGGCAAGGGTCATAAAGGAATGCTAAAACCACTTAGAAATGCTAAAACTCTACCCATTATTTAAAAGTTACAAAGGAGAAAATGTACCTTTGCAACAGTGCTATCTGACAAGTACCACTGTTATCAAGTGATCAAATTTAATATCACTACTATTGCAATAAATTGACATTGTGTGCTTCTTGATCTGACATGAGAAGTGCATAATATCCCATATGTAGTATTCTTATTAAAAATGTTTAACCTGAACCTAATGATAAGAAGATAATCAGACATTCTATGGACAATATATTCTGAAAGATAATTGACTTCAACTCTTGAAAAATCAGTCATGGTTATCTAGAAAGTTCAAAACAAAAAAATTAACAGGATTGTTATAGATTAAAAGAGATATAACAATCAAGTCTACCATGTTAACTTTGATTAGATACTGGATCAAAGCCAAGAAGACATTATTTAGAACTTTTAGGGAAACTGAGTATGAACTGCACATTAAATATTAAGGGATTTTTTATTTTCCTATATATGTTATTATGGTTATGCAAGAAAATATTTTTACTCTTAGAAGCTGCATGCTACATTTAGAGAATAAAATTAGCTGCATACTAATTTTATTTCAAGTAGTTCAACCAAAATCATTTGTGAAGAGAAAAAGATGAAGAAATTTGTGGCAAAATGGTAACAGTGGGTTAACCTAGGAAAAGAGTATTTAAATTTGTGACTTTTACTATTCTCAGCTTTTCAATAGATTTAAAATAAAAACTGGTGGGAAATGATGTCATAGACCTTTGCCTAAACATGGAATATATTGAGACATCAGTAATTGAGACAAATGGGAGCTAATTAACCAATTTACTATTGGTAAACTAAATAGCTAGTTACTATTTTTAAAGATGTGGTATGAAAATAATACAGATTTTCTTATTTGGCTTTATATATTCCTCATTCTCTGCATTAATAGAGGTCATCAACCATGAACTTCTGCTTCTTTCCCTTCCAAATATACCTATATCATCATCATCCATGTTTACTTCCTTCTTTCCTGTGTTAAAAGAAAAAATGTCCTATTTTATTCTAAACTATGGTTTGAATCATCAGAGGGAGGTTAAATTCTATATTGCTTTAGTTTGTGGTTCAGCTGGTAAAGAATCCACCTGCAATGCAGGAGACCTGGGTTCAATCCCTGGGTTGGAAAGATCCACCAGAGAAGGGAAAGGCTACCCACTCTAGTATTCTGGTCTGGAGAATTCCATGGAATGTACAGTCTATGGAGTCGCAAAGAGGCAGATACTACTGAGCGATTTTCACTTTAGTATTAATTACCTGATGGGGAGAGGTTTCTGAATCAGATAGATATGGATTCAAGTCAAGGGATGTGTGTGTGTGTGCATGCTCAGTCGTGTCCAGCTCTTTGTGACCCCATTGACTGTAACCTGCAGGGCTCCTCTGTCCATGAGATTTTCCAGGCAAGAATACTGGAGTGGGTTGCTATTTCCTACTCCAGGGGATCTTCCCAACCCAGGGATCAAACCTCCATCTCTTGCATCTCCTGCATTGGTAGGCAGATTCTTTACCACTATGCCACCTGGAAGCCTTCAAGTCAAGGTATTACTACTTAATAGTTGTGTGACGTTAATTGTAACTCAGTTTCTCTGAGTCTGTTTCCTAATTTTAAAAAATGAGTAATATTTACCTTTTAGGGCTTTTGTAAGGATTAAAAGAAGCAACATTGAAGTTTCCTTAAGCAGTGCCTGTTCCATGATTGGTGGTCGGTAAATGATAGCGGCAGAACCGGTTGCAGAGTTTGCCATGGGTGGAGATGGATTGGGGGAGAAAGACCAAAAGGGTCATATGGTTCAAAAGGTAGCTATTAAATTGAGTCTAGAGAAGGCAGTTCCACACATTACATTGAAAACCACTTACCTAGAGAAGTGGTGAAGAACAGCTGTGATGTGGAAGCATGTTGGTGGCTAGAGAACACTGAGGAATGAGATCATACAAAGTTTGACTCAGTTGTATTCCTGTCTGTTGCATATTTTCCTACAGTGAGCAATGCTTCTTGGATGGAGTTGGGGGGATGTCAAAATGTAATTAGGTAAAGAAAGATTATAATGATTTTTTTTTTCTCTTAGCTGGGATCCTCTTTGTCATAAATGAAATCTCAAGGCTCTCAGCCACTGTTTTCCTACTAATCAAATTAAGGTTGTTAATGCTACCAAGAACTTACTGTATTATGTAAATGAAGGAACTGTGGTTCAGAGAGGTTAAACGACTTCCCTAAGAACGCGCAGAGCTCAGACCAAAATAATAATCAGAATAGTATTCTTTCTACTGGTATGCTCTTAAAACAATTCTGATGTGGGCATCACTGTATATAAAAACAAATCCAAATCATTTACTTAACAGTAGAGGACATGGGTTTTCAAAATATAATGGTAGTACTTGGGTAGGATGTAAATTCTAGTGGTCTGGGTAAAGCTTCAGTCAACACAGTAAAAAAGGTAAGACAATAGAGAGTAATGATTACTTGGAGTTACTTTTCTGCTAAAATTGAGTTGAGCTGAAGAGGCAATGAGAGCTCATACAGGTTCTCAAATGAGATGGAGAGGCCATGATAATGGAAAAAAGCCTAGAGATTCTTGATACTGTGAGCTCCTTTTTTCTGTTCCCACGAGAAACCTTTCTTTTTCATATCAGGAAAAGACATGATCAGGGAATGGAGAGTTCAGTTCAGTTCAGTTCAGTTCAGTCGCACAGTCATGTCCGACTCTTTGCGACCCCATGAATTGCAGCATGCCAGGCCTCCCTGTCCATCACCAACTCCTGGAGTTCGCTCAGACTCACTTCCATCGAGTCAGTGATGCCATCCAGCCATCTCATCCTCTGTCATCCCCTTCTCCTCCTGCCCCCAATCCCTCCCAGCATCAGGGTCTTTTCCAGTGAGTCAACTCTTCACATGAGGTGGCCAAAGTACTGGAGTTTCAGCTTTAGCATCATTCCTTTCAAAGAAATCCCAGGGCTGATCTCCTTCAGAATGGACTGGTTGGATCTCCTTGCAGTCCAAGGGACTCTCAAGAGTCTTCTCCAACACCACAGTTCAGAAGCATCAATTCTTTGGCGCTCAGCCTTCTTCACAGTCCAACTCTCACATCCATACGTGACCACAGGAAAAACCATAGCCTTGACTAGATGGACCTTAGTTGGCAAAGTAATGTCTCTGCTTTTGAATATGCTATCCAGGTTGGTCATAACTTTTCTTTCAAGAAGTAAGCATCTTTTAATTTCATGGCTGCAGTCACCATCTGCAGTGATTTTGGAGCCCCAAAAAATGAAGTCTGACACTGTTTCTACTGTTTCCCCATCTATTCCCATTGAAGTGATGGGACCAGATGCCATGATCTTCGTTTTCGGAATGTTGAGCTTTAAGCCAACTTTTTCACTCTCCTCTTTCACTTTCATCAAGAGGCTTTTTAGCGCCCCTTCACTTTCTGCCATAAGGGTGGTGTCATCTGCATATCTGAGGTTATTGATATTTCTCCCAGCAATCTTGATTCCAGCTTGTATTTCTTCCAGTCCCACATTTCTCATGATGTACTCTGCATATAAGTTAAATAAGCAGGGTGACAATATACAGCCTTGACATACTCCTTTTCCTATTTGGAACCAGTCTGTTGTTCCATGTCCAGTTCTAACTGTTGCTTCCTGACCTGCATANTGTCATCTGCATATCTGAGGTTATTGATATTTCTCCCAGCAATCTTGATTCCAGCTTGTATTTCTTCCAGTCCCACATTTCTCATGATGTACTCTGCATATAAGTTAAATAAGCAGGGTGACAATATACAGCCTTGACATACTCCTTTTCCTATTGGAACCAGTCTGTTGTTCCATGTCCAGTTCTAACTGTTGCTTCCTGACCTGCATACAGATTTCTCAAGAGGCAGGTTAGGTGGTCTGGTATTCCCATCTCTTTCAGAATTTTCCACAGTTTATTGTGATCTACACAGTCAAAGGCTTTGGCATAGTCAATAAAGCAGAAATAGATGTTTTTCTGGAACTCTCTTGCTTTTTCCATGATCCAGCGGATGTTGGCAATTTGATCTCAGAGAGTGGCAGGATTTAATTATGCTGCTGCTGCTGCTAAGTCGCTTCAGTCGTGTCCGACTCTGTGCGACCTCATAGACGAAGCCCACCAGGCTCCCCCATCCCTGGGATTCTCCAGGCAAGAAACCTGGAGTCAGTTGCCATTTCCTTCTCCAAGGCATAAAAGTGAAAAGTGAAAAGTGAAAGGGAAGTCGCTTAGTCATGTCCGACTCTTAGAGACCCCATGGACTACAGCCTACCAGGCTCCTCCGTCCATGGGATTTTCCAGGCAAGAGTACTGGAGTGGGATGCCATTGCCTGCTCTGTTAATTATGCTAAGAGGTGTTTTTTTTTTTTTTTTTTGTGGTGGTGGTGGTTTATTTTACTTCTTAACAATTAATGGCATCATGTCTGCTAAAATGGTCTGTGAACTGAGAAATTTTAAGGTTAAACTTTGCAATGAATCTCTTTATTCACATCCAAATAATAGTTTTTTTAAAAACCCAAAGCATATGTTATTTTAACAATAGAAATAAAAAAAATTATAAAAAGAAATCTCTAACTGGTAGGTTTTTCTAAAAATATATTTTAAAGCTGAAATATATATTTTGAAACATTTCTGGGAAATATTTTTATGATTTGGTATCTTTAATGACAATACAGAATTTTTTTCTGCTATGAAACATAACTGTTGTGCTATATATTTAACTTAAAAATCAGCTTATCTTTAAAAGTGACTTGAAAATCACATATTACACTTTATATAAATAAATTACATAGAACTTCCTTTAAATTGCATAGAACTTCACTGATGGAACCAAACCAGGAAGAGGTAAGTGTAAGTTTTGAGTAAGAGAGTGGCTTCCCAGGTGGCTCAGTGGTAAAGAACCCACCTGCTTAGTGCAGAAGACACAGGTGATGCAAGTTCGATCCCTGGGTCAGGAAGATCCTTTGGATGAGGAAATAGACTCACTCCAGTATTCTTGCCTGGAAAATCCCATGGACAGAGGAGCCTGGCAGGCTACAGTCTATGAGATGCAAATAGTTGGACACAACTGAGTGACTGAGCACACTGAACATATATGCTGCTATTGTTGTTCAGTTGCAAAGTCGTGTCTGACTCTTTGCAACCCATGGACTGAAGCATGCTGGGCTTCCCGGTCCTTCACTAACTCCTGGAATTTGCTCTAACTCATGTCCATTGAGTCGGTGATGCCATCCAACCATTTTGTCCTCTGTCATCCCCTTCTTCTCTTGCCATCAATCTTTCTCAGCATCAGGGTCATTTCCAATGAGTTGGCTCTTCTCATCAGGTGGCCAGAGTATTGGAGGTTCAGCTTTAGCATCAGTCCTTCCAGTGAATATTCAGTGTTGATTTCCTTTAGGATTGACTGGTTTGATTTCCTTGCCATCCAGGAGAGTCTAAAGAGTCTTCTCCAGCACCACAGTTTGAAAGCTTCATTTCTTCATCACTCAGCCTTCTTTATGGTTCAACTCTCACATCGTACAGGACTACTGGAAAAACCATAGATTTGACTAGACGGACCTTTGTCAGCAAAGGGATATCTCTGCGTTTTAATACACTGTCTGGTTTTGTCATAACTTTTCTTCCAGTTTTTTCAAATTTTATATTTGTCTATTTTAGAAACATCTTCTATGCCTCTTTTCCTCATGATTAATATAGCTAACTGAAAATTAATAGTAACTATAGTCAAATACTGGTTCCCTCTCTTGTCTTTCTCTTTGTGCAAACTTATGTCATTATTTCAAGATTGGCTTGATGACAGTACTGCAGTCACACATCCGTCTTCTCAATTAGCAGTCACTGAAACTGCAGCAGCTCCAGCTCTGCTGGGACCACTTATGACAGGGTTGGCAATCAATCTGAGCCAACTTGTTATTCATTTTAAATGTATGAAGCTACTTCTTTTAGAGCAGGGAGGTAGGGCTGAAGGTTAGGTGTTTTGTATTTCTTCATATAACTAACCTGTCTTGTCTGTTAATATTTATCAAACACCATAATAAAGAGACAGGCAGTGGAAAATCTTATGCTTGTCATTATTTGAAAGTTCCTTGAGTATTTTGATGGCATTTACTTCTTTCTTGAAGTGTCCCAGAGCTTTATGATGATGATAGTAAGTGACTAAAACATATTTTACCCATAATCATTGTAGTTTCTCATGGATTACCCCATAATTATTTAATAGTTGCTCACAACATTGAGACTGCTACTTACAACAGAAAGAGAAGAATCTTTAGAGTAACTAAAATGCCATAAGGAGTTTTGTGATATTTCTCCAATATAGTTCTATTAACACTGATCTGTGAACACCTTAATTATTTATTTTTGACATAAAACATATTTGGTCATCCAATGGCATCCCACTCCAGTACTCTTGCCTGGAAAATCCCATGGATGGAGGAGTCTGGTAGGCTGCAGTCCATGGGGTCGCTAAGAGTCAGACACGACTGAGCGACTTCACTTTCACTTTTCACTTTCATGCATGGGAGAAGGAAATGGCAACCCACTCCAGTGTTCTTGCCTGGAGAATCCTGGGGATGGGGCAGCCTGGTGGGCTGCCGTCTATGGGGTCACACGACTGAAGTGACTTAGCAGCAGCAGCATGATTCTACTATCGTGCATAAAATACCCTCAGGATCATTTTAGAGAAGCAGCTTTTTGTGATATGTCATAATTATACTTCACTTTTACCCAATGTTAGCAGTTATTGTTTGAGAGATTATTTTAAATTGGATTTTTCAGGTCTGGGCATGTTTTTATCTTTTTTAAAAAATGGAGGTATATTTGACATGGAGCATTATATTAGTTTCAGGTGTACCACATGATTCAATATTTGTACACATTACCAAATGATCACCACGACGTCTAGTTAACATCCGTCTCCTTACATAGTTACCAAAACATTTTTTTCTTGAGATGAAAACTTTTAAGATCTACTCTTTTAGTAACTTTCAAATATGCAATACAGTATTAGTAACTATCCTGGAGAGGAAATGGCAATGCACTCCAGTATTCTTGCCTGGAGAATCCCATGGACAGAGGAGCCTGGTGGACTACAGTCCATGGGCTTGCGGAGTTGGATGTGACTGAGCACGCATGCATACACACATTAACTATAGTTACTGTGCTGTATTTTTAAAGAAGCTTTGGTCCAGATAAGGAATGGTTAAAATTTTTTTTTATTAATTACTTTTAGCCCTCTCATATCTGAAGTGTATCTAAAGCTGAGATACCAAAAGACACCTTTGAATTCCAATCAAAGTGTCCTTTTCCTATTTCATCTTCTAGAGCAGAATCTGATTTACAGATTGAGCTGGTTTCTTTTACCTCTTTTTCTGAAATTCCTTGGGAAATCTTGGTGACACATTAGTTGATTGATGAGATCATCTCTTATGTTCTGGAGTATAATGTTCCACTTCAGATACTTCAGAGGTGAAAGCTCTTGATCTGTCAGAGATGTGGCAACAACACAAAGACTCACTTTGGAGGTCTCTTTAAGCTCATCAGAGACAGCTACTTACTTGCTTCTTCCCATTGCCTATTAATTGAAAGGTATTTTATATCTTTCCATTGTTTAATGAGCTACCCACTCATCTCTGTTCCCCATTACAGACAAATAGATTTATTGTCACATGATTTCTCCTTGATTCTGAAGAATTTCTTGTAGATTAGATTAGAGTACTGAGATTAAAAATGATAAGTCTTCAGCTCTGGTTAGTAAAGAATGCATGATGGTTAACATTCTCAGAGCTCCTCTTCCCAAACTTCTTTTCTATATGTAAATCCAGATTTGAAATACACTCAATACATCTGCAAAATTAGATTTCCACTAATCCTCCTTGTGTACATTTTGTGCCCAAGTGAATTTCCGCAAGCTGGAGCGTTTCCCCAGATGAATTATATGTAACGTCATTTAAATCACTCCCAAATAGCAGAATTTATATTGTTTGTGAGATATACAGATTTTTCTCCAAAGCAATTTTCTTCCTGTTAGTGACTAAAAACTATAAAATACTGGAGCCTTGCTATAATGCAGTTTAGGGGCCCACACTCTATGGCTACCTCATCTATGAGGTACTTTATCTATATGGTACTTTATCTATAAAGTGGCCTAATAGTATTTCACCAATGAAATCTCCTCAGTTGGAGTTTAGATAGGACTGCCCTATTTTGAGCACTTTAGTATGTGAAGGAATAACAAATAATGTTATGTTGTGGTGTCAGTTAGTATATTTTATTTAAAATTTTCATAGCATTTGACATACAGATGCATTGTAATAGAAAAAGCATTCTTAGATGGGAGTCTGAAGATATCAGTCCTGTTATCAGTTTTCATTACTTTTGGCTTTTGGGAAGCCACTGAGTGTTCTGGAGTTTTTAGTTATTCTCTTCATCCTAAGCTATTGTGGGAATCAAGTAAGGTAATATGCATAGGCATTTTGCTCAAGTGCTGTATAATGGAAAGTGTTCTTTTAGATGCAAGTCAAAACAACAGAGTTGTGATTCTCAATACAAAGCACCTACTATGTGTCAAGATGTTCTCTTAAATCGGTGTAGGAGATATAAATATCAATGGCATACATCTCTGCCTTGAAAAGTTTCAAAGTTCAAGTGTGGGGTCAGTAAAGAAAGAGAAACCTATCTTCTGTTGTTTTCCTAGAAGAGCTAGAATTTGAAGTGAGACTTGAAGAGTAAGTAACATTTCAACAGGATGACTGTCTGAGGACCACTTCAAATGTAATAATTCTACTATCTTTCTCCCACCCTGGCCTCCAAGAATTCACAATACCTTTGCCATCTTTTGTTTTTATTCCTTTACTTGAAACATATTTTTTATTAATTTTGAGTAAGCAGTAGTGCTATATATGAGATCAAAGTTCAAGTGTGGGGTCAGTAAAGAAAGAGAAACCTATCTTCTGTTGTTTTCCTAGAAGAGCTAGAATTTGAAGTGAGACTTGAAGAGTAAGTAACATTTCAACAGGATGACTGTCTGAGGACCACTTCAAATGTAATAATTCTACTATCTTTCTCCCACCCTGGCCTCCAAGAATTCACAATACCTTTGCCATCTTTTGTTTTTATTCCTTTACTTGAAACATATTTTTTATTAATTTTGAGTAAGCAGTAGTGCTATATATGAGCAGACTGTGTTATCATCATCACCTTAATGTATCAGTGATAAGATCAGGATGAGAATTCTCATGGCAGAGTTGAGAGCTTTGTACATCCCTATAAACACTCTTCTTTCCATCAGGCCATAGTTAGCACTAAGAATTAAAGTATATTTATTCTGAGTGTTACTTTAGTTTCAGTTCAGTTCATTTCAGTCGCGCAGTCGTGTCCGACTCTTTGTGACCCCATGAATCGCAGCATGCCAGGCCTCCCTGTCCATCACCAACCCCCAGAGTTCACTCAGACTCACGTCCATTGAATCCATGATGCCATCCAGCCATCTCATCCTTGGTCGTCCCCTTCTCTTCCTGCCCCCAATCCCTCCCAGCATCAGGGTCTTTTCCAATGAGTCAACTCTTCGCATAAGGTGCCCAAAGTACTGGAGCTTCAGCTTTAGTATCATTCCTTCC